>JAQMYF010000015.1:4899579-4916574 GCA_030014195.1 Neosilurus mollespiculum
TCTTTAGGCCCCCCCCCCCCCCCCTCTCTCTGTCCCTCTTTGTGTGTGTGTGTGTGTGAGGTGGTGTGAGGGTTTTTGAGATTAATACATTTTTATTTTTTTTTTAGCTGACTTTTTATTTCTGGTTTATATTTTCACCGACCTGCAACCGACTCGGTACACAGTCACACCCTGCCTTTGTATTTTCAGATTTTCATGTTATTCCTTAAGAATGCTTTATGCAGGATTAGTACCGGTGCTTCACACCTTTAAAATGTTACATTTCTGTTTTTGTGCTTAATTTTATTTTAGATTTTTTTTCATTAGAATTTCTTTCCGGTTAGAAATGTTGCTCCTGAGTTGTTGTTTTTTTAAAATAATCTCTTGTTCATGTTAGAGGTAATGTACAGGATGTAGATTGGTCATAGCTGTATCGTCTGGTTGCTTGATTATTCACTGTAAAAGTTTTTTTTAAATTTTATTTTCTCTCCCAGACCCCGGTGTTGTTGACGCCGAGTCCCCTCCCGTCCACCATCCACTTCTGGAGCACGCTGAGTCCCATCGCCCCACGCAGTCCTGCCAAGCTCTCCTTCCAGGTGAGAATTCCCCTCCTGTCTTCCGCTTTCACACTTTTTCCAGCTTCACAGCACGGTCCCACCAAACCATCTGCTACCTCTCAGCTTCCTGTCTTATTACTGAGCCGAGGATCCGCCTGAAATACTGCGCTAGTCACAGCGAGTCTGCAGACCAGGACACACAGGACACACATACACACACACATACACAAATATTGATGTTTCCTGTTCCAGTACTGCAAAAAAGCTAGTTTTCATATTTGGATTCTGAGTTATGTGTCGTGTTTGATGTCGTGTTGTTAGATATTTCAGTAGCTCCGCCTCACCTGGGACTCGGATCTTGTCTTATGTTCTTGCTTAGATGTTCCACCTCTCAAACTTCAGTATTTGTGCAAGTCTGTAAGGTTTTTTGATTTGTCCCTGAAAAAAAGGCTTTTAGATTAGAACACTGCTCCCTCTGCTGGCTGTAGTGGATACTCCGAAACATTAAAAACACACAGCAGATACATTTATACCTACATTTATGGCATTTGTCTGACACCCTTTTCAGGAGCAACTTACATTTATCAATTTTATACAACTTGCTTACGGGCCCAACAGTGGCAGCTTGGTGGAAGTGGGGATTGACCCTGACCTTCGGATCAGTAAGCCAGAGCCTTAACTACTGAGCCACCATTCATGTGATGTGGTGTACGTAGTCCAGTCCTGAGCCAGGTATTTCTTTATACTGCACTTTTTCCTCGCAGGAATCCCTGTGGGTTGTGTGCACTGCATCAACGTTGAAAAAAAAAAATACAGAAGTAACGAACAAATAAAATGTAATATATTGAGAGGAATTGTTCAAAGCATAGACATAAGCACAAGACCGGCGCTGCTCGGTATATCGCTTGTAATCGGAACGTGCCGAAGTTGCCGCCATCTTACCAGAGACTGGTTACACTAAGTTTTATAAATGTAAACAAGCTGCAGGATTGAGAATTTTCGCTTCATTTTGCACTTAATTTTGAGTCATATTGTTACCTGTGGCGGTGAAATACCACGATACAAATAAAATTCTACAAAAATTTTGGACTTTCGATTTATTTTTCTGGGAAAGAGAATAAAGAATGCAGTTATTCTGTAGATACAATAATTACAAGTGGAATGTTATTCCTTGTGCTTTAGAACCCTTTCATTGTTTGCTATTGTGCAATAGGACACCTTGGACAATAGCTTCATCTATAAAAGGAAAGATTTATTATAATGGTGAAGTCGTTGATTAAGATTAGGAGCTAAAAAAAAAATACACACCTCCCTTCAGTGTTCAGTGTTTTCTGAAGCTCCGCCCACAAATTCATAGAAGAGCACTGCCAAGGCAAGGACACTAACAATGACACTAAAAATGTTTGGTCTGCTTAGGAGTGCCCTTTTTCCTGATTGGCCGGAATGGTGTTGTGTGGCTCACTAAAAGCCCCCTTGGTTGTGTCCCATCTAGAGATCCAGAGCTGTGTGCGAACACCGGGAGGTGAACCGTGAACTAACAGCTAGCATACCATGAGGAGATATTCACCAGATTCGCTTGGTGTAGTGCGTCACTGTTTGTAACAACACGTGATGAGGTTTTTTTTTAATTAGGAGACATTAATGCAAAAAAGTGTCAGTGTGAACTCTTTATAACTGTCATACTGCGGGGAAAAGTTTGCCAGCAAGTTTTCATGAAGGAGGAGTTTGTACTTTTTAGTAACTCTGTAAAATGACAAGCTAAGCTTTTTTGTGAGCGAGAGATGAAGGTGAGGATACGGCTGTTTTTCACAGATATAAGATAGCTGAGAACAAGAATAAACTTGTCTCAAGGATGTTCCGCAGCATTAAATCTAACTATAAACCATTGAAATGTGTTACATACCATTCATTAATAAATGAAACACTGTTATTGGTGAAGAAAAAGCTGTGGTATGAGCAGAATAACACACTCCAGGCCATGTGGAAATGATCCACTTGATGGTGGGTACAGGCCAGACAGGTTATTTTCACATAAAGACACGGGGTGTTGTAATTAGTACCAACTGTATGAGAGTATTAGCTCAATAAATTAACTCTTGATTTAGAATTCACTTCTTTCTTTCTTTCTTTTTTGACCTTGACTGTACTTTACTTACACTGGGTTCCACCAGAAACCCATTACAAGTTCTGAAGTTTTTACTGTATAACATGGACATTTTCAGGTTATGAGGCAGTGGTGGCTCGGTGGTTCAAGCCGCACTATTGCCGAGTGGTCACTAACTGGGTTATCAAAGGCCTGTGGTGAGAGGCATGTAGAAGAACAATTGCTGTCGTTCGTAAAGAGTAGGCAATTGGATTGCCGTCAGCGTGTTTCTGCCCTACAATGGCCTGGCGAGCTGTAAAGGGTGTACCCCACCCTCGCCCAGATTCGGCTGAGATAGGCGCCAGCCTCCCCGCGGCCCTAATTAGAATTAAGAGCTTCAGAGAGCGAATGAATGAATTTTCAGGTTATAAAGATATGTTTCATGTTATTTTGATCTCCAAACAAATCACATTATAACAATAAACGTTTAATGTTTTAACAATATAATATTTATCATGTTAGAGTGTGCAATTTTTCACTTTATAATATATTTTTAGGTTATTTTTATTCTGACAAACTTACCACATTATAACAAGGTGTAACAAGATAATATGTCAAAATGTCATAAAAATATAATTAAGATTTCGGGACTGCCTCAAAGCGGAGCTCCGAAAAAATGAACTCCTACTGATACCAGGTTTCAATGTGACCTCATTTTGATGAGAACCGCCACGTTATGACCGCCCCCTCCCAAAAGTTTTGATATTGTCTGAAAGTCTTACTCTATTGAGATCAGATTTCTTTAATGGAAACCTGATATCACCACAGGGTAGCAAGATGCCATTCCGCTGGATCGGTTTACTTTCGTAAGCACGTTATACTCGCCAGAAACATCATGCGCTTCCTCACCCTGATTGGGTTAAAAGCCTTTCTATTCAAATGAGTAATGTACTGCCTTGCAGTAATAGTGTATCTACTACATACTACATATCTACTATGTGTGAATATGGCATATAGAATTCTGTTTACATTGTTAAAATGTGTATTTTATTTATTATAAAAGTGTATTTAATTTTATGGCTTGAAACAAGTAACAGTTTGGAGGGGAAGATAGGGTAGAAGAAGATACCATCACTCAGACATTCATTCCCATTACGACGGTTATATACCGCCATGCCAATGTCACCACAGGGTTCCCATGTGTACAGGGAAGGACCAACGGACACAATGTCCACGAGACACAAACTCAGATCCATGCTCTACCAATTTCTCTTAGGTATAGTGCTCCGCTTGTATGGTGCTTCGGAACTAAAAAGGTTGACATTATAGCATGATAAATATTATATTGGTGTAATGTGAAAACTTTGTATATCAGAGTAAAGTGCAAAAGATTGCTTCTGTCAGTTTGTGCATTTTGTTATTTTTTACATTTATTTTGTGGTTATACACGCCTATTTCTCAAGAACCGCCTGATATTTAACTGTCAGATTTTCAGGGTAACAACTTAGGACCAAAGACTGAAACAAGTTTATGAAAAACATAAAGTCAAGTTTAAGGTCTGCAAAATGGCTGCCAGTGGTGTATGATGGCTAGGTAGCGGCTGGTGTGATTATCTCATTGGGGGACCTCTGGTTTCTTTTACTTGAGTGGCAGCAATATGCTGTTATTAATAATAATAATAATAATATGTTTGTTTGTTTGTTTTTTTTTTAACCCCTCGGCCTACTTGGCTGAATGGGGATTGCTGTTTCCTTTGGCGTCTGTCTGTCCGTTTGTGCGTCCATTGTGGTAGCACTACAGCCTGTAATAATTGACCAATTGTTCTGAAATTTGGTTACCAGATGTATCTTTGTGGCCTCCAGACACCTGTGTAAAATGAACTGTGTGTGTTAATGATTACAGTAAATAATTACTGTTATTAGTCACGTTTGCATTGTGTGATTCCAATAGCAAGATGGTGTACTGCATTGGCAGTGTGCACGCACTTTGTGCTGCTGTCGTGTTTGCGTTGTATTCCATCCAGATGTGCTCCTTCAACATTGTACACTCACTATGAGCTCCTCTTCTATATATGTATCTGTATTACTTTCAGAAACAAGATTAAGATACGCCATCAGCCGAGGGGTTTCATGTGGTCACATGGATATTTTTTTTTTGTCTTCGTTACACCCAAGCTATACATGAACGCATAAAAATCAAAATCACACAATGATTAACAACAGAATTTGAGAGCTACTTGGTTATGATAGTGTCTGTGATGTGACCGTGTGACTTTGTTATTGTGAAGTGTGTGCATGGCCCTGATCACTTCCCAGTCAACCACAGCAGTTCATTTGCTCTTCTTGTTCTTGTAACAGTTTCCCTCGAACGGGAGTAATCAGATCCACATTCCGGCGCTGAGCGTGGACGGACTGTCTACGCCTGTCGTCCTGTCCCCGGGCCCTCAGAAACCATAGACGTCCCATCCCTCACCGGCCCTCGAGACAGCAGGTAACGCGCAGCCAGCACTCTGCACAGCGAGTCCTGATTGGTGTTCAGCTGAGCGTCTGGTCGAGTGGCAGAGTGCAGGATCGGATTCCACCGTCGTTCTGAATGTGGGATCTGCTGAAACAGGGACCTCTATCTTTCAAACTACAAGGTGCCATTTTATAAACCAAATTCCTCATCATACCTGTTCATTCTCAGCGTTCTGTACATTATTTATTTTCATCGTCTCAACAGAGAAGATATTTTGGCTTATTTTACCTTATTTTAATCAAATGTCTGGAGTAGACCCTTTCTGAGGTCTTTCTTTGTTCTGTTGTGAGACGCCGCATCACGAAGCGGACTTCAGTCCTTCAGACTACGTTTCACGTTCAGTTAAAAAGGACGTAAAGCTGAAATACATGAGAAGACCACCAGGTGGCAGTAAAGACGCACTTCCTTCTTTTCCACTTCTGAACTTATAAAGCATCGTTCATTTATTTTATTTTTTTTATTTAATTTTATTTTTTTTTATTTTTTTATTTTTTTAAGATTAAAGCAGAACCCGCTTTTAAAAAAATGTGTATTTTTTTTCTGACTGACTTTATGGAATTTCTTTTGCTAAAGAGGCACTTAATTCATCGTGGAATGAAAAGGCCATCTGTGGGAAATATAGACGCTGAAAAACAGGAAATGGGAAGACGAACGCATGGTCCGCTGATGATCAACTCCTTGTCATGACGCTGAATGTATAAATGTTCCTTTTTACTATGATGTCATTTTTCCCCCTGCTCATCGTTTACTCCCATTCCAGTCTGAACTTCATATATGAATAATTTTTTATTTCAGGTTGTTTTTTTTTTTTTAATTCTTGTCAGCTGTGTTAGGAAACATTTATAGTTTTATGTTTATTAACCTTTTTATGTTGTTGGTTTAAAAAGAAAAATGCCAGAGGAGACCAAAGACCAGCAATTTGTACTGAATCTAATGAGCATCTCTGTATGTGCTGCACACCTCTTTCTCTCTTTCTCTTTCAATCTGATTTTCTCGCTCTGTCTGTCTCTGTTTCTAAATTTATAACATAAAAGGGCTACAGGATTCATCCCACTACCAAACACCCCCCCTTCTCTCTCTCTCTCTGCTCATCCCCAGTGACTTGAGTTATAAAACTGACATAATTACTTTATTCTACAAAAGTATAAATTCTTATTCTCTGTCATTCTTCTTCTTATTATTATTATTAATATTGTTATTATTTTGTGTCAGCTGACTTTGGTGTCACTGCACCTTTCTTTATGTGCTTAATCAAATTCATTGGGAGACGTTAAGTATTTTTGAAAATGAAACTAATTTCTTACCTCCAAGCTGTGATCTGTGGGCAGACGAGTAAGTGTGATGTTGCTGCATTTTTTTTTTTTTTTACCCTCCTTTTTTTCTAGGAGCATCAATTCATCCCAAAGCACAATGACATTCTGAATTTATTGCAGTTCAGTTGAACCGTGGTTCACATTCTGTATTTCAGCCGATAGTTAAACAGTACTTTAGTACAAATGCACATTACACACAAGGCCGTTTTTCAAATACATCATTTATAACCAGGTCAATTTTCCGGACTGTAAAACTCTTAGTAAAACTGCTTAGTTTATGCAGTGACGTTTCTGCCAAATGTAATTCTAAACGAGATTAACCCTCTGCCCGGCCCAGAAATCCCCCATAATGTCAACACTCATTCGATGTTAAAGAATCCTTAAAAAAAAAATCCCGAGTTTAACCCAGATCATCGCCAAGATCGAATGGAGTCTTGAGTGTCCCAGACTCCGCCTCTGGTAGAAATTTCATGAAAACACACACAACTTTTTGTGTAATCAAATAAACACACAGACCACGGGTGAAACATAACCTCTTTGACTGAGGGAATAAATGCAACACTGAGCTTGTGATTCGTGGCTCCACCCAAAATTGAGGAACATTTCTACAGCAGCCTGTTCTGAAGTGTTTTATCACTCAGGCATTTTTCAACACTTTAATTCATTTAAATTCCCTGAGATAAGCTAGCACTTACACACTAGCCAGCATTACCACAGAATCATAAACTTCTCTGGCCTGATGGTTTTCCCATGGTGAAAACCTTACTGACGTTTACATAGCACTGACACTGGAGACTCCTTCCATTAATGCTAACTAAACAATCCTTACGTAGAACTTTACATGAACATTGTTTTATCGGTTCGTTGTTATCCTTCGATAATGTGGAGTGTCTGCCGTACAAGTCGACCTGGATGAGTTGTTACTATGGAAACAATAATGGACTATAATAGATTGAGCACAATAATTTGAACCAGTGATTTGATTTGCAGCCTGAACTTCAGTCAGAGTTTTCATCAACACTACGACCCATCAGAGAATTAAGCAATGCTACGCTATCTTTCAGTGCCAGAGTGATTATAGCGCCGAGCTATTGACTAAGACATGTCACTACTGAATCATTCTGCAGCATGTAGGGTTGTTCTGGGTAACTCAAGTACAATCTGGACGTCTAAGACCGAAGCATAGATGCACAATTTGTGCTTCATTAACAATTTAACAAAGTCAGAATTTTTTTGAATAACCTGCAGTCATTAATCTGACCAGCTGTTAGGATTTTTCTCAAAAACTCTGATCTTCAACCCAGAAATTCTTGACTCTTGATCTTGCTATTTTCAGTTGCTATGGTTTTTTTTTTTCCTCAGAAATTTTGAGTTTTTTGCTGAATAATTCTGACTTCACTTGAGAGAGAAAGAGAAAGTTTATTCAGAGAAAGAGGTGGTCTGAATACACTTTTCATCAAGACACAACATGTATAATTTTTTTTACTTGGCTTGTTTTAATTATTTTTGTAAAGAAGTTAAAAGAAGCACAAGTGCACTGTATAGTTACGATGCTGAGTACACTGTTAAGGCACATCAGTCGAATTTTAAGAACAACTGGGATATTGAGATGAATTTCATGATTTATATTTACATGCTACATTTAACTCTTTGTTCAGTTTATTAACGGGAGTAAAATCAGCCCTATAAGTACTGTATCTAGCGAGCTGTTGCTTTGTTGATGGTATATTCATTCTTTTCTGGGAACGACGAACGTCATTGTGCTAATTCTCTCCTTTTGTACGTTGGATAAATCGGTTAGTGATTTGTAAAATTTGGGCCAAATCATCAAACAGCCAGTAAAAATGAACTCGCGTACTGAAACGGACTTTTGAGTACATTAACTTTTTGTCCAGCTTTTTACTTTTTTATTGATCTTATTGCTTTCTTTTGTTTGTTAATTCTGTGCTTATTTCCGTGTGTCTGGAATTGAAAGGGAAGCATTCCGACTGCTTGAATAAGGTTTTTGAAGCGATGCTGTTGATCTCCTCTGGAACGTCCGTGTTTGTTTGTTCTGCATGGTTCTGGGTTGTTCAGATTTTTATTTTTATTTTTTATTTTTTTGGAAACACAACACACCTCACTAGCAGATCAGTACTGAAGCCATGTCTTGGATGCAGGTTGGGATTTCACACCTCGGCTTTCGTTACATCACATGAACTGTATGCAGTGACATAAAACTGACTGGATTTTGTTTCTTCACTTAAGTTTAAACTCAATTTATTCTTGAATTAAATCTTGAATACTTTGTTAGAATGAAAATGAGTGCTAACTTCTAATGAGCAAACACACTCTCTCTCTATTTTTTTTTTCTTTTTCTGAATTAGTACTGTTAGCGTACACTGATACCTTTACCAGACGCTTGCTGATAAGGACGTCTGATGAAAGCCATTTCACACTAATTATTATTATAATTTTCACCATCAAGGCGCTTTGCTCATCTGTTTACAACAGGTCATTTGGGCAAGTAATACGATTGCAATATTTGATTTGCCACTGTGATCATTCCTGTTTTTGTCCTGATTGATAGTAAGGGGTGTATTTAATATCTGCAGAAGGACCGATTGAATGCAGGACCTGCAGTACGTTTACAGAAAGTTTACTAGAATTAAAGAATGTGAATAACAGGAAGAGGAATAGACTTGGCTTGAATAGCGATTCCTTTTTTGTTTTGTTTTTTTATGCATCTTTCTGTAAAGTACTGCATTTGTTTTTACTCGCTTAAGCTTTTTACACTTGACTGCTCTCCGAAGAGTTGTGCTGCCACTTTTACTGTCAGTAGATACGGACCCCATTAACATCGATCAATACACTGACAACATGCTGCGTACTCAATACTCCAAAATCAGCCTTTTCATCGTTCGCTTTGGTGTAAAGAAGAAAAGCCATACTGCTTACCATTGTAGAAGTCAGAATGATTGCTTACTCTATTTATCCTGTTTTTATATATAAATCTGTTCCACTGTACATGTCAGATCTCCATCATTTGACTGATTTCTTATGCATGATTTTGTAACTTTCTTAAAAGGAGGTAAAGTGTTTCAGAGGATGAAGCGTCTGGGTTTTGTATCGTTTTGGTCCAATTATTAAGAAACTTCAGTGTTGCTGGAGTTTTAAAAGACAAAAAAAAAAGAAAGAAAGAAATCAGTGAGGGTTTTCTTGGGAAAGTTTACCAGAACTGTTCAGGATTAATTGTAAATGCAGCTATAGCTTTGTAAATGCTAAGGTTGACTGCTGTTGCTTGTGTTAAACCAGCTGCCTCTCTCTCCTTATACAGTCTACGTTTTCTGAAGATTTCAGTTCCAACCCTGATCATTTACAAGCTCATCACCCTCTGATCACACACAGCCCATCTGTTCAAGCTGATCACATGCTGCCCAGCTGTTCAAGCTTATCAAACATAGTCCAGCTGTTCAAGCTGATCAAGCGTGCCCCAGCTGCTCACACATGGCCCAGCTGTTCAAGCCGATCACATGCTGTCCAACTGATCACACATGGACAAGCTGATCAAACACACCCCAGCTGATCAAGTACACCCCAGCTGTTCAAGCTGATCAAGTGCGACCTGGCTGATCACACATGGCCCAGCTGTTCAAGCCGATCACATGCTGTCCAGCTGATCACACATGGACAAGCTGACAACACATGCTCCAGCTGATCAATTACGCCCCTGCTGATCAAGCTGATCACACACAGTCTGGCATAAGTTGACCACGCACGGCCTATCTGTTCAGACACGGCCCAGCCTATCCTGTCAAGCTACACCGAACTGAGTGATTCCAATAAACTGTGTCCAACCAGTGAAGTTGATCACATTTTGTCAAGACAGTTTAACCAATAGAACTTTGTCCAGCTGATCGAGCTGATCAGACTTCAAAGGAGACTTTACCGAATCGGCTAAGCTTTGCCCGCCAGTTTTAGCTGTTAAAATGTTGTCCAGCTGATCGAACTTTCTCCAGCCAGGTGAGCTGAACCCCTAACCAAGCTTTTTCTGGCTGATGGACGTGATCAAATTTCCTCCAGTTGATCAATTAAATGAAATGGCCTCCAGCTGATGAAGCTGATCAATTTGTTCAGCCAGTTTAGTTGCTTGGATGGCATCCAGTTGTTGAAGCTACCCAAATTTAGTCCAGCTGTTCAAGCTGATCACATGTTGTCCTGCTGCTCAAGCCAGTTAAACTCTGTATCTCTGATCTTCATCCAGTGAATGAGTTCTGAATTACTTCATCTGTTTGACCTGCTTGGGTCGAGCTGATCAAAACTAGTCCAGCAGGTTTCATTCAGCTAAATATGTTGGTCACTTCCAGCTACACACAGTTTAAAGGCAAATAGGGATAAAAGAAACGATTGCACCACGGGGATGGTGGTAGCTCCATGGTTGAGACATTGGGCTACTAACGTGAAAACTGTGAGTGGTACTTTACTCTGCTGTATTTTGTCTGAGTTGGAAGTGACTTTGGATAAAAGCATGACCTTATAAGATAAATGGAAATAATCATTTCTAATTATACATCAGCAGAGCAGATGGTGATAAATTCGGGATTAGGGTTGGAGCTCACGTCTTCAGTGAAGATCTTTTTCCATCGGCATGGTCAGAGATCCTGTAGCTTAAACGAATACAATCAATGCTGTACCTCTTAAATCTATGATGACTGTTTAAGTACTTATTATTGTACCCTTGAGCACCACGTTAAAAGGAACCAGGCCTTAATATTGAATGTTTAAAAAAAAAAAAAAACAACAACCACCCACAACTGGGATAGTCTTTACTAATTACTACCATAACGAAACGTCAGATCAGCACTTTACTGTTATTAGGTTCAATTCCATGAAATATATATATATATATATATATATCTTTTTTGTTTGTTTGTTTTGATTTGTTTTCCAAAAGGGATATTAGAATTTTATAATCTGATTGTATGGTATGAATTGTATATCTTTAAAAAAAATATATAAATGATAATAATGATGTTCATCTTGTATTATAAGCTGATTCCCCCCACCCCTTTTTTTATTTTTTTATTTATTTTTATTTTTTTTACATTTTATTTTATCTGAACCAAAAGTGTGCTGAAATTGTACTTGTGCAAGTTTTAATTGTGCAAAGTTGTTACCAGCATGCGCTTAATGTTGTAGTTGTACTTTCAACTTATATGCAAGTGGGCGCACGTGTTCTCTACACACACACACACACACACACACACAAACACACACACACACACTCTTACATTTACAAAAAGCCATTTCTTGATCAGTTGGTGTAAACAGGCAGTCCTGCAGGTCTGGGACCGTTTTTTTTATGGAAATGAAAGCATCAGGTTGTTTGTATCTAATTTAAATACCAGCAAAGATTCACATGAACTTAAAATTCGCCATTTGTTGTAAAAAGTTACTGCTGGTCGATGTTTGTAGGCGAGGATAAGCGTAGTCCTGCTTTTCTATTGGATATTGCTCAGAATTTTAAAGTTTTTTTTTTTTTTTTTTTTGAGGTATCAGAGTGGAATTGTGGGTGGCTCAAAACTGTTAAAGACTTTTATAAGAAAAAAAAATGTCTTTTAAGAGTTCCTGAAGCATCCAGTACTTTCTGCTGTTGTCAGGTGTGTCTCTGAACTTGATTTCTCTCTTTACTGTTCTGCTATTAAATGGTTAAGTATTGACTAATGTGCTGGGATGTCTTTGTGTTTAAAAAAAAGAAAAAACAAAAAAATACCAAGTGTCGGAGTTTTCTGTAGTACTAGTCCTGACTGAGTGTGGGACATGGATTTCAGATCTCTTTTCTTGGCCTCCCTTTCCCAGATGAGACCTTTCTCTCTGGGAGTTTATTTATAAAAAGGGACCAAGAGGCCTTTATTTTTCAGGACTGTCCAAATATATGATGATATATTTACTGGAAAGAGACGAGATTATTTTTAATCTGCACATTCGACATGGTTTGTGTTTATGTTATAGATATTACTCATGTTTTCTAAAGAAATACAGAACAAGTATATATAAAAAAGTAAATAAAATGCTATTTTGTTCTTTATGTTGTTGTTGTTGTTGTCGTTGTTGTTTCTTAAGTAATTTCTTAAGGATCTTCGTCTTAGAGGGGTTTGAACACTGTCTTTACCATTAGACATTTAACACTCCACCATTTCACTTGGAGATTCCTTGTTGCCATTTTCAGGGTCATCTCAACACTTAACCAAGAGCACTAACAGAGCGCAAACCTGCACCACCTGAAAAAAAAAATATTAAGTACACAGCACCCCCTGCTGGGCCAACTGTAACACCACACTTCCAAAAAAAGAAAAAAACCAAAACAAAAAAAGTCCTATCCCACTATGTTAAAGAATGCTTTAAAAATTTCCTGGATCCGGATTTTGATCCTGATCATCTACAAAATCTAAGTGAGCCTTCATTGTCCAAAGCTCCGCCTCTGCCAAAAATTTCAAGCGAATCCACCTGTAGTTTTTTGCATAATCCTGCTAGCAATCAATCAAACTGAGGGTAAACTAAGGGTTAATAAAGATTTCATCCAAGGATGTACATATTGGAACGAGAAACCAAATTATTGGTCATTTTGTTCTAATAAGCTCCACTCTTCTGGAAAGTATTTCAACTAGATTTTGTACTGTTGGGGATTTGTGTTCATTCATGCACTGAGGGGTGAGGAGGTCTGGGTGCTCCAGTTCGTCTCAGTGGGGTTAAGGTCAGGGGTCATTGATGAACATTTGAGTTTTTCCGCTCATTGGTGCACCACGTATTCATGGAGACCGAAAGAGGCATTGTCGTTGATCTACATTACTGGGTGGGTCATCATGTGAAAGAATGCGTGAAAATGTTGGTGGCCCTATGTGCACACAGTGTCACAAATGCTCGGGAATAGAGGATGACCGGTCCAGTAATGTAGATTTTAAAAAATTTTAACACATTTACGGCAGACACTTATCCAGCGCGGCTTACAATTAACATTTTATTTACAACTGAGCCTGCTCAAGGGCCCAACAGTAGTGGAACTGGGGTTGAACCTCTGACCTTGGGATCAGTAACCCATTGCACCTTAACCACTATGCCACCACTGCCCCGTGAGCTGTAGATTAATGGGCGTTGTCATGCTGGAACAGGTTTAGTTTCAGCGAAGGGAAATTTTAATGCTTCAGCATCCAAAAACATTCTGTATAAAGATATAAACAAGAGTAAACCACAAATGACAAACCTTGTTTGTGATGCATACCTTTAGCCGTATAATATTAAAATATATGTGTGTGTGTGTGTGTGTGTGTGTGTGTGCATATATACATGTGATGTGATGTATATGTCACATAACCACATCATATTAATATTTGGCCCTCTGGAGCACATCGCAATATCTCCTCTTTACCGAATGTATTCCATAACACCTACGTGATGAAGTTGATGGCACTGTGAAAGATTATTTGTTCGGTCCATGTCTGTCGTATCAGTTTTGTTGGTTTCTCACTGCACAGATTCAAACCACCGAAGAAGAAACACATTTGTAATTGGCTCAGATTGATGAAGTGAAGAAACCCATTAGTTTTTGTCTGGAAGTGGATTAAAACCGATAAAGTCTCAGGAACGCTCAGCCCTAAATAAATACCGTATTCACATTCTACACATCACCCTGATAATATAACAGGATAATCAGCCAGACATGAAAACGAATAAAAATTAGGTCTCATCACGAAACCTCATGAAAATGACATCGGGCGACACAGTGGCGTAGTGGCTGGGTTCAAGTCCTGGGCTTGGCGGAGTTGTTTCTGTGAGGAGCGCTTGTGCTTGTGTGGGTTTTCTCTGGATACTCCGGTTTCCTCCCACAGTCCAAAGGCGTGCACATTAGGCTTATCGGCCGTTCCATATTGCCCGTGATAGTAAGTGGGCTCCAGCCTCCCGGATAAAGCGGTTCAGAAAATGAAATAAAATGAATATTCACACCTGAACAGACCTGTAGGTTATAAGTGGGATGTTGCCAGCTGTTTCACCACAGCCTCATTCAGGAGGGTAGATGTAATAAAAAAAAATAATAATAATAAATAAACAGTAGGACGTGAAAGTGTCATTTTGCAGCTTAATCATCTTAATCTCTTAACATAACTAAATATAGCCTCCTTACATTTATACTTAATCCAATATAAATGAAAAGCAATACTGTCTATAATGTATTTCCTATATAAAAAACCCACCCCACCCCACCCCGGTGATTGCTTTTCTATCTGGCATGGAATATACCGGAGAGTGAATATGTTTTAAGATGAATTAGAAAAAAGGACACAACTAATCATAGGTGTTGGGGGGAAGGGTGGACCTTATCTCAAATGATGTAATGGTTGATGACCATTCACTCATTCATTCATTCTCTAACCTGCTTTATCCTATTAAGGCTGCGGGGAGCCTACTGCAGCCGACTTGGGGCGAAAGCAAGGCACACCCTGTACAGCTCATCAGTCCAGCACACACACACACACACACACACACAGACAACCATTCACACTCACACCTAGGATCATTTTGGAACAGCCAATCAGCCTAATGTGGAAGGAAACCGGAGTACCCAGAAGAAACCCATGCAGCATGGAGAGAACATGCGTCAACTTGCAACAACGCCCTCGCCGAGCCTGGAACTCGAACCCAGGACCTTTTTGCTGTGAGGCGGACATGCTGTTAAAAAAATCATCATCATCATCATCATCATCATCATCCGCTTGGTCCCGGATCGGGTGATGGGGGCAGCAGCCTAAGCAGTGAGTTCCAGATGTCTGTCTCCCCAGCCACTTCCTCCGGCTCTTCCGGGGGACATGGAGGCGTTCCCAGACCAGCTGACAGACATACTTCCTCCAGCGCGTTCTAAAAATTTATGTTTAAAAAAAAAAAAAAAAAGGTTTTGAAAAACAAATCTATCTGTGAATTCAGAGAGGAGGATAAAACCCCAATCCCAACTCCAGTAAATGGACCATCTATTAAATAATTGATGTAATAGCAAATGGCAGCTGTGAGCACATCATCATTCAGTGCCATAACACAATAACAGACCCCAGCTAAATTTAACCAGATAGAATAACCAGCCGTTCTCTTTCTGCACCCTATAAATAGCCGAATAGAAGAGACACAGTGAATCCACCTCCCTGAAGGAGTCTCAGTGTGGGTGTGATCTATCCTCGGGAGCTGCTCGCCTCCGAGGTGTGAGATGGTGAGATTTTAATTAAAGCAGTTCCACAGTGAGACTTTAACACAGTGCTCTGATCAACAAAAAAATTACCAAAGACACTTCAGCAAACACGCCTGTTATTCCATTAGGGTGGAGGCTGACAAGTGTGTGTGTGCGTGTGATCCAGGTATTCATCATGTTGTGGGGACATAAAACTGTTTATTCAGTTACATTATGGGGACTTGGGCAGCAAGGTGGTGCAGAGGTTAGCATGTTCGCCTCACAGCAAGAAGGTCCCAGGCTCCGGGCGTGTCTATGTGGAGTTTACATGTTCTCCCCATGCTTGTGTGGATTTCCTTTGGGTACTCTGGTTTCCTCCCACAGTACAAAGACATGCACAGGAGGCTGATTGACTGTTCCAAATTAACCTTAGGTGTGAGTGTGAATGGTTGTGTGTATGTGTGTTGGCCCTGCAATGGTCTAACGAGCTGTTCAGGGTGTACCCCACCTTCACCCAGTGTCGGCTGAAATGGGCACCAGCCTCCCCGCAACCCTAATTAGGACTAATTAGAAAATGAATGAATGAATGAATTATGGGGACTTGGGTGGGTCCTTATAGGGACAAAATGCAAGTCCCCATAATGTAAATCCTTAAATTTTTAAAGTGAAGGCTCTAAGGTTAGGGTTAGGTTATGATCAGGGTAAAGTTAAGGCTAGGTTAGGGTTAAGGTTAGGATTATGGTGCATGTCATTTCACTTATTTGCTGAAGCACTTAATCATACGAGAGTCGTGAGGAGGCTGAAGCCTATCTCAGCCGAGACCGGGTACACCATGAACAGCTTACCAGTCCATCGCAGGGCCAGGGTACGTCACCAGAAAATGTATGCAAGTCTATGTATTGTCCCCTGAAGTTATGAAAACCAGACTGTGTGTGTGTGTGTGTGTGTGTGTGTGTGTGTCTGTGTGTCTGTGTGAAGCAGGATGATGAAAGACTGCGTCTGTTGTGTTTGTGGTGAATGTTGCAGATGATAAAGCGAGAGAGAGAGAGATGTGCCCGCTCTATACCCTAAACTTTTAGTCCTCCCTGGAAGATGAAATGTGCCTCCTCTATGAGGTTTCAGTTCTATAAGATTTGCCCAGGCTCTATTCCTAATTTACATATATTTACAGATATTGTTTATTCCTGCTGCTGTTTATCACATCTTCATGCTTATAAGGGATAAATATTCCACCTCGGTCGCCTATGTTTTTTCTAATTCTGCTCTGAAGTAAATGAGGTCCTGTTCTGCATTTCTAATATGTCTACAGTTTATCCCTGGAGAGGTGGAGCATGCAAACAAGCAGAAAAACTATAT
>JAQMYF010000015.1:4916674-4949628 GCA_030014195.1 Neosilurus mollespiculum
GTGAACCATGTGGAGAATATTTGAAGAATTCAGATGTAAAACCCAGTAAAGTTTTGTTTTAAAACAATGAAATTTACCTGGAAACGCTTACCTTACACTTACCACCAGGTCCATTTCATTGTTTTAAAACTGAACTCTTGATTTCGACACACAGTAAGGCTGGTTGAGAAGGCGTCACCGCTCGAGGATTTTTCCTACATAATAAACATTCCTGAATAAACATATCTGAGTAACATTGGAAAATGTAAGTATTAGGTAATTTTTTTAACTAAAAAAACAATTTAAGGTCCACTCTGTAAATCCACGTTTGCACAGGACGCGAAGGGCGACGTGTGAATCGATTCGCCACTGAACTGTATGCAAAATCGCCTATTTAACAAGATCTATGGAAGCGAGGCTGAGAAAGGCTCCAGCTTCCCTGTGACCCCATTACGATTAAGCAGTTCAGTAAATGAATAAATGAATGTATGAGTTGAAGATGAACAATATTTTCAAAACAATTGCAGCCTCATGGAAGCATATTAATAGTTAATAACTCTGTGAAGTGCAACCAGAGATCTATTAAACAAACTGTCCTCTATCAGGCTCGCGAGGATGCTGGAGCCTATCTCAGCCAACACTGGGCAAAGGGAGGGTACACCCAGAACATCACAGGGCAACACACACACACACACACACAACCATTCCCACACACCTCCATTCCTAAGAGCAATTTGAAGCAGCCAATTAGCCTAATGTGAATGTCCTTGGACTGTGGGAGGAAACCGGAGTACCCGGAGGAAACGCATTCAAGCACGGGGAGAACATTTAAACTCCACACAGAAACACCTGAGCCCATGACCCGAACCCAGGACCTTCTTGCTGTGAGACGGACATGCTAACCACTACACCACCACTCACTAGTATCAAAAAAATACTATTTGCGCTGTTAGTGGAGACTGTGACTCCTGCAGGGGTTCCTAACACTCACTGTATGCTAAGTGTCACTTTTTAATGATCTTTTTATTATCGCAGTTACTTGTCTGAAACCTGTAGAACGTAGTGATGGTGTGATGGTGTGATAGTAATAGTCTGATTGAGGGTTTGTGATAGCTAGCACAGTGGGTACGCTGCTGAATGGGATGCAGGTGGCACATTAGAAATCGGTGCATTCACGGGTCACTAATCTGTAATTTAGCTGAACGGAAGATGTGATGCAGTTTGGCTTTAATTGCTGTTAACCTGCTGGCCGGATGATGACTATCCTGCACATGGCTCATTACCTGCCTATTAGCTCATTGTTTACGGCACCACCTGTAAGCTGCATCTCCTTAGCTACGTATAAGACACAGCAACGTATGCTGCCTCTGCCACATTCTGACCTGTGTTCCCACCCTAGACGGAATATTTCTGAAAATATGAAGTGCTGTGTACCTCGTTGGATCTCACTCACTCATTTATTTGCTGAACAGCTTAATCGTACTGAAGTCACAGGCTATATATAAGTGCCTATATCAGCGAACACTGGGAGAAGGCGGGGTACACCCTGAACAGCTCACAAGACCATCACAGGGCGACGCACACAATGTTAATCACTGTGGGAGGAAACCGCAGTACCCGGAGCAAACCATGCAAACACAGGGGGAACATACAAAGTCCACACAGAAACACCTGAGCCCGGGAATCGAACCTGGGACACTCTTGCTGTGAGGCAAACATGCTAACCACTGTGCCACCATGCCACCCTTATGATGATGATGATGATGATGATGATGGCAGTTCGCTAGCGAATGACATGAGTGAGAAATCTGATCCGCTAACACTTAGTAGTTGTTTTCCTTTTGAAAAACTGATCCAGGAATTATTTAGATAATGATTGACGCCCCTAATGTTCTTCATAACCGTGTTTGTTTGCTCCAGTGAGAATTTGTTCAAACGGACCTAACTAATAAAAATAGTCAGAAACTAACAAGAGTAGCTCCTCATGTTAAGGATTGAGGTCAAAGCAGGAGAGCTTTCTCCGTTAAGTCCGTATGGATTTGTAGCTACTCGGCATGTCGGTTTAAAACCTTTTCTGACGAGCAAGTCTTCCCTTCCTGCCGTAATTGGACCCTTGGTTTGGAGCAGGTCACGGAAAAGCCGACGAATGCAGAGTTAATTAATGCCAATCTCCTTTAGGTTCCTGCGAGGTGAAGCAGAAGGTGTACCGTGGATAGTTGGATAGTTACTGACCTTCTCAGAGAAGAGAGAGAGAGAGAGAGAGAGAGAGGGAGGGAGGGAGAGAGAAATCTCAGAGGGGATGTGCTGAGCTAAGTCTTTTTAGTTGCACGCTGTAACTCACGTTGAAATATTCATAATTGAACCTAAGCCTCGGAATAGAGTGGAAGCTCTGCATTGCACTCTCTGTGAATCAGGACCCTTCCTCTATCTCCACCTTCTTTTTTTTCCCCTCCTTTCCTTCATCCATTGCTTCTTCTCTCTCCTATGTCTCTCCTGCATTGCTGCATTGTCCTTTACCTTGTGCTGAATCGCAATGACCTATTTTATCAATGTCACGCCCTAACGAGCCGGCGGGAGCAGACGGCCCATGGCGCAGTGACACTCATTAGGAGTTATGGCGTCGGTGGTGCCTCATAACCACAGCAAGCGTTTCTCTGCTCATTTCTCTGTTCCTCTCTCGCTGGTCTCATCTCTCTTGAATTACTACGGCATGTGTGAGGCTACTATCAAACAAGAAATGGTGAAGCCGCTGTGTGCTGTGTATATGTATTTATGCTGGATTTTTTTATCTTTGCTCCATAACTGACGATGTCTGCTGTGTGTGAGGTGTATTGCATGGGAAGATGGGAGCTTTCACTATGACTCAATACAGATGTAATTATGAATTAATTTGGCTGTACATTACAAAAGAAAAGTCACCATCGTATCAATTTTTCCGCCACCGAAACTGATTAGTCTCCGATGTTCTCCTAATTTGAGCTTGGTCAGTTTCCACCCAAGAACCAGCTCTCCCTTAACATACAGCTTATTATATGGAGCCGTTAGTACCCAGAGGAAACCCGCACAAGCACGGGGAGAACATGCAAACTCCACACAGGAACACCCGAGTCCGGGAATCGAACCCAGGACCTTCTTGTTGTGAGGCGGCTGTGATAACCAGCATGCCCCCGTGCCGCTTCCCCTGATTTGGTTGTATCCAGTTCCCACCAGTCATTACCTCCTAATCACATACAACTTTCATCAACCAGGGAGGGGTGTCTGCTTGCACCTGCCCCCTCCATGACTCGTGATACTGCCACCCATGCCTATTTGGGGTTGGCTTAACACACTCAGAATTACGCCCCCTGTACAAATGAGCTCACAGACACCAACGATAGGCTGGTGATAGCCGTGAGTGACAGGGAGGTGAGCATATTCCATCCCTCCCTCCTTAGAGAGCTCGGCCAATTAGCTCCCATTGACTCCTGGTCACGGACGGCTGCGGCGTCAACCTATTTTCAAACCTGCGTTTCATGGCCAATTTCCTGCCAGCCAACAGCTCTCTTGTATCACAAGGCAGTCACCAACCAGGAAGGGAAAAGGCTATCATGTACTTCCTCTGACGCGTGTGATACTTAGCTTACTGTCTCATTTTTTCATGAAGTGCTGCTCAGACCCCATGGTTTTTGAAAGAAAAATTCACTCACCCACTTACTCACTCACTGCTTAATCCTACTAGGGTAACGGGAAGTCTGGAGCCTATCCCAGCCGACACCTGGCAAAGGCATTATACACCTCCAACAGCTCACCAGAGCATTGCAGGGCCAACAAACAGCCACCCATACTCACAGCAAGGGGCAATTTGGAACAGCCAATTAGCCCAATGTGCATGTCTTTGGGCTGTGGGAGGAAACCAGAGTACCCAGAAGAAACCCACGCAAGCACAGGGACAACATGCAAACTTCACACAGAAACACCTGAGCCTGGGACTCGAACCCATGACCATCTTGCTGTGAGGCAGACATACTAACCACTACACCACCACACCGCTCAATGGAAAATGAAAAAGCATGTTTTTTTCTATGATTTATGAAAAAGTTTGTCAATGAGACAGCCGTCCAAACAAGTTTCCTTTATTCCAGGAGGTGCACTGAGCACCATTTTGGCATAGAGCTCTTTTAAGTTTTATGCAGAAATACTACAGGGGGGTGAACTGGTTTTTGTATCCAGCTAAACCAGGATGTCTTGCATTATAATAACACCTTCTTTCAGTTTCCTGTGTATAAATATAGACATTTGGCATTAAATAAAACATTTTAAGACAAAAAAGGAATATACATTGTTTGAGGTACTGGAAATTAATACTAAGCTAATTTATTAATTTGTTAATTCATAAACAGCAGAGATTCTGATATGCAATATGGCAGTCACTCAGGGAACCCATCAGTGATGGAAATTGTTGGAAACAGCTGAGGAAATCCCAAATGCCAGGCACCAGATATAAAAGTAGTACCAGCTCCAAAGTACCCATGATACGACACAACAAAATGGTGCCCTGACCAGCCAGGGCATATTTTGACATAAATCCCAAGGGTTTCCTGAGCACAGTCCAAAATGTATTACAATGTAATTTGAGAATAAGTTTTGCCATGTAGCATTGTGGTGGAGTGTGTAATTACACCTTGCAGCTTCAGAGCCCCCACCTTGATCCATGTTAAACCGTGTGAGGGTTCTCTGAGTTCTCCAAGTTTTCTGGTTTCCTCCACATCATCATCATTCAGTTCCTACTGGTGACACTATGCGGTCTTTGTTCTGTAATCCAACATCCTCCTTGATCAATTTCTTGAGGGTCGAGAATGGTTGATGTTCACAGTCAGCTTTATAAAGCACATGGCCAGCAAAGGTGAGACAGTGAGATCTCTGGAAGGCCATTGTACAGCTGTTTGTTTGTGACGCGCTTCTTCCAGGAAACATTTACAGGGGCACGAAGGAGAAGAGTGTAATTTCCATCCAGGTTCTCTCTCAGAGATTTGGTCAGGGTCCCATAGAGCAAACACATAGAGCGTGATCAAAGCTGGGTTTGGTAATAAAGAGCACCGGTATTCATCATCCTTACAGCATATTTTGTGCATAATGTAATACGTTTAGGCGATACAGAGCTTACTGTAACATAAATGATTACAAAAAGCACTATACTGGGTAATTTTATCCCGTGGATTACTAGCAGGGACTGAAGCAATGCAAACAACCATCTTTTCCTGGAAGTGACGTGAACTTGTTGGGTCGGGTCGTCCTGCACAAGTAAACAAGCAGCGAGTGACATTTTAGGTGCTAAAACTCCCCGCATACTTAAGGCTTTTACCTTTTCTGGTCCTTTTGTCGAGGTGCTGCTCCCGTTTGTCGTCATCCTTTGACTTTTGATGAAGGAATTCCGTAGGAACAGTGTCCGGTTTTAGACGTGAAAGCTTGGGCTTCATGCCAAGTAGTTTAGTCAAAGTGGTGCTTATGCATGTAGAGGGGGAGTCTAAAGGCAGGGGAGGGTTTAGACAGAGCCATGAAGGGATGCTATTTCTAAAATTGCTAGCTTTCCAAATTACCAAACCCAATTTGAAATTTGGTTGATTCTTGAATTGGAGCTTTCTGCAGTCTGGCAAAGGCATGACAGGCTCCTCAAAACTTGACCAGTTCAGCAACTCATCTCATAAGCGGTGTCGCTGTAGCTGCTGTGGTATTTTAAGTCGTCGACTCAATTGATATTAAAGCTGACCGTGGCGAGTAGAACTGGTCAGTCGGCCAGTGCAACGGTTGATGCTTGGTTTCCTCCCCCCTCCTAAAAACATGCCAGTATATGGACTAGATATACACTGTGGCTAAACTGTGACTGGATATGAGAGGACATGTGTTTGTATGGTACCCTGTAATGGACTGGTGTCCAATTCCTTTTTTGATCTTTGAATCTTATTTAATGCCGAGATTAACCGCAGGGTCTAAACTGACCTCATGAACAAGTCATCGTCTCTGCAGTCACAATGAGCTCATTTAAACGTGGTTTATTGTGTCAGGGTTCAGATGATCCTTTTCTGTATTTTATACTGTAATGATTATATTATATGGTAACAGAAAGCATCTGATCCTACAGCGTCATTCTGACGTGGTCGGCGAAAAACCAGCTTTTATACATTTGCTGTATAGAAATAAGAGGATGCTGGGGATTAAGTGGAGCGGATGAACATATCACTATCATCATCGTCATCATCATCATCGTCGTCATCATCATCCATTCTGCTCTGCTGACTCAGTGCTTCTTCCCTTAGACGGAATCAATATTTCTGATCCATTACATCTCCATAATCTCAGCGACAACAGAAAAACAAATCGTATCATGCTGATGGAAGGTTTCCCTGTGTGCAGTTTTTAAAATTAAGGTGTTAAATAATATCCTTAAAATAAATAAATAAATAATAATAATAACGATTATTATTTTTACTGCGATGGCCTGGCGTGCTGTCCAGGGTGTACCCCGCCCTCGCCCAGAGTCGGCTGAGATGGGCACCAGCCTCCCCGCATCCCTAAATAGGATTAAGCGGTTCAGAAAATGATTGAATGAATGAATTATGTTTAATAAGCACGGTGGCATAGTGGTTTCCATGTCCGCAACACAGCAAGAAGGTCCTGGGTTTGATTCCCGGTATCGGGGCGTTTATGGGCACATGTTTGAGAACCCAGTGTTTGGAAAATAGAGGATCATACTTATTTAAGAAAGTTTGAACGTAAGTACTTGGAAGTACACTGAATCCTACACAGTGCACTTTTAATCTACATAAACCTGAAATTTGAATAATTGTCAGGGCTGCTGTCATAGAAAATGAATCCATACCTTCCGGCCAATCAGACTTGAGAATTCAGCATGAATTTACATAACAATGCTTTCATGCTCTCAGATGTGAGTAGTGGAGATTTATGAATCTTTATAAAGAGCTATATCGTGACTTCCTTCTTCCTGCTGGGTGCAGACCCCCCCCCCTTCCCACACACACACACACACACACATGCACCCACATACACCCACTCAGAGCTCCTCTAATCTTAATGGATGGTTTTATTGATGTGCTTTCAGTAGGCTATGATTTGCAAACAGACTTCACTGAGATATTATGGTGTTTAATCATCTTTATAATTGTGAGGTCTGTGAATTTATAGCATAGACCACAGCACGGGCCTTCACCTTATGCATCACTCCTGCACGGAATCATTTCCTTGTGTATCCTGCTGGAGAATATTCTTATTATATGAATTTTTTTTTATTGGTTCATACTTTAATTGCTGCTTTCTTTCCCCCCTAAATCTGCTAAGATAATTAAAGGCAGAGAATCTGCCCCGCTGGTCTGCACAGTTTGAAGTTTTCTCTTCTCTCACATCTGACTCACGGCTGATTCATCTCATTATAGGCTTGATCATTAGCGGATCAGTGGGATCAGGTGTGTATGCAGTAGGGAAATGTTCCACCTCTGCAGGGTTACCAGGGTCTCCAGGACTAGAGATTTTAAATTTCAGGTTTAAAAAAACAAGCTTTTAGAGAACTTCATAGAGTAGTAGTGATAAATTCTTCTTCTCTGGTCCTGGAAAAGTGACAGCAACTGATTTATTTCATTCCTGGGTTGAATGCAATTCCTGGGTTGAACAAGAAGTATATAGGGAAGATCGTTATTCATTTCGAATGGGTATAAGATACGTTTTCATTATGTTAAATTATACAGAAGAGATCTACAGCTCAGTACGTCTTTAAACTGAGTTAATCACCTCATTAACCCATTAATCCAGCTTTGCACTACGCGTCCTCGGAGGAGGACAAATATATGACTGGTCTGGCTCAGTGGAAAATTTTATTTCACTCTTTCATTTGCCAAGCTGTTTAATTCCACTATGGTCTCAGGGAGGGTGGAGCCTATCTCAACCGACTGTGGGCCAATGCGGAATACCCCCTGAACAGCTCGACAGACCATCGGAGGTCCAAAACACACAGTCGTTCACACTCACGGGTAATTTCGGACAGCCAATCAGCTTCAAGTGCATGTCTTTGGACTGTGGGAGGAAACCGGAGTACCCAGATGAAGCCCATGCGAGCATGCAAACTCCACATAGAAACATCCTTGCTGAGCCCGGGACTCGAACCCAGGACCTTCTTGCTGTGAAGCAGACATGCTAACCACTACACCACCATGCTGCCCAAGAAAAATTTTTGTACATATTAAATATATAAAGGATGATGGATGATGGTACCACCTAAGCTAGAGAACTTCTTAATTCTGTCTCTATCAACACATCAGAAAAGTTTTTCAACAGAAGGGCATAAAAACAGATGTAGAGTGCTAGCTAATGATTTTATTCTCTGTTGCTGTACCATTAGCTCCAAATGTTATTTCTGAAATGCTCGGGGGGGGAACATTTATGACTAAACCTAGCAGAAAGTGAAACCTTCTTAATCTGTTTTGTCGTCCTTCCCAGCCTACACTCTCAGAAATAAAGGTACCGAGCAGAACATTTCCTATCTGCTGGGAAAATAAAGTCTTTTCGCCTGGAAAAACTCAACCTGAGTCCACATTTAGTGTAAAGTTTTAAAGATATATGAGTGTCTCACCTGGTGGTAGGGTGCTGGATTGCTGATCCTAAGGTTGGGGGTTCAAGCCCCACTATCAGCGGGTTGTCACTGCTGTTCCCACAGTGCAGCTAACTGGGTTATCAAAGGCCGGCCATGTCTGTAGTGAGGGGCATGTAAAAGAACCATTGCTGATTTTTGTCAAGAGTAGGCTGCATAGCTGTCAGCATGTTTCTGCCCTGCGATGGCCTGGCGAGCTGTCCAGGGTTTACTCTGCCCTCGCCCAGAGTCGGCTAAGATGGGCACCAGCCTCCCCGTGACCCTAATTAGGATTAAGCGCTTCAGAAAATGAATGAATGATGAATGATCAGTGCCTCATAAAATACCCAGCATCTGCATTTCAAAACAAGAGTTCAGGTTGCTGTCTTCCAGGTGTCCTTCTGAGTTTTCTTTCGGGTTCTCTGGTTTCGTCCCTGCTCCCAAAAACATGTAAGTATTTGGATCGACTAAGATAAGATGCGGGTGGCACAGGTGGTGTAGTGGTTAGCACATCTGCCTTTAAGCAAGAAGGTCCTGGGTTCAATTCCCTGGCTTGGAAAGGACATTTCCATGTGGACTTTGCATGTTCTCCCTGTGCTTGCATTGGTTTCCTCTGGCTGCTCCAGTTTCTTCCCACAGTCCAAAGACATGCACAGTAGGCTAATTGGCTGTTCCAAATTGCCCCCAGGTGTTAGCGTGAGTGTGTGCTGGCCGTGCAATGGCCTGGCATGTTGTTCAGGGCATACCTCCCTTCTCCCAGTGTCGGCTGATATAGGCTCCAGCTTCCCCGCTACCCTAATGCCAGGAGTACCCAGTTTTTTGGTGTAAATGTGTGCATGAGGGGTGTCCTGGGATGAACTAGCATCCCATTTAATGTGCACTCCTTGTATCATGTCTAGAATTCACTTGGAGGGACTCCAGTCTTACGCCAACCCTGTAAAGTGAGTGTAAGGTCTATCAGTGCTCCTTACAGTAGCTTAAATGGTCTTTTTAGGAGTTTGCTACTGTAAAGGTGGAAGATGCATACCAAAGTTACACCTTATAGCCCCATTATGCTAGTACCACAGTTTGCCAGCTTTATTTCTGAGAATCCAGTGTAATAGAATATTCTAGTTCTAAATAGATGAAATCATGACAACATGTTTGATGTTACACTTTTCCCAGTAATAGTGATGTCATTTTCTTTTAGGAACCATAAATAAATGCCCCAGAGAGGGTTACTGCTGGTGTATGACTTAGTGATGAGGGAATCTGTGTGTGTGTGTGTGTGTGTGTGTGGTTTTGCCGCAGGAGAACCCGACCTGGGATCAGGAACATTACATCATCGCTCTGAGATAAAAGCATGCCCGCCTCCTGTAATGTGATTGAAGGAGGTAAACCAGTTCATGGAGCTGATTGGTTAATGAGTACCAGTAAATGGCGAGAGGGGCGGAGCTTTAGAGGCGCGTAGGGCGCTTCAAATACAGGCTGAAGGATAGAAGGATAGAAGGATAGACGTAAGAAGAGCCGGAGATTTCACATCAGGGGTTTGTGCTGGTACCGAAGTGCTCGTGGTGAGAGAGATTTAAGAGAAAACTAAAGACGACATAAATAATAATAATAATAAAAAACCCCTAAATAATAAATAAATAAAAAATACCCAAACGACTGGAGAGAGGAACACACCGCGCTCGCGCTGGATCTGGAGGTAAGGGCGGCACTTTATCTCTTATTATCTCTTCTCATTTTCATAGACCCGATCACACACACTCACACACACATCCACACACACTCACTGAAAGTTGCCATCTGTGCGATTTCTTAGGTTCCCCTCCTATAACCTATAAAGCGGGCTATAAATAGAAATAGTCGCATCTTTGTCGCGCGCAGTTTTGAGTTCTCAGCATCAGCACCAGCATCAGCATCAGCGTCGCTGGAGCATTTCTCAAATCCCAGCAATAATAAGCATCTAAATGTAACTTACAGCTGAATCATAAACTGTCTTAAACATGCCTGGAGACTGAATTCTAGATTTATTTAGCCTTATAAATAGGCTAGTCAAGGTTTTATCCATCTGACCCACTTCATGAAAAATTAAAAATGGAGCCTCTTGAGCTCTTGAAGTCCCATCAGAGGATTGTTTGGTTTATGGGAACGTTGCGATGGAAACAGTTGCTCAGATTGTAACGTGCAGGATCAGATTATTAGTGCTGAGGTTTATCAAGATGGCATAAATATTTATTTATTTGTTTTTATATTTATTCGCCAACCTTCTCAGAGCTTTTATTGTCAGCGTTATGTTGGGATGCTGTCAACCCAAAGGATTCAGGAAGTTTTGTTTTAGCTTAACTTATTTTATTTTATTTTATTTTATCCAAGCCAGTACTTGTAGGGGGGGACCATGTGTAGTAAGTGGGCTGAAAGATGGGTCCCATATGGGATTGTCCACAGGTTCTATATTGGCCCCATGTCAACTGCCCACATGGATACATTTCCCATTAATAACTCAGCTAGGAGCCACATAGGGGGTCCATCTGGGCTTGTCAAAGGGGACACACTTAGTTGACCGAAGTGGTCCGAAGTTAAGATGCCTATTTTACACTTGGTGCCCATGTAGCCCAGGCATAACCAATGTGGAGCCCACATCCATATGGGACTCATTATTCATCCAATTCACTACACATATGTGTCTCACATACAAGTGCTAGCTATCTTGTCTTCTCTTGACTTGTCTTGTCTTACATCACCTTATTTTGTCTTGTCTTGTCTTATCTTATTTTATCTTACTTTATTTTGTCTTGTCTTCTCTTGTCTTATCTTATCTTGTTTTATCTTACCTTATTTTTTTCCTTGTTTAATCTTATTTTATCTTATCTTATTTTGTGTTGTCTTGTCTTATCTTGTTTTATCTTACCTTATTTTGTCGTTTTGTCTTGTCTTATCTTATTTTATCTTACCTTATATTGCCTTGTCTTGTCTTATCTTGTCTTGTCTTATCTTATTTTATCTTACCTTATTTTGTCTTGTCTTGCCTTATCTTATCTTGTTTTATCTTACCTTATTTTGTCTTGTCTTATCTTATTCTATCTTACCCTATTTTATCTTGTCTTATCTTATTTATCTTACCCTATTTTGTCTTGTCTTTTCTTATCTTATTTTATCTTACCTTATTTTGTCTTGTCTTATCTTATTTTATCTTACCCTATTTTGTCTTGTCTTATCTTATCTTGTTTTATCTTACCTTATTTTGTCTTGTCTTGTCTTGTCTTGTCTTGTCTTGTCTTATCTTATTTTCTGTTACTTTTTTTAAGGAAAATAATTCTTTAATAAAAGTTGTTTTCCTCGACAGTGCATTCAATCACAAATCAACATTCTCAATATTAATTTATTTCACTCAAGGAAGAAAGATTACTAATCTGTACCGTTCTTTGGTGATTGAGCTCTGGTGTGTGTGTGTGTGTGTGTGTGTGTGTGTGTGTGTGTGTGCGCGCGCGCGCGTGTGTGTGTGTGTGTGTGTGTGTGTGTGTGTTCTTCACCAGCTGATGGCATGTAGGTGCTTTACCATTAAATCATTCATCCAAAAGCTATTTGCAGGCACAAAAGCAATTCTAAAAGTCCAGTTAACCTTCGATCATGTTGATGATGCAGAATAAATGGACAAAAAGGTCTACTCAATACTGTTGTACTTCTCACCCCAGTGAGATGGTAAAGTGAGTGTATTTATTGTTAGAGTTGGTACATTTGACCGTTGGTATAATTAAAGCATTTGGTAGACAGCCTTATCCAGTGTGACTTTTATTTATCATTTGTATACTACTGAGCATTTTAGGGTTAAGGCCTTGCTCAAGGGACCAACAGTGGCGACTGACCTGACCTTCAGATCAGTAATCCAGAGCCTTAACCACTGAGCCATCACTGCCACTACAGTGATTATAGTTATAGTCATTATAGTTATTATGAATCTCAATAATTAACAAATCTAAATATTACAAATGCTGTATATATGTTTCAATCCGGGTTTAATAAACTTAAACGTGCTCCGAGGGAGGAACGTTCAGGAATAAAAAGCTTCCAATGACTTCCAATAAACAGCCTAAATATCATTGTACATGTTTAAGTAATGGTGATGGAATGAATCCAAATCCAAATCTGAGCCGAGGGGATTTGTGGGAATTTATCTGACATTAAGATTAAAATATCAAAAAGTTTAAAAGAGATACAGAAGTCTTTAGGGATGAGTTTAAGATGTGTTGAACAGGGGTGTCAAACTCATTTTCACTGAGGGCCACGTCATTAAATTTCAAGGTCATCAAGGGACAGATAATCTAGTCAAAAAGGGCAACCATGAAAGCTGCATGGCAAAAGAATTAGTTTAGTTTATGATTTCTCCTCTTTAAAGTGTACCTGTGGTGAATTAGTGTTACTAGCTATTTAAAACTATCACGTATGACATTGGCGGTTCCTTCCAGCAACATCAGTCCTTGCCCATTTTCAAAGTTTGTGCAAGTGTGATGACTCTTGGCATGCTCAGAGACATGTTGACTTTCTTATTGGCTGTTCCAGCTTGGTACCGATGCGAACTCGTTGGATGGGCTGGGCTATGTCACTGACCTGTGTAGCATAAGACATTATGGACCAGTCCAGAGCTGCGCAAACAGGTGTGCAGAAATCTTGAAAAACATTTATTTTAGTTCCTAAACCAACTGACGACAGGAAAGCCGAGGTGTCAAAACGTTAGCCATTTAGGGTTTACAGGCACGCTCATCTCTGGAGGCATTATCATCCTCAGAGTTACCAGAATGTGATGTCTCACTGTCTCCACAAGAGACGTCAACCCGGCCAAACGTGTTGACGTCACTTCCGGGGACAAACTATTGCAAACCTGTGCAGTTCAGCCCAAGCTAGTAATCCACATGATAAAGTTACCAGTTTTGCGCTTTTTATGGTCATTTATGTAAAAATATGCGTCTGTATCGCCTAATCGTATTATATACACACAAATTATGCTGTAAGGACGACCAATACTCTTTAACTTGATTTAATTTTCTTTTCTTACAATACTTAAATGCAACATGCTAGCTTGCAATCTTTCTAGAGCCATGAATGACACTTGAAATAAGTTTGCCGCCACCTAGTGGATGGATGATGAAGTATGTTTCGTGGTAATGGTTGATGTGAAAAATGTATGATAATCATGTACTTTGAAAGCACTCACGGGGCACAGTGAGTTGGTGGGCATGAGTTTGACACCTGTGGAGCAGAAGCGGAGGTTAGATTAAAATATGAGTTGGATTGATTAAGGCTAGTTTTATAGATTCGCATCTAGAGAAAGACTGAGAAAGTGAGGAAATGGTTTCTATGAGGATCTCTCTCTCTCTCTCTCTCTCTCTCTCTCTCTCTTTCTCTCTCTTTCTCCCTCTCTCTCGCTTTATTCTTTGTCTACCAACAAAATTAGGGTCATTACTTGTGTTCATCCATCCATCTGTTATATGTACCATTTATTCACCTGAGTCACAAGAGAAGCTGGAGCCAGTCCCAGAGGAGACGGGGGGGTACATCCTGAACAGGTCTCCAGTGCACTACAAAGCTAACACAGACACAAACAACCAATCACAAACACATACGCACCTAGGGGCGATTTAGAGTAGCCAGCTGACCTAAAGTGCATGTCTTTGCACTGTGGGAGGAAACCAGTGTACCCAGAGGAAACCCAGGAATGCACTGGGAGAACATGCACAACCCCACACGGAACAACACTTGTGTCCATATTTTTCCAGTATGTATGTAGAGATGAGGTAACAGCTATCATCGCGATGTGGATAGTTGTAACGGAAATGAGTCGGCTTGCATGGTTTCCTCTGGGTACTCCATTTTCCTCCAACAGTAGAAAGACATGTATATTAGGTCAACTAGTCAAATAAATCACCCGTTGGCGTGAATATGAGTGTGAATGTCTGTTTGTGTCTGTATTAGCCCTGCGATAGATTAGTGACCCGTTCAAGGTGTACCATGTTTCTCACCTGAAGTCAGCTCTGATTGGCTTCAGCTTCAATATGATAAGCACTGTGGATAGTGGATGGATGGATGGATGGATGGATGAATGGAGAACTGAAAATCTTTTAATATTTAGGAAAAATACAGGTTTACAGAAATGCACTGATGAACCCAAGCAAAAAGCCCTCATTTAGTTCTCTTCAGGGTTAAATAATGAGATATATATCATGGAAAATGAAGAAGCTAGTCTCAAATATGGAGATGAGGACACTGTAGCGCATAGGCCAAAGAGTTTTTGGAGGCAACAACCACATTGTGCTACATTTGTATTGATATATATGTTTAAGCGTACTAGGGGCACGGGGAGGCCAGTGCCTAACTCAACTGACACTATGCAAGGCGGGTTAGACCTTGAACAGCTCACCAGACCATTGCAGGGTAACATACATTAAACCATTCATACTCACAATCACACTGAGGGGCAATTTGGAACAGACAATTAGTATAATGTGCATGTATTTGGACTGTGGGAGGAAACCCACGCAAGCAAGGTAAGGACATGCAAACTCCTCACAGAAACGTCCAAGCCTGGGACCTTCTTGCTGTGAGGCAGATGTGTTAACCACTATGCCATCCTCACTAACTAGCCAGCATTAAAAAAATAGAACTCAGAGTGCATAGCTAGCTAACATTCATTCATTCATTCATTCATTCATTCATTAGTTTGTGAACCACTTAATCCTACAAGGAATGTGAGGAGGCTGGAGTCTATCTCAACCGATATTGGGCAAAGGCGGGGTACACCCCGAACCACTTGCCAGGGCCAACACACAACCGTTAAGCTAGCTAACAGTGAAATGGTAAAGGCTGAAATCTCTCAATGGAATTTGGTCCTGATCATCTCCAAAATCTAATGGAGTCTTCCTTGTCCAGTGGCCCACCTTTGGTAGAAATATCATGAAAATTAACACACTGTGTGTAATCGATCTACAAAACACACAAATCAACGGTCAACACATAACCTTCAAGGCAGTAACCTTAAAGCAACCTTCCGGGCTGAGATCTTTGATCCGTTTTCTTGCGAAGTATTTGATGCACTCTGGGGCAGAGTGAGGTAGAGCTCCATGAGGATGTTTTCTAAAAATGCTGCAGAGTTTCAGCTGTTCCTTAATCCAGTTGAAATGTTTATAATGTGATTTTAGTATGATTTATTTTGTTCAGCTCTATAGAACCGAGTGTGCGTTGGATGATGAGATGTAAAAAAAAATCAGTCGGGGCAAGAAGAAGGTGGAGACTGATTAATGGCTGCCCGTCACCTAGTGTCTGTCATCCATTTAAAAAGAATCTGCACATCATGTACTAATTCTTAGCCACCGAATCAAGGAGTAGTACATAGAGACAGAGGACATGGAATAGGATAAAAATGGTACTTATAAACGATAAAATGGTGTAAAATTGTGTAAGAAAAAAGAAATAAACATCCTTCATCCCTGTCCTCTTCCACAGTCCTGAGATCTTAAATGCACAACTCTATAAACTGTATTAAATTGTAGTTACATTAGCTTTCTGTGACTCGCCTTGCAGCCTTGTACAGAATAACCGATTAGGATGTTTATGCCCGAGTTTACAATCCATTAGCAGTGTTCCCTTTTTGTCTTAAATCATTAAAGGCCTCATTTACACCGTTTATCATTAATTAGATCTAGCTGCTTGACTTCGAAAGTGCTTAACAATCACAACAGGCATGCAAAATGCTCTTTGGGTTGAGTGTTTAACAGAGCTGCAGCTCGGATCAGGTCCATACTGAGAGCAGAAGCAGTAGAGAGAGAAACATGCTAACCATAAACCAACCAGCATAGGAGGGTTAACCAACTCACAGGAGAACCGGGTCAATCAGATAGAGCTAACGAATGTCAGTCCTGATTGTCATCTAATGCGTTGCACACATTTTTATCAGTGTTATCACAAGGTCACTCAAGCTGATTAGCACGGCTAACTAGCTAACTAAATAACAGTGCCTAGATAAATGATGGTAGCTATAATAGTGGAAGATTTTCAAAGCCGCTTAAACCTAATTAGGGTCGCGGGGAGGCTGGTGCCCATCTCAGCTGACTCTGGGCTGAGACCATTCACACTCACACTTAGGGGCGATTTGGAACAGCCAATTAGCTGACTGTACATGTTTTTGGACTGTGAGAGGAAACCGGAGTACCCGGAGGAAACCTACGCAAGCACGGGGACGCAGAAGCGGCCCAAGCCTCTGAATCGATCCCTGGCCTTCTTGCTGTGAGGCGGACATGCTAACCACTACACCACTGTGCCACCAGAATACACATGTAAATGTATTGTTTGCAAAATTCGCCAAAAATTGAAAAAAAATTAGCTGAAATTTGGAGGGGAAAGGGAGTTTGAATTAAATGAGATGGAAAGTATTAGATGTAAGTATTTCCATTTTCCCTATCCTTTCATACCATTTAAGTATACTTTTCAATACTTAAGTGGTCTCACCAAGATGATGCCGATATTGCTTCAGTTTTTCCAGGGTGCAAACACTAGGATGTGTGATCCAGTATTTTTTTTTTAGATCAGCATCCACATGACAGATAATAATGAAGGAGGTTGGAAATTAACATGTGCTTCCTGTAAAAAACAGAATGCTAGCCAACTACTGTGCACGCTGCATCTCAGGACAACATGACACATACAGGGTGCCCGTTTTATCCACCCGTTTCCACATACATGAGCTCACAGCGACTTAGGATTGCTTCGTTTCAGTCTGGGTGAGAGGGTTTTTCCCTCCCACACAGTTACACAGCCAATTTCTCTCTCTTAGACCTCCAGCCAGAGATCTGTAGCATTTGCTTCTCTCAGACCTGATCCGCCCAATGATGCAGTCGGGAGCACTTTCCATTTTACAGCATTATTATTTTACACTCTGGTATGTATTGAGTTTATACATTATATCAGGCTTTCCTCTTCTTTTCTTATCTTCCATATCATGGGATGTGAACACACTTTGTAGTTCTTATTTTTTATTATATCAAATAATTTTTCTCCCCTTAATTTAGTCATGGCCAGTTCCCACCCATCAAGCATAGCCTCCCTATCACTTGACCACCACTAACCAGCAAACACGTGCGCCCTCAGTGACACGTGATGCTGTCACCTACATCTTTATAAACTGCTTGTGCATGCGCATTCAGGGGTGGCCTAACACACTCGGAGGTGAAGCAATATCTGCCCCCTTGTATGCGTGAGCTCACAGACACCCATGATTGGCTGGAGATCACTGTAAGTGACTGGGAGGTGAGCTTATGCCATCCCTCCCTCCCGTGAGAGCTCGGCCAATTAGCTCCCATGGAGCGGATGCTACAGAGGGCTGCGGCATCAACCTGGATTAAAACTCGCGATCGTTAGGTACTAGGTACTATATGTATAAGCAAAAAAATTTCGGTGAAGGAGTTTAACAGTTCTGAATAGACACAATCTCTACTGTGTGTGTGTGTGTGTGTGTGTGTGTGTGTGTGTGTGTGTGTGTGCGCGAGTGAAAGAGAGAGAGAGAGAGAGAGAGAGGGATAGATATGCATTATCCTATTTTTCTAAATTCCCCTGTGGTGCCTCCTGTCATGTCACTCCAACACTGAAATTCTGCTTTCTGATGTTTGCCTGCTTGGAATCTGTGTTCCTGACAAATACACGCGCACCTTAAACCTGCACTGAATGAAATCAGGCCACGGTGTTACAGCAGCGCTGATAAATATGAGAATACGAGGGTGGATTACTGCGAGACTTAATGTGGTTGGAATCTGAGTGAGCGAGAAACTGCACTGAGAAGAGTTAGTCACTAATAATCAGATTTGTGCGTGCACACACACATGCACACACACTATAATTACAGGAGGTTGAGGGTACATATTTGCATTTTTTAAGACTTGGGTGTGGGGGGTAAGGCTCTTCTAAACCTGGCTGAAGTCTATTGCATGGCAGAACTTCACCTAGCCTTAGCACTTACACACCTTATCCACACCACACCGTGCAAAGCCTTAGCATACACACATAGCCCTGGCACTGACAGGCACACCAGCCCTATGCTCCTGGTACCAGTGTTACCAGTGGAGGGAATTTGATGCATTGTTCAGAGTTAATGCCACAGTCAAGCCTGGAGAAGATAACAGGCTGATTTCGTAAAGCCTCCGGGGACAAAAACGAAGGATCTTCCTGATATTGTGTCAGAGCAAACTATAAGAGAGACTTGCAGTGTGGTCAAAGAACAATATCTGGTTATAGCCCTATATTCCGACAGCCTATTAGTCCAACAGTTACAGCCCATTGGTATGTCAGCCATAACCCTAACCCTCACCCAACTGAACTGAGTAGGGTGCCCAACTGATTTAAGCAAGGTGTCCATCTTATATGAGTAGGGCTGTCGGACCAATGGGCTGTCGGAACATATAGCCATCCCCACAATAACTGACCATGGTACAGAGGAACTGATCTCAAGAGAGTTTTCTCAGCGAACCAAAAAAAGTACTCCGGGTACTCCGGTTTCCTCCCACAGTCCAAAAACATGCACAGTAGGCTAACTGGTCGTTCCAGATCGCCCTTAGGTGTGTGTGTGTGTGTGTGTGAATGGTTGTATGTGTATTAGCCCTGCGATTGCCTGGTGAGCTCTCCAGGGTGTACCCACTCTCGCCCAGTGTCGTCTGAGATGGGCGCCAGCCTCTCCGCGAACCTAATTCGGATCAAGTGGCATAGAAAATGAATGAATAATATTACATCACCAGGAGGACAGGCGAATAGAAATTAGGGGCCCAAGCATAGTAACTGGGGATATGTCTGCATGGAGTCCGAAGAATATGTGTGTGTGTGAGAGAGAGAGAGAGAGAGAGAGAGAGAGAGAGAGTGTGTGTTTTAAAAAAGCTTTTTGAAAACACACATACAAACTTTTGAAAACACACACACACACACACAAGCCACTCTTTAAACTCCATTAATTCCCCAGTGGACGTGTTTATGAAGGGCGCGAGCCGATATTGACTTGCTAATGCCGTTCGGTTGCTAAGGGCCTTGTGTAACGTCCGTGATGATTCAGTGTGAAATGACCTGCCTCGAGTGAGTTACTTCAACGTCCGGCTGCTTCACGCTTGGTTTGAGTGGCGTGGAGGATGTTGTCAGTATTCGCAGTAATACGCAGAAGAGCTTCATTACAGAGAGGTTCGATTGGAGAGGATGGGCTAAATGAACTTCAGAGAGTCCTGCGTTTAATTCAAGTGCTGCTGTGGGTGGAGAGAAAGAGAGAGAGAGAGAGAGAGAGAGAGAGAGAGAAAGCAGCCACTTTTATATCTCTACAATCATGAAAGAGTCCTGCTTGTGTCCTTGAACAACACTCATCACCCCTGAGACAAGCTTTTTACCTCCATCTCCTGTATCTCTCTGCCTTCTCTCCTACACCATGTTGCTTTATCTCTCTGTTTTCCCATCTCGCTATCTTTTTGTGCTCTTTCTCTGTCAGTACAAGCAGAAATTATTTTCTACTTCCGCACGGCTCAGGCGATACACAGGAAGCGTGGAAAAGCGTGAAGACGTAGGAAGGAAGAGGAAATCTGAGGGAGGAATAAAGATAAAGGAAAACAGAGATGAGCTTCTGTCCATTGCAGCGTTTATCAGGAGGGACTTGTACAGAAGCGGATGGTGCTAAACCTCTTTTTAGCTGCTGTTATATCTGGTTGTTCAAGGTTGTTTTTTGTTTTAAACAGATATAATGTCTACATTTATTTTTCCAGCCTCAGGTTTATTAATTATATTTTTGTAGGTGGGAAGTAACTGTTTTTCGATGCAAAATGATATTTTTCTTTAGATATTTTTAGGTTCTAATAACGCTCTCCCACTCATCTGCCAAACCGCTTAATCCTACTAGGGTCACAGGATGGCTGGAGCCTATCTCAGCCAGCTCTAGGTGAAAGAGGGGTACACTTTGAACAGCTCACCAGTCTATCACAATCATTCACACTCACACCTAAGGGCAATTTGGAACAGCTAAAGCCTCGCTCAAGGGCCCAACAGTGGTGGTACTGGGGATTGAACCTCTGACCTTTGGATCTGTAGCCCACTGCCTTAACCACTATGCCATCATGCTGCCAGTTTTAAAAACATTTTAAACAAAATGAAATAAGTACTCAAAGTATGCATGTTTGTAGCCCTCGGTAATTCGGTATAAACATCATTTTAAACCTTGAGCTTCTCGATTTTTTTTTTTCGTCAGCATCAGTTCAACCTATCACACTCACTCCAAAGCACAGTGGCTGATGGGTAACAGATCAGGAGAACATTGCCCATAGCTTTCCTGTCTCCTAATCATCTCCGGCATGCGTTCAGTCTCAGTACGAAATCGAATTATGTGAAATCTCATTGGTTCACTTCAGCCGGAAAGAGAAAAGATGTGCGTCTGTGAGATTGTGTGTCGATGTGTATTACTTTCAGAAGAAACCTGAGTGATATGGTGCCAGTTTCGAGGTTTAACTGTATGTTAGTTTGATCGAAAAGGTCAAGTGCAGGTAAAGGCAGCTTTAGGGCGATGTTATAGATATGAATCAAGAGAATAAATGAACCACGGCTGGGCGATCCATTGATGAATTGTCGTTATTGTGACATGATCATTCAGCCTCGGTGAACAACAATCCCTTTATAGAATAAATATCCATATCATACCTCACCTCATTCAATAATTGCTTAATGCTGTATATATAGGCTCCAGAGTGGCGCATCAACATGGAGATTGCTGGTTTGAATCTATAAGCAGCCATCTGCGTCCATGGAACCATAAGTCCATGGGACCTAATTGGCCGGCACTTTCCACTGCTGGCTTACTTTTGTATTTATTTATTTATTTTATATACGGTATTAATCATGCAAGGGAAATATGTGTGTGAGTCCACTTGGAGCAGTGGACTTCCAGAGAGTGCAGCGTCCAGGAGCAGTTGGGAGTTAGGTGCCTTGCTCAAGGGCACTTCAGCCATAAAGGTAAAGGAAGGGAACCCTAACCCTCACACAGCGGGAATCCAACCTGCCACCTTTAGGTCCCAAAACCGCTTCTCTAACCATTAGGCCATGGCTGCCCCCAAAGTTGCTTAAGATGGAGTCACATTTACATTTACGGCACTTGGCATTTGGCACTGACGTAGGTCCTTACATTCACTTTCCTGTCACTCACAGCGATCTCCAGCCGAATAATGGGTGCCTTTCAGGTCATTTGTACAAAGGGGTGGATATCGCTTTCCCTCCAAGTGTGTTAGGCCATCCCAAAATACGCGTGCGCAGTGGTTCGTAAAAAGGTGGGTGGCAGCGTGGCGTGTCATGGCGGTGGCATGTGCATACTTACGCCCCTCCGTGATTGGTGGTGGTGGTATGCTTGGGCAGATAATGCTTGACGGGCGAACTGAATGTGACTGAATTAGGGGAGAAAAATGGGGAAGAAAAAAAAATACTGTACTGTACGTATCATGATAAATATCGTTACTGTCAAAAAATATTGTGATATGCTTTTTAACCATATTGGGCATGAACTGTGAAATATATTCAGGAGAAGTGATACATCCTTAGGAGAAAAGGAAAAGAGAACACTTGTCAGTCATTGTGTGTGTGTGTATGCGTGGGTCAGGGGTGTGGAGGATTATAGCGAGGGGTTATTAGAGTGTGACACTCCAGATTTAGCTCTCTGCACCAATTAACAATCCCTTCATCCATCCTCCTCATTCATGTGCCACCAAAAAAAAAACAAGTCGGGGCTGAAAATTAAAGACCCGACAGTAGATCTGACTCGATTATTAATAAGCTGCGCATACATTTTTCATCACCTCCAATGCATGTGCAAAAAATGAGAGGCCGTGTCAGAGGGTGGCAGATGAGAAGGAACGTGTGTGTTGAGAAAGCACAGAGCGACGCTGGTGTAGTGATCGCATGTTACATCCACCCAAACACGCTGCCATGATCATCATCGGGTTTTACACCACAGCTGTGAAACAGCAAGAAGTTCTCTGACTCCCAGCTGCCGGATTCACTTTCATGTACAAGCTTGTGATTATAAACTTTTGCACTTAATTTGCAGCAGTGAGACACTGAATAATAAAAAACTACATTCAGAGAAAGGATTGAGGAAGTTAAAAAAAAAGGAGTGGAAGGAAACGACATTACATAAAAAGAAAGATGGACTAAAAGAAAAAGTGAGAAAGGAGGTGTAATGAGGAAGAGATGTGAGAAAAGGCAAAAAAGAACCAGAAGAACATAAAAAACTGATAAATGGAAGGAAATACTTCAGATAAATTGAGAGCACCAGGTAGATGGGGGAAAAGGGATGGGGTAAAGAGAAAGAAAGAGATGTCATAAGAGAAGTGGGAAAAAAGGAAGCCGGAGAAATAAGAAAGAATGAAAGAAAAATCAAGGGGACGGGATGGAAAAGAAAAATGAGATAATGAGGCGACGAGGAGGGAAAACTGAGACAAGAAGGAAAGAAAAAAGGGAAAGAGAAAGAGATAAGTGATGAAAGCAAAAAGAAAGAAATACAGGAAGGATCAAGGGAAAAATAAGGAAATGGCAATAAAAAGCAAGTGAAAAAGTAAAGAAAAAGCGCATTGACAAGTTTGGCTCCAGGTTGATGCCACAGCCATCCGTGACCGGGAGTCCATGGGAGCTAATTGGCCGATCACCAGCTAATCATAAGCGTTTGTGAGCTCATTTGTACATAGGGGTGGATAGCGCTTTCCCTCCGAGTGTGTTAGGTCGCCAGCCACCAAATACACATGCGCAGCAGTTCGAAAAGTGGCAGGTGGCAGCATTGCATGTCACAGAGGGGGCATGTGCATGCTTACACCCCTCCCTGGTGGGTGATGGTCGTGTGATAAGGCAATACTTGACGGGTGAGAATCGGACACGACTAAAATTAGGGGTGAAAAATGGGAACTGCTGGAGGGACTGTGTCTCTCAGCTGGTCTGGGAACGCCTTGGTGTCTCCTTGTAAGACCTGGAGGAAGTGGCTGGAGAGAGGGATGTCTGGATAATAAAGAATAAGATACATTTGGAAAATAAAAATAAAATTCTTACTCAATGGATGAAACCGCTTAATCCTTTGAGGGTCGCAGGGAGGTTGGTGCCTATCTGAGCTGTGTCTGGGCGAAGGCGGGATGCACCCTGAACTCCTCATCAGACCATCACAGGGTGACAAACACAACAATTCACACTCACACCTAGGGGCAATTTGAAACAGCCAATTATCCTAATGTGCATGTCTTTGGACTGTGGGAGGAAACCGGAATACCCAGAGGAAACCCACACAAGCATGGGGAGAGCATGCAAACTCCATATACAAATGCTCATAACTCGAACCCGGGACCCTCTGTGAGCTGTGAGGCAAACATATTAACCACTACGCCACCATGCCGCCAAAAATTAAATATCTAAAAACAATCCAGCTGTTTTCATCTTACAACAAATCTTCATCATTAGTTGCTTTGCAGTTAAAAAACCCACTGAAACACAAGGGTGTGACAGAAATTTCTAGATTACAGCTTTTTTTTTCTGTTCTTTCAGCTCAAAAATAACATGTTTAACTAAGGATTCGCTTCGGGGGGAGAAAAATCACTGCTCTGTTGCCTTTCACTGTATATATATTCACATATACAACAGATATAAAAATAACAACAGATATCAGATTAATGTTGTAAGCACACACACACACACACACACACACACACACACACACTCTCACACACATAATAACTCAATTATTTTACCGGGATAAAATCCAGAATTGTATTTCTTGAAATCTAATCACAGCTACAGTCCGATGTAAAATGTTATTATAATGTTACTATACACTAAAATGATGTAGTTACTGGATATTCATTCGTTCATTCATTTGCCAAACCGCTTAATATTATTAGGGCCACAGAGAGGATAGAGCCTATATAGCTGATACTGTGTGAAGGCAGGGTACAACCTTATCACCTTACACAACCTGGGTTTCCTCCAGGTACTCTGGTTTCCTCGCACAGTCCAAAGACATTAGGCTAATTGGTGGTTCCAAATTGCCCCGGGTGTGGATGTGAGTGTGAATGGTTGTATGTGTGTTGTGATGGACTGGCAAGCTGTTCAGGGTGTACCCCACCTTCGCCCAGTGTCGGCCGAGTGAGTCACCAGGACCCTAATAAGATTAAGTGGCTCATTCGGCAAATGAGAGTTATTATTATTATTATTATTATCATCATCATCATCATCATCATCATCATTATTATTATTATTATCATCATTATTATCATTATTATTATATTTAAAACTTTAAGTAGAAGTAAAATATTTTTATTGATTTCTAATTTGATTTTTGATATTTTTATTTACTACTCAAATAGTCTGATCAGAAGGTCGGCGGTTCAAGCCCCAGTACCATCAAGCTGCCACTGTTGGGCCCTTGAGCAAGGCCCTTAACCCTCAATTGCTCGGTTGTATAAATGAGTAAAAGTGTAAATCGCTCTGGATAGGAGCGTCTGTCAAATCCCATAAATGTAAATGTAAATAGTCGGCTCAGAATTCCCCACGACCATAGTGGGATAAAGCAGTTCAGCTAATGAATAAATAACAGGAGACATTAACCCGCACTAGACCAATCAGTTTTAATATGTAGATCAGTGCCTTTTATTATATCTTTAAATTCTATCTATAATTCAGTACATGTTCTTCTATTTTCTGTTTATAAATGGCATTTTATTGGGAGACAGAAACAAGCACAGATTGTTTTATTTTTGGAAGATATCTCACTACGCCGTTTCTCCAGAAATAAATCTCTGATTGAATTTAGACCTGCAAAAAATGGTGGGAGTAGAAGCCTTTCATTTGGATGCAGGGCACGAGTTTGTAGGAGAAACCAGGTCAAGGTCACGGAGATATGAATGAGTTGTATTTTGGGAAACACAGCCAAGTAAATGTGTTAGAAAGGATCACAGTGATATAGCTAAGGCTGAAGAACTTTCAGACCCACAATTTACACACCATACATATACATGACTGTGTTTTCCCCTCAGCCTATCCATGAGCGTAGTGCCAGGGTTAATATTTAATAATAAAAATATTACAAATTTTATAAAGAAAGAAACCCCAAACCTTTCCTATTAAGGCTGCACCCACTTTGTATTCAACAAGAGGCCCATAATTCCTGATCACTAATCAGGAAAAAACAAATAAGATGCTTCCTTAAATTGGAATTTCTGTGTGGGAACTCTGGATGATCTTCTCAACTCTAGGCATTAGGTACTAGGAACTAAACAGTTCTTGGGACTTATTGATGGGAACCACCTACTCAAGAGCTCCTTCAAGGGTTTTTATAGGAACGCTGAAGGGATGAAAGTCAGCTTGCTAGTGTGCCGTTAGCAAGAAATGCTAGCAAAGATTTTCCATCACACGTACACCTAATAAAGTAATGTTGAGAGTTTGTATGAATAGGGAAAAAAATTATTCTTCTTTGAAAAAAAATTATTAATGGGTGTTCTCTCTCACTCATTTTTGCAGAACCGCTTAATCCTACTATTAGGGTCTTGAAGAAGCCGGCATTGAGCAGGCATAAGATAAGAAATGCATACGAAGGGTGTCCAGGTTCACCCTTAGATAAGGTGAGGAGTTCAGACATCCGGGAGGGGCTCAGAGTACAGCTGCTCTTCTGTGTTGAAAGGAGCCAGATGATCTGGTTCAGGCATCTGGCTCGGACACCGCTTAGAAGAGGTGTTTACGGGAAAGTCCGACTGGTAGGACCTAGGGCACCCTGGAGTGGTGATGACTCTCGGCTGGCTTGGGAAAGCCTCAGTATTTCCTTGGAAAAGCTAGAGGAGATGGACAGGAAGAGGGAGGTGTGGGTGTCCGCTCAAACTACTGTGCGCTGTCCAACCCGGACTCGGATAAGCAGCAGGAAATGGATGGATGGATGGATGGATGGATGGGGCAAAAGCATGGTAGTTTTGCAAACCTGATTTTTTTCCTTAAAGGTATGATGAACCAAAGCTTTGTATGATGCTGGTCTTATGAACATCTGGCTTGATAATCTCTCTTAAATTAAACTGAGCCTGACAAAGCACTTTGTCTGATCACCAGACTTGGTGCTGCAACTTTTTTTGGTGCTGCCCTACTAATCAACACATAACACAAGGAAGAGATTCCCTGCCTCGCTTTTATTCAGTAGCTTTAATATTTAACATAGAGGCCTTAAGGGACAGCACAGTGCACTAACACACACACACACACTCACAAAATCGATTTTACTGTCACTTGTGGCCATTTTTCCTCTGATATCAACATTATTATATTCTATTTGTTCGAGTCATGATCTATTGTTGCAGATGATTATTACCCAGAGCCTCACGATAACAATGATGGGACCCATATATATGATGCAATAATAAACATTTGGTAAAATGAACTCATGAAAACATTTGTAAAAATTTTGTGACTGCTTTGCAGTAAAGAGAATCGCTGTCAGCATAGACAATATTAGATACTGTAATGTCTGGGGTAGCATTAAACTTCCATAACTAATAAAGACAGGCGGCACAGTGATGTAGTCGTTAGCACATCTGCCTCACACAAAAAGGTCCTTGGTTTGAGTCCCGGGCTCGGCAAGTGGGTTTCAATGTGGAGTTTCCTCTGGGTACTCCGGTTTCATCCCACAGTCCAAAGACATGAGGCTAATCGGCTGTTCTGAATTGCCCCTAGGTGTGAGTGTGAGTGTGAATGGTTGTGCGTGTGTTGTGCGGTGACAGTCTCAGCCTTTCAGGGTGTACCCTGCCTTCGCCTACTGTCAGCTGAGATAGGCTTCAGCCTCCCCGCGACCCTCATAGGATTAAGGAGCTCAGCAGGTGACTGAATGAGTGAGTGAGTGTAATTAATAAAGATATTTTAAATCAGCCAATCATGTTGCAGCACGGCTGTGCATAAAACGTCAAACGTCAAACATCTGAGTATGGATTCTAGTGGTGTTATTTGAGCCCGATAACCTGCAGCTGATGATTTTTTTTTAGGGTTCTTATACAAAACTGGCTCTAAAAATAACTCGGAATGGGGCGATATGAAAAAAAAAAGTTTCTGCCCACAGATCTGTGGGCAGAAATGCCATGTTGATGAGAGTTGACAGAAGACTGGTTTGAAGTGACAGGAAAGCTGCGGTAACACAAATAGCCACACTTTATAACCGCGATGAACTGAAAAGCATCTCAGAACTTTGTCAAATCTTGGGGTGGAACTGTAGTAGACTCTTCTGGTTGTCACTGATCAGCCAAGAACAGTTATATAAGTGGACGAACATCCATCCATTCATTTGCCGAACCGCTTAGTCCTACTAGGGTGGCGGGGAGCCTGGAGCCTATCTCAGTTGAATCTAGGCAAAGGTGGGGTACACCCTCAAGTGCTCATGGAGCCAGTGCGTCACTGGACCAACACACACAACCATTCGCACTCACACTCACACCGAGGGGGAATTTGAAACAGCCAGTTAGCCTCGTGTACATGTCTTTGGATTGTGGAAGGAAACCAGAGTACCCAGAAGTAACCCACGAAAGCATGGGGAGAACATGCAAACTCCACAGAAACGCCCTCACCAAGCCTGGGACTCGAACCCAGGACTTTTTTGCTGTGAGACAGACGTTATAACCACTATGCCACCATACCAACTAAGTCTATGAACAACTACAAATTAATACTAATACCACTAAATAATTGTCTTCTTTTCTCTTTGTTCCATCGTCCAGTTTTTGTGAGGCTCCGCCCACTGTAGGAGGTCACATTACTGCATTTTGTTGCCTTGGCATTATTTACTTTCTGTGTCTTTTTAATCCCTCACTGTTTTTGTTTTTAACCCCTTCTGCTACCTAATGATTGTTTTCCCCTTCTGCTCTTCCATTTTTTTTAATCGCTGTTTTGTTTTGTATGGTTTGCTCGTGTTTTAATAAAATTCGCCTGTCTCCTTATACATACCATGTGTGCGGTGTGAATCACTTTGATCTCTGAGTCAGTGTTGACAGCTTGCTTAACTATTGCAGCTGTAATAAAGAGGATCTAAACCCAGTGTCAGAACCAGTGTTAAATATTGCCTGATTCTTCTGAAATATTGAGTATGAAGGCTTCAAGGGAAAAGAAGTGTACAGGCATTACACAGACGTGCTAGCGTGGAGCTCAGGGCTCTGTCGTTAATATGGGACTGGGTCATGGGGATTAGGATATGTCTGTCATTCAGCATTACGCTGACAGGCACTGCAATGCTGCATCCGAGCATGACTTTAAGAGGTTTGGAGCTTATAGGCAGGCTTGGTTTTAAAGTGTGTGTTTTCTCTCGAGTCGTTTTTGTTAGCTGAGCGAAAACGGGTGAAACAATCAGAGATGTTTAGCGAGGAGCAAAATGATTTTATTGCACTTATAAAAAGTATTTTCTTTTATTTCAAGGGTACAGATCACTGAATCCCAGTAGGATTCCTTCCGCTTAGACGTTTTCATTATTGAGACTCTTTTAGAAGCGAAGTATAAACACAGCTAGACTCGAGACGCACCGGTACTGACACTGCTGTTGGTTAATCACGTAATAATCATATACCGTACTTACTTTCTTGTTTTAGTATTCATCATACCAAAATCCAACATCAATTGAGACTGTGTGACCTTAGCCTTGTGTTGTGTCTACTGGTAGACTATGCGCTAACCAGACATTACAAAATGCCAACAATCTGCATGTATTTCACAGGTGATGGTGGCAGTCAAAGCAAAGCAGACCTTAAACTGTGTGAAGGAATTTCCTACAACACAAGTAACCCAATAAAATATTTTATGGTTTTTAAACAATATCTTTAAAGGTCGCTTATTATACCCATTTTTGGTCCTTTATTTTTCATTTCGGACACCAGTGGAGCACCAAAGTATAACTCCTAATCCAAAACTCCCCATAGTACTTCAAGAAGCTGCTTCCCCACCTCCCCCTGATTTTGAGAGTGCATGCTGGATGGCTTGTTTGGCTTCCTCCTCGTATTTATGGTCTTTCCGTTCTCTGTGCCCACTCTGCTCTGATTGGTCGCTTGAAAGCTCCACGCCAGACCATGAATGGTGGAGAAACAGCTGTGCATGGGGTGGGGGACAGTCGGAAAGGCCAGCTAATCAGATACTCAGCTAATCACTAGTGTGCCCCCCCCAAAAAAAATCTTCAAAAACCCTGTGTCTGCAGCCAGTACAAACAGCCCAGAATGAAAACTTAAACATGCACTAACTGCATTTTTGACACTGGAACAACAATTATGGGTTAAAAAAGTAGAATTCTATAATAGAAAAATGTGCACACAGATTAGTATCTGTGAGCTTGATCATTACAAATGAGCAAAAATGAGTTTTTTCGGGGAAATACCAAGGCTGTCCCAAGCCACCTATGAGATATAATCTTTCCAGCATGTCCTAAGCCTACCCCAAGGTCTCCTGCTGTTCGGATATACCTGGAACACCTCCCCTATATGTCCAGGAGGCAGATATCTAAACCACCTTAAGTGGCTGCTATTGATTGAGGAGCAGTGGCTCTACTCTAAGTCCCCTCTGGTCGTCTGAACTCTTCATTTAATGTCTAAGTATGAGCCCAGACACCCTTAAGAGGAATTTCATGATCTTGATTATTTAGAGGGACCAGTGAAGTGCAATGAAAGCAATAATATATTTTATTCATAGATGTACTGAAGCACTTTGGGGCAGTGAAGCAAAACCCACTGTAACACTATCCCATATAGTTAGACAGATATTCTAGGTATATTTTTTAAATAATAGTAATAATAATGATAATAATTTCTTCTTCTTCTTCTTCTTCTTCCTCTTCTTCTTCTTCTTCTTCCTCTTATCATTATTATTATTGCGAGGGCGACACAGTTTTTATCAGGGGGGTATAGGGGTTCGCACTAAGAGGTTTTCTCTCTGCTTTTATCAGATAGTGTCTCTCCCATTTTCTACCCACTGCACATGTTTTTCAGTCTCTCTGTTCCTGAAGTGCCTGAAGTGTCTTGTCACCTGATTCTCAACATCTGAAGCTCTTCATGAGGGGAGATGTGTGTGTGTGTGTGTGTGTGTGTGTGTGTGTGTGTGTGTGTGTGTGTGTGTGTGTGTGTGTGTGTGTGTGTGAGTGTGTTGCCAGTGTGAGGCAGTGGAGACACGCTTTACATCAGTTTCCTCGAAACTTTTCAAAAACTTTAGAAACTACAAAAAACATTCAACTGACCAAACAAATCAAGTGATTTATTAAGAATTAATTTACAATGACTTGCTTGCAACCCCCCCCCACCAAAAAAAAAAAACAAAAAACAAAAAAACTTATAGGCTAGGACTATCATTATTATTATTATTGTTATTATTATTATTATTATTATTATTGTTATTATTAAAATAATAAAAATAAAATTATTTAATGCCTAGATCTCATTTTTAAAATGTGAAACATAAATTGAATAACCTTCATATTTCATTTGTGTCCTTTAGTAACCCATATCTTTTCTAAGATCATCTAACAACTGCCATGCAGTAATAATAATAATAATAATAATAATAATAATAATATACTAATAACAACAACAATAATAATAATAATGATAATAATAATAATAATAATAATAATAATGATAATAATAATAATAATAATAATTTGTATTATGGGATATTTAATGAACTTTACGACAGTGATATCGTTTTACGTTGGTTTACCTGTACCACTCCAATCCGTTGTCATAGAAACGGTCGAAAAAGTGCGGCTCGGCTCCCGCAGCCCTCACGTCCGGGTGCACGCGGAGAAACTCGAGCAGCGCGCGCGTGCCTCCTTTCTTTACGCCGACAATGATGGCCTGCGGCAGCCGCTTGGTCCCGTCTCCGAGCGTCCAGAGCTTCCCGGCCGCTGACGGGAAACCGGACGACGAGTCGCGAAGCTGCGATCCAGGTACATCATCCCCACCATCGTAGGGCTGCCTAGCAACCGAGCCGACGGTCCATCCGTGGAACACGCGCTTCCTCAGCGGCGGCGCCTCGGAGGACGCGGACACCGGCGGGTCCGGAGAGCGCAGCGCGGAGCCGCGGGGCGGCGTCAGGTTCTGGAGCAGGTAGAAGGAGGCGAGCAGGGACAGCAGCATGACGGCGCACCTCCTCAGGATGCTCCTGACGGACACGGTGGTGTTACCCGGGACTTTCCACGCCATGTCGCTCCACGCGGCGGGGTCGTCCGAGCCGGGGCCATGCTAGACGCACATTCTCGGGCTGGATATCCAAAAAAAAAAAAAAAAAAAAAAAAAAAGAGCATCAAAAAATGGGTTCGAATGAAGAAGAAGCAGTTGTGCACTTTGCGTCGCCGGGTGTCTTCATCTGATCAACTTTTAATGCGACTTTTCATTTATTATCACCTATAATTAAACCCACCCCCCCTCCACCTGCCTTCCAAAGCTCCTCAGATTCCAAACACACTCATGAGCTCATCAGCTGCACACAAAATCAAACAAATACACCACTAAGAGGGGACGATTAGCTCCAGTTCACATGTCGTACAAATGAAACGACCTGTCAACTTTGCAGTAAACTTCCAGCTCCAGTGCCTGCGCGCTCCCTCAGTGCGAGACGCTGGGAATGACCGACACCGCTGCCGTCCAATCAAACAACAGAGATCCCGTCTATCCGTTCGGAGAATGCGCGGAGTGGGCGGGGACAGAGTCGGACACGATGATGAGCTGTCACCCTCCAAGGCAAAACAAATGTTGCTTTCTGTGCGCGTGCTGTGGTGACATGTCAGTACGGGATGCGTCACTGCAAAGTTCTGCTACGTCACTTTATATCAATATTTAATGTTCCAGAGTTTAGAAAAATCACACCAAAGTATCACGAAGCCATTTCATCTCGAATCAACTGCAATTAAAATCATGCAGCACGAATTCAAATCAGACTGGAAGTGTTTACATGCAGGAGAAAAATGTAACAATGAGCATAAACAAAACTAAAAATTCATAATAAACAAAGCAAAAAGTAGGTAACAGGTTTTTCTGTTATAAACATATAAAAAAAGCCAATTTAATTTTAATAAACCTTCAGTTGAACCAAAGTTTAATTATTGCTTTCAGTTCTGTAACTTTAATTTTATTCTATTTGTTTGTTTGTTTGTCTGTTTGTTTGTTTGTGGTGGTTGTGGTGCATGACCAATCAGAACTGAGGATTCAGAAGCACTTCATTATAATAAAAGTGAAAATCCCATTATAGTGGTTTTATCCCCAAAACACACACTGAAAGCAAACAAATGCAAAAAATACTAAATATAACTCTATTTTTTAACCCTTAAAACGTAATGGGTTTTTTTAGCTTAAAAGGTTAT
>JAQMYF010000015.1:4962229-4974970 GCA_030014195.1 Neosilurus mollespiculum
TGTTTGTGTGTGTGTATATATATATATATATATATATATATATATATATATATATATATATATACACCAAATTTTGAGTGATAGCCCGTTTCCTGATCTAATATAAATATTTAGGCACTGCCTAAAATCAGAGCTCCAAGTAAGTAGCACTCCAGGCTAAAGGCGGTCCAAGAATATATTAGGGCGTGCAAATTTTTTTTAACTGGCAGTGTATATGATATATGATAAAATAATGGAATAATGTACTGAAATGACTATTTTATTTATTCATTCATTTGCTGAACTGCTTTATCCTACTAGGGACACGGTGACTGGAGCCTATCTCAGCCGTCTCTGGGAGAAGGCAGGATACATCCTGAACAGCTCACACACACACACACACACACACACACACACACACACACACACACACACCATGCACACTAACACTCACACCTATGGGCAATTTGGAACAGCCTGTTTGTCTAATGTGCATGTCTTTGGACTGTAGGAGGAAACTGGAGTACCTGGAGGAAACCCACACAAGCACGGAAAGAACATGCAAACTCCACACAGAAACACCCTCGTTGAGCTCGGGACTCAAACCAAGGTCCTTCTTGCTGTACAGCGAACGTACTAACCACTACACTACCGTGCTGAAAGTTAATCTCTATTTAATTAAATCTAAATTTTAATTCTTGTAAGTATTTAGGTGGGGGGGGGGGGGTCAGACTAGAGGTTCGACTTGTCATGCAACATTCGCGGCATTGCCTTTAGGTCATCTGCAAATGTCGCCAAAAGGTTTCCTGACACGGAGTAGCCTCAAACTCTTCTCAAACAGTGTCGCGAGAAGGTCACAAAGTTGTCGTTTTGCTCACAAATTGTTACGTTTTTGTTTGCAAGGAAAAGCAACAAGTTGAAGACTTCCAGGCAGAACGTTTGAGACTTTAAACTCAATATAAAAAAAGCAAATAACCCGCAAATAAAAAGCGAATGGTTTGAGAACAAAAATCAAACAAGACTGTTTTCTGACTGTTTTTGTTAAACATCTGCAAAACAATCGCAAAAATTGTCGTGAGACCTTCCCACGACTGCGTGATATAAGTATTTAAGCCGCAAAATATTCGCTTGCATGTGGAGTTGCAAAACATCTTGATTTGAATTTCAAAATTTGCAACAAAAAAAAAAAAATTCGCAAAAAAATCAATTTGCAACAGTTGCTTTTCTATCACACCTTAAGTGTGATGACCCTCTAAATCAACGATTCATCATTTTTATGCCTATTTATGTATTTTTTTAATTTAAAAATGTCTATTTCTACATTATCCTTAAAAAAATTGCACACACTAACATTTTGTTGAACTGCCTGTAACTTTGATTGCAGCATGCATGAAACATTCTGAATATGAAATCTGCTTATCTTTGGAGCCCAGGCTAGTGAAGTAATTTTCCAATTTTACTAGTACATTATAGGTACTTATTATAGTGTATAGTAAAAATGCAAGAGAATTTTTATCCATACTAGATTTTATGCCAGTATTTGACTTAAATTATGAAGGTCAACAGTTGCTTTAGTGTTTTTGAGGTTTTTCGACGATTTACATCTTTTATCTGTGTATCCTATGTGTATTATGTACAACTTCTGTTCATCTGTGACTTGATTTTATTCAGTAGTTCAGTAGTTTTTCCCTCCACAGTTGAAAGTGTTATCGCTTCGACAATTGATTTTCACACATGTAGTGACATCTACTGGATTTTGCTTTATGACCAATATGAGCCCTTTTTATGTTCTTCATGATCAGATCCAGAATCAAGTTTATACCATGAGTTTATTATTTTTATGCATGAATTTAGGATTTACTGATACGCAGGTTAAAAATAATATTAATAATAATAATAATAATAATAATAACAATAATAAAAACTAATCACCCCAGCTGTCTAAACAGACATGATTTCCAGGAAATGCAAATACACACTTAAAACAGGTATGATTTTTATAATTCTTCTTCTTATCATTCTTAATAACATGAATAATGTTATCAAACGGGATATATATATATATATATAGATAATGTAAAGTAAAAGTCTTTTGGGCTTTTACACCCAAGCCTACTGGCCACTCAGAACCAGTTTCTGTAGTGTGAAGCAACTAGGAGTTCGACTCCTCCTGGATGGGATGGTAATCCATCACATGTTACCTTCCCAGTATTTTTACTGGTACTCATTTGTACTGCTGGGTGGACAGAGGCCACACTTGCGGTTAAGACCTTGCCCAGGGGTCTTAGCATGGTGGAGGTCTACCATTGATTCGAACTCCTGTATATATGCATATATGTGCATATACAAACAAGTCCATGTTGAAATCCATTTCCATCTGCTTCATCACTCTCCTTCACTCACTCATTTGTCAAACCGCTTAATTCTACTAGGGTGGCTGGGAGGCTGGATCCTATTTCAGCCGACTGGGTACGCCCTGAAAAGCTCGCCAGTCCATCGCCGGACCAACACACATACAACTATTCACACTCGCACTCACACCTAGGGGTGATTTGGAACAGCCAATTAGCCTACTGTGCATATCATTAGGCTGTGGGAGGAAACTGGAGTACCCAGAGGAAACCCATGCAAGCATGAGGAGAACATGCAAACTCTACACCGAGTCCAGGACCTTCTTGCTGCAAGGCCGTCGTGATACTTTAAAGTCCTTTAATCAGTGCTTCTTTTCAAATCCAGTGTATGTACAGAGACAAAACAGCCCTATTCGTGCGTGGTAGCAGGCTTCACACCTTATTATGTGGTTGGCATTTACATTAATGAGAGCGTGCATGATTTCACCACTGATTATATTCTCACATTCAATATCCTTTTCCTTTTTAATCGTGTGATTAGCTGGATAACAGGATTGGGTCGGTGGGTGAAGAATGGAGGGAGGATTTCCCTGGTTTGCTTTTCATTTTATCGCTCATTTGTAATTTGACTTCCTCTGCAGCAATAAATAAATATAAATACTTCACTCTACAAAGGAAAGTAAATGAAGACATGTATCTATATATGAATTATGTGTGTGTTTGTGTGTCCTCCACTCTCTGATCATGGGTGTTCGAAGTGCTTGTATGTCGTATATCTCAAAAAAAATTTCTCAGATCTATACATATGTGTTGTGTTGTCATTTTTAAAATTGAGAAATTGAAGCCAAAACCAATCCGTCTGTTTACGCAGGGATGATGTACGCGCTCTGTTTCGAACTTTATTATAGTAAATTATTATTTGAACCAAAGATGAGGCATCATCATCATCATTATCATCAGATAAACCCAAACATCATCTGTAAAAGACATTCTAATATATTTGCCAAGTTTTATTTATAGATAAATCAATTTATAATTTGTTTTTACTCTGACTCTTATTAATAATGTTTGCATTATTTACAGGATTCACTTTGTTTATTTGAATAAATGATCTAAATTCAGACATTCAGAGGAGTGTGTTCTGGCAACAAAGATGTTTTTTTGCAACCCCCCCGCCCCACCCCCCACCCCCCTGTGGTCCCATCTGACTTGGTCCTCTTCGATCATTCCTAATGACGTCTGATGTTGATTGCTCTCCCCCACACGCCCTCTGGTGGTGAGAGGACAGAATGCGTGCTTTCTTATCAGTAAATAGCAGGGTATTTTGTACTAGACTGAGACTATTGTTATATTTCTGAGTTAGGTCAGAATTGATTTTACACTGTTAAAGAGTCTGTGCTCAGTAGAAGAACAATGAGTGTATGCAGAAACACTGGAAAGAAATAAACACCAATATCACAGGACTGCTGTTGCTGTTGTGGCGTGTCATTGTTGTGCAGTTGTCTTGTTTTGTCACATGTGATGTCACTTGCAGTTATATGGAATTTAGAAAAGGAGCATAGAAGTGTTAGAATTAAAAAATATATATTTAAAATACTGTGCAAAGGTTTTAGGCACATGCAAAGGAATGGTGTAGAACAAAGATGCCTTATATTTACATAGAAATAATGACATTTAAATAAAGATCTCTATATAATAATTCTATAAAACACAGTAAACAGAAATAAAAATGAAAGTAATTCAGTATTAGGTGTGATGACTTTTTGCTTTAAAAAATAGAAGAGCATCAGGTCGAGTCTGTGCAGTTTTACAAGTACAGTATCTATCAGGTATCTTACAGAACCAGCCACAGGTCTGGAAATGTTGACTGACACACTTGATTCTTTATTTTTATGTAAATCACAGCAGCCTTCATTATATTTTGGTCTGAAAAGTGGTGCCTTACACCTAATATATTGCTTTCTTTATTGACATACTGTACTAACATTTTTTTAATGTAACATTTCATTTTGTGCTGGAAAATGAATGTTTGGAAATCTATTTTAATTTATTTTAATGTGTGGAAATTTGTACTAAATTGATAATATAAAAATTATAAAATAAAAATCTATAGTAAAGTTTATGCTGAAAAAATAAAAACTAGGGCGCCTATTGCAAAACGTGTGCACAGTACTGTATATATTACATATTTATATCTTGCACCCAAAAACTAAAGAAAGGATCTAACTCCTACATCATTAGTTCACTCATAAAATATTATATCATAAGATTTTTTTTTTTTTGTAAAAAATATATAGGTTTTTTTTTACCCAATTAAAAATAATAATCCAAATTTTCTAGTTAAACAACCTAGGAAGCAAGCACAGTGTATTTGTGACTATCATAATTACTCTCACACACATTTGCCAAACCGTTTAATCCCACTAGGGTCATGTGGAGACTGAAGCCTATCTCAGCCCACACTGGGTGAGAACAGGGTACACCCTGAACAGCTCAACAGTCCATCGCAGGGCAACACCACCATTCACACTCACACCTAGGGGCAATTTGGAACAGCCAGTTAGCCTAACATGCATGTCTTTGGACTGTGAGGGCAAACTGGAGAAATTCATTAATTTAATTAAATTTCAAAGTTGCTTAATCCTAATTAGGGTCGCGGCGAGTCTGGAGCCCATCTCAGCCGACTCTGGGCGAAGGCAGGGTACACCCTGAACAGCTCACCAGACCATTGCAGAGACAACACACATACAACCATTCACACTCACTCTTACACCAAGGGGTAATTTGGAACCACCAGTTGGCCTAGTGTGCATGTTTTTGGACCGCAGGAGAAAACCGGAGTACCCAGAGGAAACCCATGCAAGCACAGGGGGAACACCGGAGAAATGAATACAGTAAATTATAATTATATTAATAATAGGGCAGCATGGTGGTGTAGTGGTTTGTCCTTTCGATTCATAGCAAGAAGGTCCTGGGTTTGAGTCCTGTGGTCAGCGAGGGTGTCTCTTTATGGAGTTTGTATGGTCTGCCTCTCCTTCATGTGGGTTTCTTCTGGATTTTCCGTTTTTCTCCTTCAGTCCAAAGACATGCCCATTAGGTCAACTGGCTACCGTTAATTGCCCATAGGTGTGAATGTGAGTGTGAATGGTTGTATGTGTCTGAGTTAGCCCGGTAATACACTGGCTTACCCCAGTTTACCTCACCTTTCACCTGAAATCAGCTGTGATTGGGGGACCTCTCTCCCCTGTGACTCCCAGATGGATGAGCTGAGTCTGGTGAGGGAGATGGCGGAGTTATGGAACGTCAAATGGCTGTTGTACCAGTAGTGGTTGGAGAACTGGGCATGGCTATGAGTAACCTAGTCACCCATCTGAAGAGAATCAGTGTCACCTTAAGGATCATCGTCATCAGGAATGCCTCGAATGGAGTAGAATTGTCTACTTGAATCACTTATCCACTCTATAGTCGCTAAACAGTCCAATGCGAGAGGCTAAGACTTGCTTTCAAACCACACACTATGGGTGGGACCTGTGGCTGGCAGAGGGTCCCCCTGACGGTTCTTGTGCCACAGGTGTTTCTCCTCAGTCTTACGCCGCCTTTCCTGTTCAAAACGTGCGGAACCCTCTCAGAGCACCTTACGCCATCCCTTCCTGCCACGAGCAAGCGCTTTCCACGCGTCCACACTAATGTTGCATGATATGAGATTATCTTTGAAACGTTTCCTCTGTCCCACTTGCTGGGAAAAGTGCTTGAGGCCTGAAGCTGAGAAACTTCCAGTCAAATAGGTAATCAAAGCTGTGCTTAACAATCAAATAATTTCATATTATTAAAGCTGTCTATATTTTGTACTTTATTAGGAACATACATACACCCGCTTTTCATGCAATAATGCAAGCATGTAGCAGCAGCGCAAGGCATAAACTCATCCAGATACAAATCAGGAGCTTCAGTTGATGTTCACATCAGAAAAGGGTGAAATCAGTCAGTTTGATGGTTGTTAGTCTCAGACAGGTTCGTTTAAGGATTTCCAGAAACTGGTGATGACCTGGGATTTTCACACACAACACTCGCTAGAATTTATACAGAATGGTGCAAAAAATAAATAAATAAACAACAACAACAACAACAACAAACAATCAAACATCCAGTGAGTGATGGTTCTGTTGGTGTAAGAACTTTATTGATGTAAAAGATCAGAGAAAAATGGTGAGATGGTTCAAGATGCTATGAAGGATGTAATAATTCAAATAATCACTATGTTCGATCGTGGTGAGCGGAAGAGCATCTCGGAATGCACAACACATTGAACCCTGGGGTGGAGGCTCGAGAGCTCTCGCTGGAAGATCCCGCTGGATTTCATTCTTTTCAGATGAAGGACAGGAAGCTGAATGAACAGGAAACTGCACAGTTTTCAAGAAAATGAGAAAAACTACTAAAGGTGGAACTTCTCTAGTCTTCAAACATCCAGGTTTTGGTCCCACAGTCACTGTCACTAATAATTATTTTTGTTCCTAAAAGAGGCTCTCCTTCATCTTACTCTTATTATGTTTGTCTACAGGCAAGCGTGTTGTTAATCTATATATATTTAATTATTATAATTTCAGCATGGACAGAATCGTTGAGGGATTCCTCACAAATTATACACTAAAACATGCGACTCAAGTGGGAATGGTGTGGAATGACTTTTGTTGTTATTGTTGTTGTTTACTGTTTTTTTAATGCCGATTGCAGACTGTACTAGCGCATTATCGCCACTCTTTGGTTTGGAGTTCTCTGCTTTGGTTTACAGACTTATTCACAGTTTACGGAGAAAAAGAAGACTCCGGTTCCGTTTTCCCAGTCCTGTCACTTTCAAAAACATTCGTTGACACCTTGTGACTTTGTCATCTTCCGGCCTTCTCACAATCCCCCCTAAACTCCCCTCCTATATTCACTATCTGTCTTCTTAGTTTTGCTCTATCGTTTTCATATGAATAAAGTTCTGTTCAGTCCGACATGTCCGACTCTTAAGTCTAGTAGTAATGGTTTCCTCCCTTCAGTTTCTTCTTCCTCACCTTGGTTCTTCTACTTGAGGGTTTATCAAGAAAAGTGCTCTCCCTTTGCTTCCTCTGCTCCATTTCTCCTGCCATATTTTCTGGGTTTTTGTTTTGATTACTGATCTTGCCTCTGCTCTTCCCAGGCTTGTTTTTACTGTGATTTGTTCTTTTCTTGGTGCTTGTTTTGGGAATGTATCTGCCGGCTCCTTTCCGTGTACACCCGCATGTGCAGGTACCAAAACCAATCTGACTTCTGTACGTACCATTTTTCTGGGTTCTGTATATCAGTGTTAGCAGGAATGACCTTTGGCAGTGATTGGAGTTACTATATCAACAAAACTGCCAAAAAAACTGTGAAAAAAATGTTCTGCAGAAAAGCAAGGTGGGAAAAAAAAAACCCTCGGTGACATCACAGATTCAAATCCCTCCCCATGACATAATTTCCTTAATACCACAAGTAACAGCTATAGTCCTTCACATACTACTGAACAACAGACACAGTGTGCAACAAGGCTGTCTGCAGCATGGTGCATATCAAGCTAGCTCACAAAAACATTTGTCTATAGACTTCTGATAGCTAGGTTTACACACACACCATAGACACGCTCAGACACTCACTAAACTCCAAGCGAGCAGTCAAAATTCCTGCAGGACATTTCTAGATGTAATTATTATTATTATTAATTTACCTAAATAGTCATGGGGCAGCACAATGGCATAGTGGTTATCACGTCCATCCCACGGCAAGTAGGTCCTGGCCTCGGCAAGGGCGTTTGTGTGGAGTTTACATGTTCTCTCCGTGCTTGCATGGGTTTCCTCCTGGTACTCCGGTTTCCTCCCACAGTCCTCTAAAGACATACACATTCTTATTGTCTAATTGGTTGTTCCAAATTGCTCCTAGGTGTAAATGTGAATGGTTTTGTGTGTGTGTGTGTGTGTGTGTGTGTTGCCCTGTGATGGATTGCTGAGCTGTTTAATGTGTACCCCGCCTTCATCCAGAGTCGGCTCTCGTAGGATAAAGAGGCTCAGCACGTGAATGAATGAATGAAATATTTATTTCAGTATTATTGTTCCATCACTACACTCTATCATATACATTGCCCTTCCAAAAAAAAAAAAAAAAAATATTCACACTAATATTTTCTTGGACCGCCTTTAGCCTTAATTTCAGCATGTAATCGCCGTGGCACTGTTTCGACAAACTTAAGCAACATTACAGCATATTAATTTCCATAAACCGATGTCAGGAAAATTGGACCGCTCCATAGAGTCTTCTCCGGCACATCCCGACGACTTTTAGTGCGGTGGGGTTAAGGTCAGAACTCTGGGGTACCACTTCATGTGTGGAAATGGTTCCTCATGCTCCTCCTGAACCCCTGTCAAATGTTTGAGCCCCAATTTTATATCCATACCACTGAAGGCATGACCTGGTCGTCAACTGACTTCACTTTTCAGGGCCGAAACTTTGCTGAGCCTACACGTGACCACCAGAAACAACCTGAGCGAGACTGGTAGGCACAGGGCATGATGGGTGCGTCGCTTACATCTCCTCACCCTGCTGCGCCCATCACTCTGGAACAGGGTCGATCTGGACTCTTCAGTCCACGTGACCTTACCATATTGCCCCAGAGTCCAAATGATTGTCCTCCCTACCAAATCGAAGCCTTTTGCTCTGAATAAGCCCCGGATACAAGTGGTTTTCTTAAAGATACACCGCTGTGTAGTTGTCTTCACGTTGTGCTCCAGCTGCTTGTGACGTCATCGCCGAGCGTGTTTATTTAGTCCGCATGTTTATGGACTCGTGGACGTTGCTTAGGACTAAACAGAAGGAAGCGGCTGCAAAAAAAAAAAAGAAAAGAAAAAAAAAGGAAGTGACGTGTGCTCGCCGTCACTCGTGTGTTGATGTTTTGTAGAAAGTGGAGAAGGGACGGCGGACGGGAAGCGGCGGCTTTGTTATTGTTCCGAGACGCAGCGCCTTTTAACGTTAAAAGGCTGTTTTTAGCTTTCCATCAAAACGACCACGGAGTCGCGCGCGGATAAGGACGACGGTCGCCTTGACTCCTGATCGAACGCAAAACGTTTAAACGGAGGACTCGGTCCCCCCCTCCCCTCTCCTCTCCCCCCCTCCCCGACCCCGATCTGCTTTAAATAGACAGACAGCTCGCTGGCCAACATGACGATTCTGCCCAAGAAGAAGCCGAGTTCGTCCGTTGGCGTTTCTGATCACACCGACGAGCCCGACCGACGGGGCGGATCCGACCCGCACCCGCATCCGCATTCCCACGCCGTGCGGACGGGCGCCAGGCCCAGAGCTTCCCCGCCGCCGTGGTCGTATCAGACCGCTCCGCCTTCGTCCAGGGAGGACAGGCGGAATGAGTCGAGCTCCCGGCCGCAGCAGGCCTCGCCTCCGCCGGTAGGTTCCGGCTCCCCGGTCGGGCCGGGAGACGGAAGTGGGATCTCCGGGGTACGTGGAGAGCTCACAGGCGGTGTAGGATGCGGCGGTGCCGGCGGTATCGGGATTGGAAGTTGCTGCTCCGGCCCGGGACTCAGCAAGAGGCGGCGCCAGGCGACTTGTACCGGCGGGGTAGCGGGTGGAGGAACCGGACCCGGGGTGTCTGGAGGTGGCGGGGTTGGTCCGAGCTCGGATCCAGAGGAAGGCGCCGGTTATAACAGCGAGGATGAGTATGAGAATGCGTCCAGACTGCAGTCGGAGGATCCGGCGACCGTCGAACAGGTAAAAGCTTTCACATGTAGCTAACTAGCTAGTTAGCTAGCTAGCTAAATAATTACAGCTACGAACGTCAACGACCACTTAAATACAGCCAGGGACGTTTAAAATCGGTTTTAAACAACTTTTAAAACGTGTTAGCATTAATATAAACTCTTAATTTAAAAAAAAACAGTCTATAATATAAACAATAGGGGATTTAGCATCGGTGTACTGAACTCATGTATTTGAATGAGCTAGCATTGTTTGTAGCTAGCAAGAAACTAGCGCTCGCTAGCGTTACACGTTATTCCACCAAAACAAACCTGTTTTTAAAGTTTAATAATCTTTGTAATGTGTTGTCATTTAGCTAAACAATTAGTTTGTAAATAATTTAAGATGTTTTAAGTGATTAATGGACCTATCACTTCATTCTGCGGGCCCTTGAGTTCACTTTTACCCAGACAACATGGTTTTGTTATTAAACTCTCTCTCTCTCTCTCTTTCTCTCTCTCTCACTCACTCACTCACACACACACACACACACACACACACACTGAAAGACCTCATGTAGTTATTTCATCAACCAGTCATGTGGAAGCAACATAAAGTAAAAGTATAATAACAATACAGTTCCAAGTCAAGAGCTTCAGTTTATCTTCACACCAGAATAAAGAAAAAGTGTCTGTTGGTATCAGCAGGTCTGGTCTGAGTTCTTCAGATCTCCTGGGATTTTCGCCCAGTGTCTTCGGAACTCGTATGATCTTTTCGTAAAGCACGTCAGATCACACAGACACGTCGAACCTTGAGCCTGATGAACTTCAGCGGCAGGTAGTCGCATCAGGTTCCCATCGTGTCTGTGAAGAGCAGGGAGGCGATCCTGGACACCTGCTCACCCAAACTGGACAGGTGAAGATCTGGGAGTGTCACCTGGTCTTTTTCCATTCTTCATCTGTCCGGTCTGGGTGAGTTTGTGCCCGTGATCACCTCACATTCCTGTTCTTGACTGGTACGAGTGGATCCTAATATGACTTTCTGCTGTTGTAGCTCATCCTGCTCAAGGTTTGACATGTTGTCGTGTGATCTGGCTTTTCTGCCCACCACAGCTGATTATTTAAGGGACTCTTGACTTCCAGTCTGGTCATTCTCCTCTTATCTCTCTTATCAACAAGGTGTTTAAGCCTGCAGTTCTGCATATAGGATGCTTTTGTTGTTTATTTGTTTTTTTCTCTGTGTGTGTTTTGTGTGTGAGTGTTTTTCAGTGTAAATGCGAGAGACTGGCATCAGCAGTTTCTAAAAATTCTCAAACACCACCAGTCATGCGATGATTAAAGTCGCAGATCACATTTTTGTCCCTTTTCTTTTATTCTTAAGTCTTAAACTGTGGCTGTGACATTAATTTGTGTATTTTGCAGAAAACCGCTTGAATGTTCAGGGGTTCCTAATAAAGTGGGCAGTAAAGTCTGTTGGGCCTTTAAACCTGAGACTAGTGGCTCATCAGGTCGGATGCTTATTCTGTTTTCTGCAGTGTGAAGCGACTAGGAGTTCAACTCCTCCTGGATGGGATGCTAATCCATAGCAGGTTACCTTCCCAGTATTTATTTATTTTTTTACTGGTACCCATTTATACATTTACATGGTGTCTGGTTACAGGGTCTTAACACGGTGGGGGGTCTAACTGGGATTTGAACCCACGACCTGCTGATCATGAGCCCAGCACCCTAACCACTACGCCACATAATATAATGTTATAAATGACTAGTTTCACTGTTAAAAAAAAAATCCTCAGGTCAGAAAAATGTAAAGGAATCGAATTACCCTTCCCAGAACAATAATATTTATAAAAGCATTAATTTACCATTGGGACATCAGAAAACGTGTGTGTGTGTGTGTGTGTGTGTGTAAACACACGTATACAGTCATTGACAAATCTTGTTGCACATGTGGACATTCATGTATAAAAGTCCATATCTTACCAATCTATTAACCGATTTTCATCAACTCTGCCTTACATTAATCCTACAGGTGTACAGATTTTGTGAAAGCAACAGAAAATTGTACATTTAATTTATACTTTTTACAGCTAATAAAACTCGAACATATCGTAAATGTAAATTTAAATGAACATATCCATTCTAGGCTGGACAAAAAACTTGTCACAATCACATGACATTAAATTCTGGATCAAACTAATTAGTAACATGTAATTAGTAAAAAAATGATAAAGTGCTTGAATAACTAAATATACATAAAATATAGGTATTAAAACACCTTTCAGGCAATTTATAAAATCTTTTTGCAAAAACTGTAGAAACCTTCAAGATCCCTTAAAAGCAAATGAAAATAATTTACAAGCAGTAGTAAGAAATTTCAGACCGCCTTGGTACACATAGGTGAGCTCGGTCATGCAAGGAAAACTATCCACAAAACAACTGGATGTTCAAAAGTGGACCCAGAGTTCACAGAAGAGCCAGTCATGTATGAAAGTGAAACATAAGGGTTTAAGGTCACCTCCAGTACATAGGCATCACAAAGCATTGTAAGACGGGCTGTAACATTACCAGACACAGATATCAACAGATTATTGCTATTGTTATGTTTCAAACCTACAGGTGGCTCAGATTTCTCACCATAGGGTTGATAACACACTGTTTTCTGACCATTTGAT
>JAQMYF010000015.1:4984928-5000699 GCA_030014195.1 Neosilurus mollespiculum
CAGTGACCAAAAATTCAAAATTGAGTTAGCCATACCATTTTAAAGCTTAGAGTCTCCTCTTTTAAATGGTATGGCTACCTCAATTTTGAATTTTTGGTCACTGTGACTCATTTTGCCAGACTGGGTCACATATTTGCTACAATGTTATATATTAATTATCTGTAATAAATATAGTCTTGAAAGTGAAATGTGTTTATATTTACACATAGTGTTTATATTTAAGGAGCTGTGAAGTTTAGAAGAAATTTCTTTCCAAAACTGCTGCTAGCACATAATATTCAGTACCATCAGCAAGCTGCACTGGGGGTGAATGTCTGAGTGATGGTAACTTCTTCTGTCTTCCCCTCCAGACTTTTTTGTACTCTTTTTTTTTTTTTTTTTTTTTTTTTTTAACAGCGTAAACAGAATTCTGTGTGCCATATGCAGTTGGTATCTTCATTTTTTTTACCTGGCAAAATAAACTATTGCTGCCGCGCAATGCGTTACTCATTTGAATAGAAAGGCTTATAACCCAATCACGTTGAGGAAGCGCATGACGTTTCTGATGAGTATAACGTGCATACCGAAGTAAGCCCATCCAGCGGACTGGCATCTCGCTACCCTGTGATGATATCGGGTTTCAATTAAATAAATCTTAATTCAGTCAAAATCAAAACTTCGGGGCGGGGTTGGTCATAATGGGTGGTTCCAAGACATTACATCATCGATGGCGTCATCAAAAGAATTTCACATTGAGACCTTCATATCAGGAGAAGTTCATTTTTTCGTAGCTCTGCTTTTAGGCAGTGCCTAAATCTTTATATTACAGAGAAGTACTTTCTGTTTTTTGGGGGTTTGTTTTTTTTTTTCTCAGAAATTCTTCATTTAATATCAGAAATAACCCACTTCATGAGGCGGCGAGAAAAAAACACCCATAGATGGGCCTGGTCTGGTTCCATATTGTATGGGTCTGTACCCTTGTATGGTTCCGTACCATGATGGTTGTATGCTAACAACTATTAGATCTATCAGTTCAATTCAAATAATAGATACTGATTGTGTTAGTCGTGGATTGTGATTTTCACCACTATAACTTCACACCCAGTACCCAGTTACTGAGTGCAGTCTGAACGCGGTGTAAAGTGCTTTATATTACTTGCGGGGCTGGTGGTTGGTTCTCATCCCGGTTGGCACAATGTGTTCACACCAACATGACAGAATTTGCTGATACTCTGTGTTTAGGTTGTAGTTTCTTGTGGGCATGTGTTGATGACTGGAAGTTTTGACTAGCGAAACACATGAAAAGCTGACCGGCTAATCAATGTGAAACGTGATTTTGGTTTGCGCTGAACATGTCTTGAACATTTCTTGTATTTTTAAACACCAAACAGTAAAAACAAAAAAAAAAAAAAAAAAAAAAAAAAAAAAAAAAGACTTGATTGCAGGTAGAAGTGGGGAACTGAAGAAACATTGCACCACACTTGATTGCTCTGTGGAGTCATTGTTGAATGTTGGTTGGATTTGTCGCGTTATAATATTATACTTAAAGGACATGTCTTAATTAACGATGCAAAATCGTGTAAATTGTTTGGGCAGCATATATAAATACATCCACGGCTTGTTTTGACTGATACACACTGCGGTTATTAAAGCCAGCTGAGAAACTTCAGTGTCTTCCCAACATTCCCGAGTACGCTCACATCGGAGCCGAAGTTGGTCACGTGACGATTTGTTGTAGATTCCAGAAAACAACAGACTAGCTTCGCTATAGTACAATGGTGGCCAGCGGTAGAGAAGCTTCTCCATTCCCTTCGTACGAGTCTTTTAGCGATCGGAGTGAGGACTTAAACAATTATTCAGCCCCCAACTTACTTACATCGGACAGTGATGAACCTGTCGATGGGGGATTAAACAATTTACAGGCTCCGGTTATAGAGCCTTATTGGTTCGAACCGGTAGCTCCTTCACAGACTGCAGTTGCTAACAACGCAGAACTCCCGGTCAAGCTCATGGATGCAAATGATGGCCGTGAAAATCGTGCCAACAACATTGACTGGTAAGTTTTATTTCTATATTTTGTCCGGAATTAATCACAAGCATCTAACGTTAGCGTTATTTATTAATTATTCCTACAAACATGACAAAACCAGAGGCTTTAGTACTATGTAGTAGGCTACAGTACTAGTAGTACTGTGCTAGAAAATAGTAATAGTATTTATTCTAAAATTCAGCTTAGTCACAGTCGTTCTCCGTCTCTCACTACAGGCACCTCGGGCAGTGTGTGGGTCGGTCTTCACGGGGCGAATACTAGGTACTGCATTTCCTCGTGGATTCCACAAATCGTTTCCACTTCGCGGATATTACAGGGTCAGTCGGCCACCGATGGAGAAAGACGACTCGGTGGGGGTTGTAACTGTTCTCCGAGTAGTTATCGCTACACCAGCCAACAACGCAAGATCTCACCATTTCGAATGAATCGCTTCCGCGCTGAGGTGTTTCCTTGAAGTGACGTCAGCAGTCAGTTTCAGTGGAAAATGGCGAAGAGTGTTTTCGGGAAGTATTCGGAGAGCGGGAAGTTTAAAGTGTCCTGGTTCATTAAGGGGGACAATGTGAGTGCAGTACGACCCGGGTGCACTCTAGTACTAGCACTGTTATCACTTTATGCTCGTAATCGTAGTAAATAAAAAGCTTAAGACATGTCCTTTAATTACGCAGGAATGTAGGGAGTTGCAGGTGGTTTGCTGAAATGAGTGTTCGTGTTACACCTGACGTGAACGGCTGCTTGTTGTGTGTGTGTCGCTGATAAGTATGCACGTGTATCAGGTGCAGAGGAAGGGTGTTAACGTACGGTACATTAATAGGTATATTGTGTTATAAATGGTCGTGCTCTCGTGGTGCTCGGTTACCAGGTTGCAGAATTGAATGAGTTTCCTTGATCGGTTGCTTTTGATTCACCCCAGACGGGACCCAGGCTTATGTAGAAACTCCAAGATGGATAATTAGTCCTCAGACTTGCTTTTATTGTAACCCTTTTTGGACTTTTTGATTTTTGGCAACTTTTTGGTTCCCTTTAGCAGCTTCCAGCTGAGTGACAAATCAACAAAAGATGATTGTGGCTGTCGTAAACTAGATACGGCTGTGCAGCTCACATCACTGCCGCTGCTGAAGAGCGAGTTGAGAGGGCAGGTTTACTCGAATAGGTTTTTTCCTGAGGGAGGGGAAAAAGCCCTCACCTGTTCCCTGCTGCAGGGTTTCCATCTCACGCTATGGACTTGGTTTTAGTTTTAAATTACTGCTAATACCACTGTGGTGCACTAGAGGGCGCCACACACAGGTTTCTTTCTTCTGTTGGAATGAAGTTTTCGGCGATGACGATGGTTCGATTTTATTAGTAAGTTGTGTCTGTATGCAGGAGTTTGTGAAATAATTTTTTCTTTATAAATGTGTAATGTTTCTCTCTCTCTACACTCTGAGCTAAACAAAAGAACAGAGTGCATCATGTTTATTATCTTTTGTTTAACGGAATAAAAAGTTAAAACACCGCAGCACAGAGGGGATTTATTATCATCTCATTTTATATCAGGATCGTCACTAAAATATAATAATGTCTGTCTTCTTTCTTTTTTTGTTCTCTCTCTCTCTCTCTCATTCTTTCACTCTTTTATTCTCATTCTCTCTCACTCTTTCATTCTCATTCTGTCTCTCACTCTTTCACTCTCATTCTCTCTCTCACTCTCATTCTCATTCTCTCTCTCTCTCACTCTCTTTCATTCTGTCTCTCTCTCTCTCACTCTCTTTCATTCTCATTCTCTCTCTCACTCTCTTTCATTCTCATTCTCTCTCTCACTCTCATTCTCTCATTCTCACTCTCATTCTTTTCTTTTTCTTTCTCTCTTTTACTCTTTCTTCTTTGTTCCTTTCTCTTGCGTTCTTTTTTCTTTTGCCGCCTTTTTCTCTTTCTGTCACTCTCTCAACCTCCCCCCCTTCTCTCTCTCTCTCTCTCCCTCTCTCTCTCTATGCAGCAGGAGCACTGGTTCGAGAAAGCACTTACAGAAAAGAAAGGCTTTGTGATTAAAAAAATGAAGGAAGACGGCGCGTGCCTCTTCAGAGCTGTCGGTACGTACCTCTCCTGTAACCTGGTTATCATGTGTTCACTGCCTCTACACCACTTCTTCACCTCCGTTCATGTTTATTCAGTGGACTGAAAGAAAGATACGGTGCATCATTGGTATCAGGTCCTCATACACATCAAAAACACACACACAGTAACATCTGACACGCTGTGGGACGGCTTGGTTTTCTCACATACAGATTACCATCTGAAAACTTTCTGACTGTCAGGAAGGAACATCAGATTATGAATTCTTCAGATGTCGCAGAACTGCTTGCACCCACCAGATGGCGCCCTTGATGTACGCTTCATGTGTTTAACCTGATTCCTGCTGTAGTCCTGTTTGAAATACAGCTGTTTATTACCCATCCTCACCTTCGTTATGTTTGAGGAGAAAACCCACCAGATATAAAGATAGAAATGAAATTTGAAATAATAAGATGATCTTTGTTGAACGTATGACCTGTGTTTTTCCCCTCCGGCCACGATTTCCATATGAAGCTAATGTGGTAAGAGACACCATCAGTTGTGAAGAGCCGTGTGGTTTTTTTCTTTTCTTTTTCAGGTATGAGTGGTATTTCAGACGAAGGGATTTTTTGTTTGGGTGAAACTCACTACTACACACTTTCTGTTTTAGCCAGAACATTTCCCCTCAGCTGCTCCTCCGTGTCAGGGAAAACAAATCGCTTTAATTCTCCTTCTGTGTTTCACTCATTCCTTCTCTCAACAAACCCCCCCCCCCAAAAAAAACCTTCAAAAAAAATTCATCTTCATCATCATTCATCTTCATCACCCCTCCATCATTCATCATCATCATCTTCATTCATCTTCATCATCATTCATTTTAATCTTCATCACCCCTCCATCATTCATCATCATCATCATTCATCTTCATCATCATTCATCATCATTCATCTTCATCAACCCTCCATTATTCATCATCTTCATTCATCTTCATCATTCATTTTAATCTTCATCACCCCTCCATCATTCATCTTCATCATCATTCATCTTCATCATCGTTCATCCTTATCACCCCTCCATCATTCATCATCATTCATCTTCATTATCATTCATCTTCATCACCCCTCCATCATTCATCTTCATCATCATCACCCCTCCATCATTCATCTTCATCATCATTCATCTTCATCACCCCTCCATCATTCATCTTCATCATCATTCATCTTCAAGATGGCCATGATGTACATGTCGTCCCTCTCTCCCTGAGAGCTCTGTTTGGAGCTTAGCACTCTCGAGCTCCCGGCCCCCGGATTCAGACCTGGGAGAGAGCGTTTCAGATGCACCACTTGGGAGAGATACTGTGTGTTTAAAAAGTTACTCATGTTAAAGTTATGATTGTATAAGTCTTAACATGACGTGTCCCAAATTTGAACCTTCGTGTGTTCAGCTGCGCCACTTTTTACTGATCTCAGCTCCTCCCTTTCTTGGTTAGCTGAGGTTCACTGTGCTGACCTACATGTCAGCGCTCTTTTTTTTTTGTTTTTTGTTTTTTTGCCAGTCTACATAACTACCTGCAGGGGCATCTACCTGCGCCACAGGAGGCTGACTGATCAGTTCCATTCCGAGCGTCTGTTCCTGCTCCTTCTTCCTTCTGTTGTTACCGTAGCGTAAAATGGACGTTTTTATATTCCTCATTGCTAGTAACAGTAGCACGGAAGAGGGTCTCATTTACTGGCATTACTCACCACAGTCTGTGTGTGTGTGTGTGTGTGTGTGTGTGTGTGTGTGTGTGTGTGTGTGTGTGTGTGTGTGTGTGGTGGGTTTTTTTTAATTTGTAAACCCATGTGGTCTGATGATAACTGTGCTATATTTTTCGCTGCGCTTTTAAATGCATGTTAATAATCCTCAGAAATTCAGTGTAAAGTTATGCAAACATCCAGGAAGTAAAATGAATTTGCAAGAAATTTTTTATTTGTTCTTATTTAATATGTATTTTCAAATGCAAATTTATTTGTCACATACAAAATCATACACAGTACATTTTTAACGAAGGAATCGGGTTTAACATCTTAAGCCTAACTTGTATGAGCTTTCATCTCCAGTATAACTAGCAGGATGAATTTATTTTAAAGGAGATCTTCTGCGTCTGCTTTACGGAGCTGATATCGAATGAGAGGTACATGATTTTTAAACGTCTCTGTTACGGTGGCCTTAACTTGAACGTGTCTGCTCCTTACACGTAGATAAATTACTGGACACGTCCAAAAACAACACTAGATTGTCACATACGCCCTAAAAAAAGTGTAATGGCATAACATCCGTCCATGCCTCGTGTGGGATTCTGATCTGTTTATTAGGGATGTGAATATAAAACAGCTCACAATTCAATTCGATTCCAATTTTTGGGGTGACGAATCGATTCTCGGTTTAAATCGATGTTTGATTCATAACCTTTACAAATAAAGGGAGCCAATTTCACGAGTAACTACATTCTTCTATAAGCTGGGAACAACTCTTCTATAAGAAAGAAAGAAATGATATTACTACACAGCTGGTTCTGTAGATGTACTGATCCGCTTTGCTCGTTCAGAGTCGGTTGGGAGTTTAGTGAAGTGATGGAGTGTGTGTTGGTCAGGAGTTGGTCGTGCTGCTGCTCCGGGTGATGGTGTAAGATGTGGGCTCGGGGATTTGAAGTGTTCCTGAAATACTTGACTTTTATTTTGCACACGGCATGTCATGTCAAGCTCCTTCTTTCCCGGAAAATCCGAAGTGCAAGCATTTTCCTTCAGCGAAGACGGCGCTGGCTGTATTTCTTTTTCCACATCCATGGTGCTGGCACGCGCGCATTCACAGAAAATGAGGGGAGGGTGTGAACATGGATTAGCTAGGTCTTATTTCCGGGGTAGGGCTTATTTTGGACCATTCTGCAGAAGAAAGGGTAGGTCTTATTATCGGGGAAACACGCTAGTTCTGTACCCGGCACTCACTGGTACAGTTCCAGGCCGCATGTGGACAAACGGTACGCGTTGTGAGTAAGGTTGGAAATGCTTGAAAACACGTGATCTGAAAAATCGATTATTGAAAATTTGAATCGATTCATAATGCTAATAAATAAGAATCGCGATTCAGACGTGAAACGATTTTTTTTTTGTCTGGCACCCCTACTGTTTATTATTACGTTTAATTGGGTGAATTCGCCTAAACTTTTGCTTAAGACTAATTCACCTGAAGTGTGTAAAAGAACTGAGTGTCCACTGTGTAGACGTTAGATTGTGTGTAAGACGTCTACATGTTGATGTGAAACTCATATAAGGTTTTTTTTAACTCGCTGAGAAACGGACACGAATCTGTCAGACGGCTGACGAAAAACGCCTTTGAAATAGATTGTCGCTATTAAATTGAAGGGGCGGGCCCAGGCGTATTAGAGGCAGTGGCGACTCAGTGCTTAAGGCTCTGGGTTACTGATCAGAAGGTTGGTGATTGAAGCTCTGTTACCATCAAGTTGCCCCTGTTGGGTCCTTGAGCAAGGCCCTTCACCCTCAGCTGTTCAGTTGTATGAATATCATAACGATGTAAGTCACTCTGGATAGGGGCGACTGCCAAGTGCCGTAGATGTACATGTGTAACGCACGTTATTAGGGAAAAAAAATTAGGCTCAAGCTGCCTCCTGAAATATACAGGAAGGAAATTTATATTATGGGATACCTCAAAGTTAATTTTTTTGCTCTGTAAGTTGTAAGTAAACTTTTAAATTGCGTAAGTTTATAGCTTTCACAGTGGTTACAATCTGTCTATGTTTAATATCAATCGATCCAAGTCTACTGGTAGCTGGTTCTTTGCTTTTGTACTGATCTGGTGGGGTTGAGGTGTGAATTTGTGGACCTTGGTTTTGTGTGCCAATAGAAAGCAAGAGGGCAGGGCTGTAGATTTTTTTCATTGTTTATTATATGATTGTCAAACTATATCATTTATTGCTATTTAAGTTAACTTATATTTTATTGTAACATTTCAGCATTACATTTCTGGTATTTGGCAGACGCTCTTATCCAGAGTGACTTGCATTTATCGTTTTTATACGACTGAGCGATTGAGGGTTGAGGGCCTTGCTCAGTGGCAACTTGGAAGTACTGGGGCTTGAACCCCTGACCTTCGGATCAGCAATCCAGAGCCTTAACCTCTGAACCAGCACTGCATCTTTATATTAGTTATAACCAAGTGCTAACCCGTTAGCTAAAGGGAGGGAAATATTACACAAACATTCACATATTTGAGTATTTGATTTCATGGAGAGCCTGATTAAATAAAATAAAATGAAACGAGCCTCATTACAGAAGATTAAACCTCTTTAAAAAAAGAGACGGACGGAACAGGTGAACACCTTTATCACGAGGATTAAATCAACATTTGAGATGTGCTTGGTTTAAGAACTTGGTTGTAGATCTTAAAAATCAGCCGGTAGTCAAACACTCGCTTGAAGATTCCAGGTTCGTGAGGCGAAATGGTTGAGAAGGTTCTTGTCTAGAGCTGGAGAGGAACAGAGCAACCCAATGGGATTTAGGAAAGTAAACAATAGCTTTATTGACCAAAAGTTGACCAAAATTCTGCACCAGCTTCCACTGATGGCATTTATAGCGAGACCAGTCTGATGCTGGATTGGCTTCTATTAATTATACAATTTTCAGAATTGAATCAGATTCGGAATTGAGGTCACATGATGTGATGAAAGGATTTTATCTTTAAAAATTTCAGCTTCTTATTATTCAGTAAATATGAAATTTTCTATGTTCTGCAGTGATGACTAAACAATATTGTGAATGTATTAATGGTGTTTATGTGGCATTTTTGCTGCGTAATTAGTTTTATTTATAAAGCTCAATATATAGGGTTTATAATATTAATCTGGTGTTAAGTGGTGCTTATTGTGTTTATATTAATGGTGTTTGTAGTTAAAGTGTGTAAGGTTCTTAGTGCGTTGTCTTTATGAATTTTTATTTCTGTTCTTGATGCGTTTATGTACCTCTACAGCCAAGTACCAAAGCTTCAGTTCCTATTAGGGCGAAATAAGACTTTTGGTGTGTTTGTGCTTCGCAAAATTCCTTAAGTACCACATAAGTACCTCAAGTAACACATTTTTATTCATAAAGAAAAAGATGTCAGTTCAAAATAATTGGCTTTGTCTTTCTTTCTGTCTGTCTTTGTTTTTCTTTGTCTTTCTTTGTCTTTCTTTGTCTTTCTTTGTGTCTTTCTGTCTGTCTTTCTTTCTTTTTGTCTTTCTCCCTTTCTTTCTCTCTTTCTAAATGAAGGATGATTATCTTTTAACATCCAGTCACATTTTTCTTATCCTCTGGTTCTTCTCAGTTCATTTTTCAAATCTCTTTATTACAGTCGCGGGGTAGCTGGAGCCCATCCCAGCCGACTCTGAGCAAAGGTGGGGGTACACCCTGAACAGCACGCCAGACCATCACAGGGCCAACCTACATAGGGGCAATCGAGAATATCCTGTTTGCCTATTGTGCGTGTCATTGGACTGTGGGAGGAAACTGGAGTAACTAGAGAAAACCCACGCAAGCACGGCGAGAACATGCAAACACCAGACAGAAACACCCTCGCCAAGCCCGAGACTCAAACTCAGGACCTTTTTTTGCTGTAAGGCAGAAGTGTGCGCTAACCACTACCATACATACTATACACTGTATATTGAATTAACAGTATATCTCAGATGGTGCTGTGTGTGTGTTAAGAACAATAACATTATAAGTGGTGCGTCCATTGTTGTCTCACTCTTGAGTGGATTACGTCATGCCGTGCGAATGGCCGGCTCTGGAAGCGGTTGCTTGTGTACACAAGTATTTGCATGTCGATTTAAGAGCGAGGTGACATTCAGGTCACTGGCGTCAAGATGCCTCAACCTCACCTGCAGCACCAGGCAACTCTAATAAATAAAAGGCTTTCATTGTAATTATGAGGAATTTTTTTCCAGAGTTGTGCTCAGAATAATGTGTTTGTTTAACGAAGATTGGAAACAATGATGCTTTGCGTTGGTAGGCCTTCACATGGACAGGTCATTCCTTCTCGAACCTCGTGTTTCTCGGCAGGGTAGTGGATAGTAGTCATTTTGTTCTAAAGACCCCCCTTCCCCTTTTCCATCACACACTCGCACCATCACTTACACCTGCTGTGTGTGTGTGTGTGATAGTGAGAAAGCCTATGTGCGGTTTCAGTTTTGCTGTTACACTAAAAAGCCTGTTTGCGGTTTCAGAGCTGGTTTATTCGGCTCGAGTGCAGGCTCAGGTGTGATAACACCAGCTTAACTCAGCCTTTTAAAAGAACCTGCATGCGCTCTATAAGAAACAGGCCTGCTTTGGAGAAATGTTTCATCACAGAGACAGGTTAAGGTTGTTAAGTTTGTTCCAACTGCTTGCACATGCTGTAAATATGAAAGCTCAAGGCACACTATTATGTAAATGGGGTTACTGGTGGAATGTGAACTCGCGTTTCTGAGACGTGGGAAATGGTGTCAGGTGGTGCAGACAGGCCCTCGCTCCCAGCACTCTCCTTTCAGCTGTGCATGGATGGATCTGCTTACTTACTTTTTCCTTTTTTTCTCTCCTTAATTTAGCCCGGGCTCTGTCAGGGCCGACTGGCGTGGCCGTGCTGCTGATGGTCAATGCTGGCGTTAAAATGTGAAACATCAATAATACACGATTTCGTGTTTGCAATTTACATCAGATTATTTGCTCTTTATGAATCTTAACACCGTCCAGCAGCATCACCAGTGGGTTTTGATAAGGATACATAAAGGGATCCATGAAGAAGGGAAGAGCGTGGCTGAGGCTGGTTTCTTTCTAGACCAGGCTGTAGATTCGAGTGAATTATGAGCACAAAATAGAAGTGTTTTGTGATTGGCCTGTTTTTGTTGAGCGACACTCAGCGATTCCTACTGAATTTTCTCCTTGCGTGGTGGTCATTCCTGTTAAACATGATGATGGACCTGTTCATGTGAGGATAGCATATTGTTATAATATTTGGACCATGACATTGAGGGGGGAAAAAAAAAATTGACCTCACTTTTCTCCCCGTGCCTCTCGTATCCACCTCAAGTTACTTCGAAATAATATATCGATTTAGACATTGCTTAAGGGCGGAGCTCCTGATAGGTGCCTTTATTGATGGGAAGCTGAACTCGACGAGCTTATCCAGTATATTATTCTTTTTAAAACAAATCCCGCAATTAAAACACACACATCTTTTCTCATGGTTTTTCCTCTGCCTGTGATTTGTAGACAAGACGGCAGGTGTCACGCAGAAACGTATGCGCCAGGAAAAAGCACGAGCATGATGTGTTTCCAGATTCTCTTAGGTACAGGGCTCCACATGGGAGATCTGGTATTAGCACCTTGTGAGCATATCAACTTTTTTCCTGATATTTGAGAGTCCATTGTTTTGGGTGTTTTTTTTAGTCTGCAAAGCCACCCAGTGACGGTCGTGACTGTAATCAGGACGCATTTTAAATTTGATCTCCGTTTGGGTTGCTGTTTTGCAGACCCATCTCTAAGACGGCACTTTGGTTATACGAAGTACAGTTGTTCACGTATTTAGGGGTTTTTTTTCCTTCCCAAAAGGGCCGATGGTTTAAGCCACGCCGATTTAGGTTTCAATGGGCTCTGTCGAGGCTGTGTGTCAAAATAATACAAAGATTACATTTTAGAAATCATATGACGTCCAGAAACATTAAATATGACATTCATTTTGGGTGAAATTTGTATTTGGGGACAGGCGGATATAGTAATTTTTGTTTACATTTAAAAATAGTCTTTTAAAATAATTTATTTAAAAGATATATATTTTTTAAATCTGTTTTTCCTTTAGTTTCTTGTAAAGTGAAACCAGCAGGTTTTTTTAATACCCCCAAACAATCCATCCTCTTCAGTCCCGCTCTGTTCTGGATTGGATTAGTTGAAATTACCGACAGGTGAATGTAACATGAACTGCACCACTCGGGCACGCACAAGAAGTTCTTGAATTTTGAGAATTTGACCCACTTGCTTATGGATTTCATTTGGACTCGATGTCCGAGCACCTGTTCTTAATCAGCTGGCATCAGATAGTCATCAGTTACCCGATGCATTAAAATACCTTTCAGATGTGTCCTAGTTATCGGCCCTGTAATCGGATGTCTTTTATCCTTCCAGCTTCCCGTTAACACACGTTTTCCAACACCGTGTCCTGAACTCATTTACCTTCGGCCACTGTTCAGCCTCGAAGCAAACCCAAACAGCACGCTGAACACATCAGGCTGATCCGATCATGAATTTAAGTATCTTTTTGAGAAACTCTATCCGCCCAGCTCCATCTGATCAATGCTACCAGGCACATGGTGTGATATCAGGTAGAAATCCGATTTCTTTTACTTAGAGATAAAGTTGCACATAATCTACGTGTAATACGTGACGAGCATCTTTAAGGAAGCAACACCACGGTTTTTTTTTTTTCTGGGTGTAATTAAACACGTTCTCGTTTGGTAATGGAACAGTGAGTAGGAAACAGGCTCTGCCAGCTGGGCTTTTTCTTCAAAAACTTCTAAGCTTCCCAGCAAGGCTCAGCACAATGGCATGAAAACATCCGGTGCGGGGGGGGTGTGCGTGCGCGCTTGTACCCGCTACATAATAAGGACAAAATGTTTTTAATCAGCAAAGTAAGGACATTTTTCATGGTCATCACTTCTTGAAAGGAGTGTTTAAGGGTGAGGACTTGGTTTTAAGGTTCATCTAAGAATTAGGGTAGAGGTCAGCGTGGGGCATTTGACATGTTGGTAAGGGTAATAGGCTAGGTAGTGCATTATATATACTGTCGTGTGTGTGTGTGTGTGTGTGTGTGTGTACCGGACATAAATAAAGAGAAACCCAAAATTTCAGAATGAATATCTTCTGGTCGAAGGAAGAGGATTGAGTGTTGCTGCTTGGCCATAATAACCCATTTGATGAAGATAGGTTTGGACGTGTTCTGCAATGTCTGCGGCCTTGGAACGGGGATTTTTAATCTTAAATTTAATGATCACTAATCAAACTGCTGAATTAAGGTGCACAAAGTTGTGCTTAAGTCATGTGCTTTGGTTATGCATAAGGTTAGCACAACTTTGTGCACCTTTATGCAACAGTCTGATTAGTGATCATTCTATTCAAGTCATTACGTTGCCAGATTTTCAGAGAGGTGGAATTGTGGGTCAGTCAGACGGTGACATCAGCCGGCGACAAATAGCCGACAATGTGACTCTTCCTCTGTCAATGGTAAAAAAAACAGTGAAGGTAAGACCACCACGGATTCACGACCAGGTCGACCCGGACCTTCAGAAAGATGCCTTCGCTCCGTGAACAGAACAGTGGAGAAAAATCCCCGTTCCAAGGCTGCAGACGTTGCAGAAGACGTCCAAACCTATCTTCATCAAATGGGCTATCGTGGCCGAGCAGCAGGACACAATCCTCTCCCTTCGACCAGCAGATATTCATTCTGAAATTTTGGGTTTCTATTTATTTATGTCTCTGTGTGTGTGTGAATAGAGAGAGATAGAAGGTATGTATGTGGGTGTGATGGTTATGGTTGGGGGGGGGGCTGTGTTGATCACAAACAGTTGTTTGTGCTTTTTAAGCGGTGAGATGTTCTGTTTGATCTTCATAGATGGCTCATCAGACCTGGAGCTTACCCTGGTTTATGTCATTATGTCAAGTTCATCGCAGGTTACCTTCCCAGTATTTTTACTGGTACCCAGTTATACTGCTGGATGGACAGAGGCACACTGGTAGTTGAAACCTTGCCCAGGGGTCTTCGCACGGTGGAGGTCTGACAGGAATTTGAACTGAAGACCACCACCCTAACCACTACGCCACCGTGTACCATGTGTCATTTTCTCACGCTGTGACTGTGGCACTTCTGTGTGCTGTGGAATTTCTCCAATCTGTAGCGAGAGTCCGGAATCAAATCTGCAAACTATCAAAATGTCCACGATGCTCCTGCGCTGTCGCTGTCAGACCGTCATCAAAACAGAGTGTTTATACACTGTGTACAGATGATGGAACACGACGTTATAAAGAATGTTTAAAAGATAAAACATTTTGTCAACAAAGGAAGTGACAGTGAATCACTGATTAAAATTTGTGAACATTTCCTTCATTCGGGTTAAATTTCAAAATAAGTGTGTGTGTACATGTGAGAGCCTCTGAGCCTCATTTAGTACGTACTACATCTAAACACAAGAAAAGCAAACCGAAAGGACATTATTGTAGTTTAAAAACGTTTTAAAAAGTAAACCTGAAAATCTCATTTCATTTTGCTTTTCTTGTGTAGTATATACGAAACATCCGTTCATCGAGCACGTATGACTTAAAAAACCCTTAAAATCCATACATTTTTTAATTAATTTTTTTTTGTTTATGATGCCATGTAGTATATACTACAAGCACTTTCCACTTCAGGCTCGGTGAATATTGCTGAATATTTACAGACATCCACCTCATCTTCAGTGAATAATTGTTTTATGTTCTACATGAATCGGAGGCAAGAATTTTGCTATAAAATTAGGTCATGTTTTGACATTAACATGTTTTTTGGTTCTTTTACCGTGAAATATTTGATATTAAAAATATAAAATAAATTAATTATATCAAAATTTTTTGTTAATAAAAAAAAATAATTTTCGTGTATAAAAGGAAAATATTTTTTCATTTTTTATTTTATTCTGAAGATAATTGTTTTCCATGGTTGCTCCAGCTTTCTCCACTCTTTAGTTGGAAGAATGAAATAAACAGTTGTGTTAATACGTTTATCCGGAAGTGTGTATGTATTTGTAATACTTTCAGATATTCCTTCCGCTTGAGTGTAGTTTTTATTGCTTACAGAATTGTAGGGAAAAATTTTACAACACAGAATCTTATCTGCACGTCATCTAGGCTTTGTTTAGCTAGACGTGTAGTTTGTGATGGCGTATTAGGGGAAACATTCCGGCTTTATTTTCTGAAATTTATTCCATAACGGAAAACGAGTTTTAAAAGAATGTTTTCACTTTGAATCTGTTTAAAGGATTTTTTTTTCCCCTTTGTAATGTTTCTAAACAGTTGTTAAAAAATATTTGTTCAACTTCAAAGTCACAGAAGTGTCATTCACAATGACCCAACCACCCCTCCGGATCAGTGTTGTGTTTATTTCCTTCTGAGAATGTCATGCGGTTGTTTTTGCTCTCCGCTGTCCTGAACCTCAGGTATGCCAGGAATGCCGAGTGACAGTAGACAGGAGATTGTGGGTTGACCCAACTGTAGACCGTCTCACGCACGCATGCTCTAGCAAGCATGCGTGTTCACACACATACACACCTACGCCAGACTCGGGCATGTTGTCCTGCGTATGAAAATTTCAGTCGTATGCAAACGACATTCCACAAGACACATTCCACTCAGTCTGCCTCTGCTGTTTTGACGCGAGGGCAGATGCCGTGACCTGGTGCAAGTTGTGAGGGTGGAGGTTGGGGTTTCTCTCCCGCCGCATTACTCCGGTGGTGACTCGTTTGGTGTGGGAAGTGAAACGTTTCCGAATTCTTGAGTGGAAGTCGAATTTGAGCCGCCCTGTAATTCATAATTCCCTCTCGGAAAGAGGTCCCCCCAGCCCAGCATGCATGTGCAAAGTAGAAAAATATATATGCACATATACGTGTGTGTGTGTGTGTGTGT
>JAQMYF010000015.1:5000799-5014880 GCA_030014195.1 Neosilurus mollespiculum
GAACAGTGCTCGATACGTCGAAGTAGAGCTAAATATATTGTATGTGTGAAAAAATAACAGTACTACAATTTCATCCCAACAAGCCTGTTTCGTGGTTGCCCACTCATCAGGGGATTTATATATTGGTCCCTTGTTTATAATTTACAAGTCTTTGCGAATGAGTGTTTACTATAGAAACACTGATGTATTTTAACGTGTGATTTAATATAAATTTGTGGTGTGTATTCAACATGGAGTTCTTGTCGTAGTTGATGTTTATAGAAGATTAATCAACACCTCAACATTCAGATTTGAGGATTAACAGCACTGCGGTGTACAAATAAATATGTTGAGTATGTTTGTGCTTAAATGTACGGCTATTATAGATTACACAGCAATTCATGAATATAATAATTTACTGAAACTGTAGCTTGACGAACAAAGGTACACGTAGTAAAGTGATTTCTTCTAATCCGGCGCGGCGAAGAATTCCTCGAATTCTTTATCAGTCTTTCTGTAGTATCTGAGCGTGACCTAATTTCTGACACCTGAATGAGCGTTTGAATGTCACATGGGGCGTACAGATCAGCTCCATGTTCTCGTAAATTACAGACTTTTACTGTGTCATGACGTGTCTGGGGCCCATGTTCTGAAGGGATAAAGCTTATCGTGGACGCGCAGGTCTGAAGGGGCGGGCCCCGTACGGCACAACCCAATGCCCTCAGCCAGCGCCCCACCCCTTTCTTAGAAGGGTTCGCGGTGGTTAAGAGAGCGATGCTATCTCAGGCCCTCATCAATGAAGGCGCGCTTGTGGTTCCTGTTTCTGCTAAATCGGACTCAGCCTCTTCACTTGCTTTCCTATGAAGCCTATCTGCTTAAGTGTGCGTTTCTGTGTAGATGTGTCACACAGCGCGTTTTCTTCCTCTTTTAGTTCAGCTTTCTCATCACTGGTCATCCATGTTAGGAAAAGGTCACTGGGCGGGGTGGGTTTGGCTGATGTGCAAATTGTGTAAAGAAACCGAGTTATTGTGCATGTAGTGAAGTGCATAAAGATGTTTATCAGGAACTTTTCTCATGTTTAGTTTCATAATTTGTTGCCTGGTTTAGAGAAGTTAGTGGTTGTACAACATGTCATTACTTTTTCAAGAGTCGTTTAAGAGGACAGGAGAAAACTATTCCCACAATCTCAAATAAAACACCGTGTCACTGCAAGCACCACCATTTTTCACCTGAGGTTCAGCGTCATATCACTGAGGGATCTGAAGTAGAGAAGAACGGCATGGAGACGTTGGGGAAAATACTAGACATTCAAACTCCCAGAATGCAGTGCTGCTGGGTTAGTTTTCAAAGTGCGCGCCAGTGTTACGACTCTAGGCATGCTCGGAGACACGTTGACTTTCTGATAGCCTGGTAGTAACATGAACTCGTTGGACTCGCTGGGCTACTTCACTGACCCTTGTAGCATAGCACTTTATCAGCCAGTGCTGAGCTGCACAGACAAAAAGCGCAGAAAACATTTCTTTTGACGACAGGAAAGCCGAATCGGCAAAACGTTAACTTTATGTAAACCGTTTTGGATTTACCATCACGCTCATCTCTGGCAGCATTCTCGGCAGCGTTCTCAGAGTCACCAGAATGTAAGTTTTACCGTCTCCATAAGAGACGTTAACCCCGCCCAACATCTTGACTCCGTAGTTCAGCGCCTGCTAATAGTCCACAGGATAAAATGAGCAGTTTTGTGCTTTTCTGGTCATTTATGTTAAAATAAGTGTCTGTGTCACTTAAACGTATTACATGTGCACAAAATATGCTGTGAGGATGTCCACTTTAAAGGACTAAAATGCTGCTGCATCACTCACTGTCTCTTTGTTTGACATGAAGTGATGGTGAAATTTTACTGCATCACTTCTCGTTAAAGAAAATAAAGAGTTTAGAAGTGATAAAGTTAATTTAGGTTCAGTTTTATTTCAAAGTAAATCCTGGTGGTGCTGAAGATAAATAGTACTAATAAAACCATTTCAACGTGGGGAGAGTAATGCTCACCCTGTCGTCTTTGATCTCTAGTCGTAGTGTATTAATCCCGCAAGGACAATTATTACTCTACATTTAACCCATCCAAAGTGGGCGCACACACACACACTCGGATCAGTGGGCTGCCATACACTGTGGTGCCCGGAGAGCAGTTGGAGGTTTGGTGCCTCGCTTAAGGGCACTTTAGCCATGAAGGTGGAGGAAGGGAAGGGGCAGCTCACTCCCCCACCGCCGCACATTTTTCCTGCTGGTTTGGGAATCGACCTTTTGGTCCCAAACCCGCTTCTCTAATCATTAGGCCACAGCTGCCCCCATGTTTAACCCATTTTGGGGGGAAATTTATCAGCATATTCACACCCACACACTAACACAATGTTTGTGGTCACAAGTAGCGCAGCACTGCTTGGATTTTCTTCCTGTTTCACAAAGCCGTGTGACTTCTTACTGTTACCCCTATAAAGTTTTATTGTTTTAAGAACAGCAGTCATGATTGCACTCCTGTCGTGGTTCCCCGATGAGCGAAGCCTCAGGCACCACACGGCATCTCTCTCTAACCCTCGTGAGACTCCGGGGTTTGCGATTTGCCAGTCAAATTGAGGTCGAAATTGGGAAAGAACTAAGGCAGGTGTTTATGATCACGGATGAGTCAGATTCATGTAAATGCTCCGCTGTGCAGGCAGGGGAGGGACTGGGGGGTGTCCCTGCAAGCACCCGCTGTTCAGCTCAAGATCTAGTGATCCGCGCTATCCTCACACACCTCAGCGTTATGAATGGAAACAGCGAGCGGTGCAGTGTAAATACCCAGATCTGGATCTGACCGGGAAGTGAAAGAAGTGAGAAATTCCATGGTGCTCTGCGTCACAGGACTGCTGAATGTACCTGCCTCTAATGCTGTGTTTCAGTGCCGAGTCACACACCCGTCACATGGCTGTCTCTTGAGCCTGGTGATGAAACAAAGTTTTGTCCTGCTTGAAACCAGATTAGCAAGTGTTCCAGGAGTCGGAACTTTAGTTCCCTTCGGGTGGAAATTTATATTCATTTAATGTTTCGTGTTAAATTCTTAGTTGATCGTGAGGAGGTGTGGATTATGTTCTGTACCAGGAGCAGCGGCTCTGACTGTAGTTTCAGCAGGAGTTTAAAACGGGGAAATTTAAAAAATTAGAAAAACAAAATTGTTCACGTCGTTTGGCAAACGAAGACGATTAAAAATTGATTAATGGTTGACTGACACAGAAGACGCCTTCTGAAAAGAAAATTACAAATATTTCCCATGATGATTTGTAACAGTCAGGGATAACAAGCTTTCACGACCGTGAGGTTTACGCCTTCAGTTCTTTTCTTTTTTTATTTTGTTTTGTCTGTAAAAGGGCTGCTAAAGGAAGGACGGTTTATAGCTACTTCTAGCTACAATCATGTAAAATGGAGCCAATTTTGCAAACATAAACCTGACTATAAATATATAAATGGAAGGCTGGTAAATTTCTGTGGTACAAGAACCCTATCGCACTCCGACGAAATTCTTGATGAACGCACTGCTGGGGGCGTGGTCAAAATGGGCAAACGGCCATTTTTTCAAGTTCATACTACGTTAACGTTCTTACCAAGTCCGTTCCAGGTTCTCGCTTCATCTAATGTGTTCCCACTAATTTCCTAAAACATGCACGATCCTATGAGTACCACGCACCACTTCCAATGAGTTCCTACTGCGACCAATCAGATTGCATCAGGTGCTTATCGTGTTTGATTGCCTCCATCAGGTCCTTAAATGCTGTACTTTTTTTTTTTTTTATTCGTTCTGAATGTTGCCTTGTGCTCGCGTCGACGGTCAACAAGTCCGCACCATGCCTGTAGTACGCCGCTGAAGTCCCTACAAGGCTTTGGTTACATCGTTAAAACATCGATGCTGTTATCACTGCATTATTATTGCGACTTGAGTCGATCACATCTGTTCTACGTTTTATTTATCACGTCCTCTGTGTCCATGGAGACTATATCACGCTCATGTCTGCTTCTACTGCATTCCTTCTTCGTTATACAAGTTCTTACTGCGTCCACGTTTTTATTTATTTTTTACGTTTTCCTAATGAGGGCGTGGTGGGTATGTGGCGGAGTTTAATAAATCATCTTAACAGTTACTGTGCTTTATTACATTTCAATTACTGTTGATGATTTTTTCAAGCCAGCACACTATCGGAATGTTTGACCGTTATACGGTTATCTGTAGTAACTAGTTGTTGTCTTTTTGACCCTGACGTTAATGTAGTTATGATGTAATAGTTCTTACAATCTTAAGTCCATGGACACTGTCATGGGTCGTTATCTGACTCAAAGATGAGAGTTCATAAAGGGGGAGGGGGCATTGTTTAGTGTTTTGAGCTCCCACCGCCAATGAAGGTCAGCAGAGCGCGAGTTATAGAAATGGGTTCTCTCTGTCTGTCCGTCCGTCTTGTGATCGTGATAACTTTTAAAGGAAATGACTTAGGATCACCAAATTTTGTGTGAGTCCCCCTCAAGGGCAAATAGGTGTGACATTGTTTTTGGGTCACGTTGACATTTTATCAAGGTCACAAGGTCATTGATTATATATTAGATTTGAGAACGGTGGTGCTGGTGAGAGTGTCTGGATCATGTGGTCTATTTTTTTCCAACTTGGCATTAAAAAAGCCCATTGTTTCATCTACATAACCTCAACACAGTCTCATTCATTTATTAACTTTTAAATCGAGAACCTGGGGGTTTTGTTTCCTCATTCTGATTTCTGTATGCTTACACAGAAACTTGGTAACCCAGATTAGAGAGCGTGAGAGAGAGGTTTTTGTTTTCTTCCATATTAAGGGCTGAAGGTCCTGTTACATTAGAGGAAAGAAACTTTTTGTTTCCCTTAGTAGAATACTGTCTCCATTCATGTTAGGAGCAGGTTTAAAACTAGCGACTAGGTTTTGCGGTGTGTAGATTTGATGCACAGTGAGCTATTGTGTGACACATGCGGTGTTTTATGGATTATTGTTTTCAGGAAAAAAAAGTCACCCATTTTGTTTCCCTCCTCCCAATTTTGGTCCTCGTCTTCCCACTTTAATGTCAGATTGTAGTTTTTGACTGACTGGAGTAGATCTCAGGGAGGTCTTCGGCTCTTAGCCTCATGGTGTTGATGAGGAGATGCTTTTCTGCTCAGCATGGTTGTAAAGAGCACTTATTTAACTTGCTATAATCTTCCTGTCAGAGCGAACCGATCTTCACTCATCAGCCCCAACTGAACTAGCACCCACTGGGTGTTTCTGGTTTTTCAAGAGCTTGTTTTGTGAGAATCCGAGATCAGCAGTTACAGGTGTTCTTAATGAAGTAGTTAAGATCTTAAGTTATAGTTTTTCAAGGATAACAATTTTTATCTTATGTAGGCGTTTATTATTATTATTATTATTATTATTATTATTAATAAAAAAGGTGTAAACTGAATAAGTAGTTTATTTTTCTACAATTTTTTGATAATGCTGGGGGACAATAATTCTGCATGTTTTTCTATATATTTTGTGTATTTAGTTTTTCTCCTCAAGCATCATTTGCTGATCCTGTTAGGGTTGAGGAGAGACCGGTGCCTATCTCAGTCAACACTCCGTGAAGGCGGGGTACATCCTGAACAGCTCGCCAGGCTATCACAGAGCAAATACACACACAACCTAGGGGCAATTTGGGACAGCCAGTTAGCCTAATGTGCATGTCTTTGGACTGTGGGAGGAAACCAGAGTACCATGAGGGAACCCACACGATCACGGAGAGTACATGCAAACTCCACACAGAAACGCCCTCGCCATGCCTGGGACTCAAACCCAGAACCTTCTTGGTGTGAGGTGTATGTGTTAACCATTTTTGTTACAATTACCTACAATTGTTAATTGTATTTTTACAATTTTATGTACTTGGTATTTAACATTTAATAATATTTTTTCGCATGTCATGTAGAAGGGAGTTTCTAGAGAAAGCTTTGCAGGTGCATATCCATTAGTTTTCATTCTTCACACGTATAACAGATCGATATTTTTAAACATCTGCGGTTCTTGACTTGAATGGCTAAAAATAGTCACTAGAATAGTCGCGAAAACACCAATTATCACTCAGAAGTGCATGAGAGTCAGATTTTTTTTCTTGTGTTTTTCCCCAATTAAGTGGAAATCCACGTCAGGCACTGGTGCACAGTTCAAAAATGTGTTGTTTTTTTTTAGGGTATTTTTTTTTTTGTGAGCCCTTTTTGAGGTGGAGTTGAGTACAGCATCCGCTGCCCCAGTGTGTCACAACAGAAGTAGGCTGATACCGCGAAAGAGGAAATTGACTAAGAGATTCTGAGAACGTCTGCGGTCGGGTGTCATGTGACTTGCCGGAATGATCCCCAAGTCATTTGCATAAGGCCGCAAGTAGGAGGAAAAGGCGTGGCTTCAGTGAGGAACCTTCGTGGCCGTTTGTTTACATCCGTGCTTTAGTTTGCTTCTTTTTTTACTCGCGCATGAAAGAGATGCGCAGCACTAAAGCCCGCCGAAACTAACACCTATATACCGAGCTATGCAACCATGCAGTGGTGCAGGGATGTAAATAAACATGTTGCGATTGCTAACTTGATTTTTCTTTATTATTATTGTTATTATTTATTTGATTGACTGAATGGATTGCTCCTTTTTTCTCCATAGCTCCTCCCCTTCTGTTAAATTTAATTTTTTAGCTTTCTTTTATCTTCTTTGTGGTTTTTGCTGCTCTCACTTTTATTTTCTACACTCCTAAACAAAAACAAACAAACAAAAAATAAACCTTCAAGGCTTCTTTGGATGATTACAAGTTTGTTTCCTAAAAGGGTCTTCTCATGAACCTGGGTTTATTTGGGTATTTGACACTTTGCCAGTTTTTTCACTTAAAAATAACAGATACATTAAACGTCTCTCCCTAGGATGTACCTTATGATGACCTTAGATAAATGCAAAAAAAATATATATATTTTGCTGTGAGTCATCCCAAAATTACTGAATGTTTAATGTAAAATGGGGGCAAAAAATAGGACCTAAATTGGGATATGAAAAGCCACCCAAGTGTCAGTGTGTTTCAGTTTGAAAACATCGCTCAAAGTCTCTTATATACCACTGTATTTGAAGACAGGGCTAAAATCCTAGTTGTTGGGGGGGTTTTTTTGTTTAGTTTTTTTTCTAATTCAGACATTTTTTTCAGGAATTTGTATTCTCATCCGTGGTTTCGCGCGTAACCCATCATGTCGACACGCGTTACATGCAGAACCTGATCTTTCAAACACAGTTAAATGGCAAGTGGTTTTCTGAGACATTTTGCCTTATTATTTTCTACTTTCCTCAAACTGTACCTGTGAGAATTTTTTCAAAAAATTGTAGTGTGTAATGTCCTGACCTTCGTTTACCTTGGTTACAACTGGGTAAACATTGCCTGCTAAATTATCTATGCGGTATTTTACCACAACTGGAAAAGTGTCATCTCTGTAAATATTGATTTTAGAAAATAGAACCAAAGAGATTCTGAATTTGCTTAATAGCATTCATTTACATCTTTTTTGAATTCTGAGCCTGTTCTGCTTTTACGTACCGGTTTCATAAAAACATCTAAAGGGCTTCCCTTTGGACCTGGAAATTTCTTTAAAGAGCGAACGCTGTAGGATCTCAAAACACTCAAAAAGTCCCTGTGGAATAAGTGAGGTGTATTCAAAGTTTTAGTTTAAGATAAAAAAAAAAAAAAAACTTTTTTTTTTTAAATAATTCCACAGTGGGGAAATTTACGTCACAGCAAGTATTAGGAACAGAGATAAAGTGACCAAGTGTCAGTCACACATACTGTGTTCATTCAAATAATAAAAAGGAAAATATTAAAAAAAGGAAAAAAAACGAAGAAAGAAATATCTAGAAAATGTCTTTTTATAGATCTTCTTGTTTTAAGTTTAAAGAATTCGGATCTCCAGAAAAATGGTGTGCCTGTTTTCAAAATTCAAAGCATCTAATTCACGTCCAATCAAACGCACCGCCAAGAACACATTTGTCCCATCCCCGTTAACCAACTGGTTGGGGCAAATTGCTTTACAGTAGCAGCAGTTTGGCATCAGACCTGAGGTAAAGTTGTGGTTAAAGCTTCCTGCGTATTATCATGAAAAGGTTGTGTGTGTGTGTGTGTGTGTGTGTGTGTCCCTTCAATCTTTATCTTGCCTCAAACCGTTGCTGGTTGCATTAGCCGTGATGCTCTATACACCCAGATACCCTTTTTAATATAAATCCCTTTATTACAGCGACATGTGATGCGTGATGACGGCAGTATGGATGTCTGTGGGGACGACCAGGAACAAAATCTCTATCTGTTCACTAAATACTCAGACACTGAAGTCACTAAACGACACTATTATTGCTATGGTGGAACAGACAATTTTGATTGGCAAAGAAGCTAAAATCAGATGAGGAGTACGAGGCCGAAGCATCAGTTGTCTTGGCTTTAAAATTTGTATTTACATTTTGGGTGTTTTATATACCTCCTTCCAATTGCTCTGTCCACTTCCTGTTTCGGAAGTAAATACTTTAGCATACAGGATCAGTTCATACATTTCCAGAGGCTCTCCAGATGCACAAACTGAAGAGCCATTAACCTGGTGTCTGTTAAGTTCGCACGTAACACACCTCATATGTTTTTCTGGATAAAAATCGTTTTCTAATGAACGTTATTGTTGTGTTTTTGTTTCTTTTTCACAGCTGATCAAGTTTACGGAGACCAAGATATGCACGAAGTTGTTCGCAAACACTGCATGGACTACTTGGTGAGCTTTTATTTATTTATTTATTTAGCCACCATCTTGCCAACCATTGGACTTTCTGAACTGTGAAATTACTGAACTTGTTTTTTTCTTCTTCTTCTTTCTTGCCCCAGATGAAGAACGCAGACTACTTCTCAAACTACGTGACAGAAGACTTCACCACATACATCAACAGGAAAAGAAAAAACAACTGTCACGGGAACCACATTGAGATGCAGGCCATGGCGGAGATGTACAACCGGCCGGTGGAGGTGTACCAGAACGGCACAGGTGAGGAAGACACTTCTGTGAGGAAGGGTTCAAGTGCGGGTTTTGTTGGGGCACCAACTCAGTTCTTCCCATAGAGCCAACCGTCTGATCTTAGCACAGGGTATCTGACACAGGATATCCTGGCTACCGGTTTTAGCTTAACCTTGCTTAGACATGATGGTAGAAGAAAAAGGTTGGTAGCCATAAAGGTCAAAAAACATCTGGAAACATCCTGAAATCTTGTTTATGTAATAATGTAAATGATGGACTGACTTGGCATAAAGAGATGAAACCTTTGCTAGCTATGTTCCTCGTAAGATGGTCTTTTATTATTCTTTTGAAGCGCCGTTTTGGGGATTTCTGTTCATTCAGATACAGGAGTGTTACTGAGGTCAGGTACTGATGTTGGGAGAGGAGGCCAGGGGTACAGTCAGTGTTCCAGTTCATCCCAAAGGTGTTCAGTCGGGTTGAAGTCAGGGCTCTGTGCATTACTATTGAGTTAACTTTATCTTCATCGAACTTGCGAAAGCTTGTCGTCATGGAGTACGCTTTGTGCTCTTAGCTCCGATGAAGGCGAATTGAATCAAAACAGCATTCTGTATAGTTGTGTGCTTTCAGGTTTGGGACTAGTGTACATCCCTCAACATGCATTGTATAGCCAAAAGTGTGTGAGCGCCTGACCGTCGCATTCTGGACTGTCAACTTTCTGGCAGCAGTTTGATAAAGAACCACATGCAGGTGTGATGGTCAGGTGTCCACATATTTTTAGCTTTTTTCTGTACGTTACAGGAGTAGTTTGAGTACCATACTCAGTTATCGTCTGGATCTTGACTTGTTTGTGTGCTGTAAGAGATAATAAATGAGAAACGTGTGCCGTGATGTTTGGTATCTCAGTGCTAATGACACCAAAATAACCCTGTTTGTGTGCTACAGGTATGCAGAGAATTACTGATCTCTATCTCACTCTGCCTGTATTAAACTTCTTTCCACCCAGGTTTGATGTTCACTCTGCAAATAAATATATTTAAAATATGAATAAAATTCTGTTTTTTCTGGGGCTGTCTTCTATTATCCCTCTATTCCTTGCTGTGTACCACTCTGCCCCCTTCATTGATGGTCAGATAAAATCTTTCTATTGTCCGAAAAGACTCTTGGTGCTACCAGAAATTGGATTTGTTTAGCTTTCAGAATCGGTTTAGGTGAAGAATATCCAAGGCTTCAGTACAGTAACTAACTAGTACGGAACCTCATTTGTTACCCCATTTAGGCTTTTCCTTTCTAATTAAGTTTTACATTTTTTTTTCTGCCTGTGTTTCAGAACCAATCAACACGTTCCATGGGATCCACCAAAACAACGACGAACCAATCAGAGTCAGTTACCATCGGAACATCCACTACAATTCAGTGGTGAACCCTAATAAAGCCACCATCGGAGTGGGGCTCGGCCTTCCTGCCTTTAAACCAGGGGTGAGTGCACACGCAGCACAGGTCAGAACTCGGTATTACAAGATGTTTGAGATGTAAAATTGGGGAAAATGTTGACTCCTTAATAAAAGTGTATGTTTTGTTAGGAACTAGATAGTCAGTGCATGTTAGTGAATTATGATGTTCAGAACAGTGAACTGTAGACGATCATGTTCATGTTGATTTTAAATGATTACTGGGGTCACCCCTGGAGCCAGTCGTGGGGCAGGGGCAAGAAGACGAGCGCCCGGTGATCGGACTTCTGCCCGTGGAGCCCAGCCGGCCCCAGCCTGAAGAGCTGACATGGGTCCGCCCTCCCATGGACCCACCACTTGTCGGAGGGGCTATTGGGGTCGGGTGCGATGTGAGCTGGGTGGCAGCCGAAGGCGTGGGTTCTGTATGATCTATCCTCAGCTATTGACTCTGACTCCTGGGACATGGATTGTCACCTCTCTGGTGGGAAAGGAGGCTGTGCTGGTGCATGAGGTTGAAAGATACCGACTAGATATCGTCGGGCTCAGCTCGACACATAGCTTGGGCTCTGAAACCATGAATCCAGGTTGATAGGAGCCAGTTGAGGTGGCCCGGGCATCTGATCCGAATGCTCCACCCTGGTGTGGTGTTTCAGGCATTTCCAACCGGGAAGACTCCGGGGTTGACCCAGAACACAGTGGAGTGACTATGTCTCTATGACTATGGCTGGTCTGGGAACGCCTTGGTGTCCCCCTGGAAGAGCTGGAGGAAGTGGCTGGGGAGAAGGACATGCGACTCCACCCCGGATCAAGCAGAAGATAATGATGATGCTTCTATAAATTTATGTAAAGTAGAAAAGTGATAGTTGATAGTCTGAGCATGTTGATGTGACATCATATGCTGAGCTCAGGGATGGGGATGCCTTTGTGACATTTTAATTAAAAATTCCAAGTTAATTAACATTTTCTTTGGGGGTTTTTCCTAGTTGGAATTGGAAACGCCAAATTTGTTGAAGACCGCAAAAATGTCAGTCAAGCTGTTTTCCCTGAAACTCTAGTGTAGGGTTGCAGTTCAGGCCATGTAGCTCTAAAGTTTGCGGGGTTTTTTTCTTTAACTCATTACCATGGAAATTATGGCTCGGTACTAGTTAGTGACTGTACAGAAGTCCTGGTTATACTTCGTCTGAACTGCTTCTGAAAGCCCTAGGTGCTAATGGTCTTTTCAGACATTGGAAGGATTTTATTCAACCATCAAAGGATAGGGCGGAGCAGTACACAGCAAGGAGTGGTGTGCGAGATCGTACATTTTATTGTTAACTGCTCTGATGAAATGGTCGTGCCTCGACCGCGATGTCTGAGGGTTTTGCCCTTTTTGCTTTCTGCAGCTACATCCGAGAATTGATTTCTTCGTATGACTCATCTCAAACTTCTCAGATATTATAGTTGGGGGGGAAAGAACCTATAGCAAGCGATTAGGTTAAATATTTGACTTGTTTAACAAGAAACCGTTTCTGTGTGGGCGGGAGGGATGGAGGGAGGAATGAGGTTACTGACTCACCTGTCATTCACAGCAGCACTAACCAATCATAAACGAGTTTGAGCTCATGTATGAGGAAGAGGGTGGATAGCTCTTTTCTGGCTTTGTGTTCCGTAGCCCTGTGAAACAGCATGAGCAGCAGATTTCTGTTTCAGGGGAAGCCTGTGGAGACTTCACTCTCTCATTGGCTGGGAGTGGTCATGTGGGTGGAAATTGGGGAAAATCGACTGAGGTCAGCCTTTCTGGAAGTACAGAAGCGTATGTCAGGCTTTATTCTTTAACTTGAATACGGTTTAAAATTGCGGCTGGTTCCATTTCACTTAACACATCAGACAGGAGGCAAAGCATTCAGTCGGTAAATGAAGAACAAAGATGGCACCCAACACACACACACACACACACACATGCACACGCCTTTAGCGTGTTTTTTTTTTTTTAACCGTGGTATTGTATTTATTTAAAGGTCCACTTCTAGCTTTAACTAACCGGTTAATAAATATAATCTCGGATGGTAGCTCAGTTTCGATGAAACCAGGAAGCATGATGTTTTAAATGAACATGCTAGAAACAAATCAGTAAATTCCCTATAAATAACCACTTCATCTTTTTTTCCATGAGGTTTGAGCTTTACTGTGTGTGTGTGTGTGTGTGTGTGTGTGTGTCTATGAGTCGATGCCACTGACGCGTCACTTTCACTCCTAAACTCTACCTACGTGAGACTGAAAACTGGATTTTGGGACAAAGGCATGCTTCTTGTTTTGATTGTTTTGAACCGAGCAATACAGATGTTTCTCACAGCTGTGGGCGAATGAAACGTCGACCCACATACCGCTTCCTCGTGATTAAATCTCTGAGATCAAGAAACGAATATCCTTATACGGGTTATACAGCATGCCTTTCATCTTGATTTAATATCATTTATTTCAGGGTCTATCTCTAGGTGTGTCTCTCTCTCTCTCTCTTGGAATCTATCTCTAGGTGTGTCCCTCTGGCTCTATCTCTAGGTGTTTCTCTCTGGATCTGTCTCTAGGTATCTCTCTCTCTCTCTCTCTCTCTCGGGATCTATCTCTAGGTGTGTCTCTCTGGCTCTATTTCTAGGTGTGTCTCTGGATCTATCTCTAGGTGTGTGTGTCCCTCTGGCTCTATCTCTAGGTGTGTCCCTCTGGATCTATCTCTAGGTGTTTCTCTCTGGATCTGTCTCTAGGTATCTCTCTCTCTCTCTCGGGATCTATCTCTAGGTGTGTGTGTCTCTCTGGCTCTATCTCTAGGTGTGTCTCTGGCTCTATCTCTAGGTGTGTCTTTCTCAGGATGTATCTCTAGGTGTGTGTGTCTCTCTCAGGATGTATCTCTAGGTGTGTGTGTGTCTCTCAGGATGTATCTCTAGGTGTGTGTGTCTCTCTCAGGATCTATCTCTAGGTGTGTGTGTGTGTGTCTCTGGCTCTATCTCTAGGTGTGTGTCTATCTCTAGGTGTGTGTCTCTCTGGAATTATCTCTAGGTGTGTGTCTCTCAGGATCTATCTCTAGGTGTATGTCTCTCTCTCAGGATCTATCTCTAGGTGTGTGTCTCTCTCTCAGGATCTAACTCTAGTTGTGTGTCTCTGGCTCTCTCTAGGTGTGTGTGTGTGTCTCTCTCTCAGGATCTATCTCTATGTGTGTCTCTCTCAGGATCTATCTCTAGGTGTGTGTGTGTGTGTGTGTGTGTCTCTCTCTCAGGATCTATCTTTAGGTCTGTGTGTCTCTCTCTGGCTCTATCTCTAGGTGTTTCTCTCAGGATCTATCTCTAGGTGTGTGTCTCTCGCTTGCTCTCTCTCTAGGTGTTTCTCTCTCTCTCTCAGGATCTATCTAGGTCTGTGTGTCTCTCTTGCTCTCTAGGTGTTTTTTTTCTGTCTTGATCTATCTCTAGGTGTGTGTCTCTCTCTCAGGATCTAACTCTAGTTGTGTGTGTCTCTGGCTCTCTCTAGGTGTGTGTGTGTGTCTCTCTCTCTCAGGATCTATCTCTATGTGTGTCTCTCTCAGGATCTATCTCTAGGTGTGTGTGTGTGTGTGTGTGTGT
>JAQMYF010000015.1:5017392-5030654 GCA_030014195.1 Neosilurus mollespiculum
CTCTCTCTCTCTCTCTCTCTCTCTCTCTCTCTCTCTCTCTCTCTCTCTCTCTCTCTCTCTCTCTCTCTCTCTGCGATCTTATGCAACAGAGACACAAACATCTTAATCTGAATTCCGAACATATTTTTGGGGATCATTTATAAGCCCAGATTGTTCTTTTGTTCCTATAATCTGCCCTTGGCTCATGTTCTGTTTTGGGTTTTTATTGTATACATTTTTTTTAATTAATTAATGAATTTATTTATTTTAAATGAGAGAAGTGTGATAGTGAACACATGACTGTTATTTATTGAGGAACCAGATGTAATCAGTGTTTTTTGGCTGAACTCCACACCCTAGCACTTTGATACTCATTTAGAGAAAGTATCGAATCAGACCCACACTCTGCTCTCGCAGTTAATTTCCGGAAGACGTACGTGAATGTTACACTGTAGTGCAAGTTCAGCCGGCGTGCCCTTACGTGTGTGGTGTGTGTTCTGAGATCCATGTATTATGTTGTGTACCGTATGGCAGACCTGCTGCTTAACACAGCGTGACACCATGGTGTAGCTTAACAATTGAATGCTAAAAAACATGCTTTGTATGTTGCTGTGTGTTTCATTTTTAAAACAATGTTGGTGCAACAGTTCGAAACGGGCCAATCAACGGATTCGAATAATTTTACAGTCAAATTATGATTTTTAATTAAATACAATATTTAGAATTTGAATGTTTAAAATAAATTATTTCAGATTTGTTTTTATTTATTCACACTCTTGTGTTTTCTCACCTAGAATTACATATCTTTGCATTTCCTGTTTTTAAAAATAATTAAGCATAAATTACTTCTGGCTCACTGTATGTGCTCGCTTCATGAGGTATAATTACCACTGTTCATCAAAGGCGAGGTGGATGTCGCTGAATGGTCCCTGAGACAGAACGTAGAGGGGAATACTCAATTCATCGTCATTCACTAAGCCAAAAGTGAATAATTGTTTTAGTATAATATACTATAATATATTATAATAAACAGTTGTGGTGATTTGTGTTGCCACAAACTAGTCGAGTAACACAAGCATGGAACAGGGCAGCCTGCTTGCCAAACTGCAAGGGGCCGGAACCCCCTTGCGGTGGAACTTGTAAACTTGCTATGTACCCACGGACATCTGATGCATTTCCTGCGTAGACGATATGGATAGCTTAACAGCAAGCATGAACAGACCCGGGATAAATCCGCAAGGACCCTTCGGTTCTGACCAGCAAAGATCTGCTCGCAGTTACGTACAGCATGAAAAGATAGTGTGTTGGAAAGTACAAACTTTGCACTAGAACAGATTAGGCACTAGAACTGAAGTGCCTAATGCCACAGGCATCCGCGACCAGGAGTCCATGGTAGAGGGCGGATGGCATACGCTCCCCTCTCACTCACAGCAATCACTAGCCAATCCATGGGCGTCTGTAAGCTCATACGTAAAAAAGGGCCGGGGTGACAGCATCGCATGTCACGGAGGGGGCATGTGCATGCTTACGCCCCTCCCTGGTTGGTGGTGGTCATATGTGATAGGGAGGCAACACTTGACGGGAGGGAATTGGATATGACTAAAATTAGACAAGGGGAAAAAAAACAAGGAAATATTTTTAAAACATTAACAAAGAACTGAAGCGCCTTTGTAGAAAACGTCTTGTAGGACTACGTCTTGTTATACATCAAATTTATGGAGAGCTTTTTCTCGTAAAGCTCAGTTTTAAACAAGTTAAAAAAAAACTTTTAGCAAAATAAAATAATGCTGTGGGTGGTTTAGTGTGCATTTGTATGAAGTAAAAAGTATGGAAATGTTTTTATTCATGAATAGAATTTATTATATTTTCACTGTATTTAAAATGGGAAAAAAGTTTGTATTTAAATTCTACTTTTAAAAAATGTTATCTGCCAAAGTAATTAAGTGCGAGTTCAGTGACTGTCAACGTTCAGGCGGGTTAAATCGGGTCACCGAGACTGCCCTGGGCAGGTCGGAGCCGGCGTCGACCTGTGCTCACTGGAAGAGAAGTGAGAAGGAGGTGATAGGCTGAGCTTATCAAAGCCTGCTCAGGATTTCGTCCTGCAGATCTTCACTTCCACACCGCAGTCTGAGTGGGTGATGGGGGACATTCCACACATCCGTGGCTTAGTCAGGGAAGCTTATTAGCAGTACAGTGTTTTATTTACCCCAGGTGGCTAATGTTAACAGCAGAACAGCCTTCGGGCTGATCCGAAAGGAGTGTTCCAGTCCTGCTTTTAAGTTTTATTGTTATTTATATGTTAGAGATGGATTTAAGCCATGATTTTAAAACTTCATACTGTTTACAGTCACATGTCGTTATCATGACATAATTAAGCTTGATGCTAATTTGGTGAGCGGAAATATTCAGTTAAGGGAACTTTACTTTGAACAAATGAAGCTTAGTCCTCCCTCCTCAGGCACTTTCGGGTTGGGCCTTATGATGATGTTGAATTTGTTTTGGGTGGCTGTGGGTTCAGTGCTGTTTGATTATATTGATTTCAATTTGATAGTTTAAGCTATAAAATTTGGGAAATTTCCTTTCATGTACATATTAGCAGGCTGTATATACTGTTATGGGCATTTTTACAGTCAGGGAACACTTTTTGATTGTGGTGTACGGTATTTATCCCGCAAGGAAAAGTATTACATCTGCATTTAACCCATCCTAAGTGAGCACACGCACGTAAACAGTGTGCGTGCACACACTCAGAGCAGTGGGCGCCCGGAGAGCAGTTGGGGGTGAGGTGCCTTGCTCAAGGGTACTTCAGCCATGAAGGTGGAGGAAGGGAAGGTGCAGCTCAATCCCCTCGCCACCACACATTTTTCCTTCTGGTTCGGGACTCGAGCCAGCAACCTTTTGTTCCCAAAGCCGCTTCCCTATCCATTAAGCTACGGCTGCCCCCGTTGTTATCAGATGAGCTTATCTGTTAGGACAGGGCCTTCAAGATTATCATTTAAAATTTCAGAGCTTACATTTTTTTTCCATTGTGAAAATACAGGCATGTGCGTTGAAGCTTTAATTTTATGGGAAAATATGAATATTTCGGAGGGGACATGTTTTCATGGACACCGAACCTTCTGTTGCTTGCCAACCTTTACAGTACTACGCTTTAGGAAATTCCAATTACTGTTGTTAACAATGTTTAGTAAATATGTACCTTTACAGATAATATGGTATTTGGTTTCAAACTGAAATTTAAAACCCAACTCAGAGCCCTTGTTTAGGAGGCGATATTTGTGACAGAAAAAACATGGCGTTTATGAGAAATTCTTGTAAACAGTGCCCAGCCAATATGGCAAAATTAGTGTTTCAGATATGGCATGCAAAGTGAAAAACAACAAATATGCATCTCATTATCTATTTATTTTCCATACAACATGTTTAATATAAACAGTTTGACACAACATATATGCATTATTACATCTGTATAAATCACAGTATTTAAGAAACAGTTAGTCCGAGAACTGTAAAATGTATACAGTAGATGCACATAGGGTGTATAAAATATTAAATAAATAACGTTATTATTAGTTCTATAAAAATATATAGGTGCTAATGGTCAAAAATGACTTTTGTTCCCTGACTGTAAAACTGTCTGATAAAAAAATGTTGTCTGAACTACTGTTGGACAAAAATAAATGAGAAATAGGAATCTAACGGCTCAGTGGGACGTTGCTGAGAGTCCTGTGGTTTATTTATTTTATTTATTTATTTTTAATTGTTATTTATTTATTTATTGTTTACAAAAACAAATTACTTGAGTAAAAGTGTAACCAACTCAATCACGTCATTTATCACCAAAAGGCTGCTTTAATTAATTAATGTGGAAATATAAACAAATGACAATTATGCACTGAGGTCAAGGTGGGTATCGCTGTATAGGACACTGGACATCAGTGATAGCCACTGAACCTGAGGTGAATAATTGTTCAAGTATGTACTACATGGGAACATAAGCAAAGTAAGTCAGGACTTGAATAGTTGTAATAAGTTCAAGTATTATCCTGAGTTTACGGCGTGGATAATATGTTAGTATGTGCTAGATGGAAACCACACAGTCCGAGATAATGCTTGAACCAAAGTTGACGGACCCTCGGTTTTTTTACGGTCACTGGGAACAGGAGGAGTCATCGTTATCCCACTTTAAAAATAGATAAATTGACAATAAAAATCTTGATTATTTTTTTTTCTTATGTTTCTGGGAGGTATTTACTACAATTCGAAGACTCCAATTCAAAACAGGCTATTGGTTACACAGCACTTAGCTCTGCTCGAAGGGTGAAGAGCCCACCAGGATCTGGCTCTGCAATGATTATACATGAAAAATGTTATATAAAGATTTTGTTTTAATTTGTTCCCATGTAATATATACTAAAGCAATTATTCACCTCCGGTTCGGTGGAGGACTCTGAATTGAGTACACTGTTAATTGAATTACCCCAAGAGAGCTAACCAATCCAATGGTACCATTCCCATGTACTATAGGGAGCGACTCCTTTCTTTCTGAGAGCAGATCAGTATGCAGATGCACTTAGACACTGGATTTAGCTTTAATGTAGCTCTTTTTCCCCCAAGTTAAACAGGAAGATGCAAATGTGACCCTGTGACTAATCAGGTCATGTGTACAGCTTGTGATCTTTTGCCTGTTTATTTGATACAAGCAGTAAAAGTTTTATATGTTAAGAAACTGTATCGGGTAAAAAAAATGAAGCTTCTGTGTGCTTGTGGTGAGGCTTTTAGTAGCAGAAAGTGTGTGTGAGGACCTGTCAGGGTCGGCCAGCTTTTGTCCAACAGCTGGCTTGGCTGCACAGAAACCGAATGGCGTGCAGACATGCAATGGCACAGTTGGCATGCAGACAGAGCACGCAGTCGCGCTTACAGAGGAACTAACCACATACTGTCTAGCATTCGAGACACTCTCCCAGACCAGAAAGAGTGAGCGAAAGTGCATTCTAGTGCTGAAAGCGGGGCACAGGATCAAACACGTGCTCTTCGTGGTGTCACTGATGCCTTGAGGAAAGTTTGTGTCGTAGAAGGAACATTCTCTCTCTCTCCCCCCCCAGTTTCACTGGGCGTTATAATGCATTTGAACTCTGACCCACTCCGTGTTTTTCTTGGTGCTCATGAGCTGAATTGTTCTTGGTCCTCATTATTGCTTGTTCATGTTCATGGTTTTTTTTTTTTCCCCCACTTGTCTTTTGCAGACACTGGCTCATGTTGTGCTTATTTAAATATCAGTTTCATTCAAAAACACTTGTTGTCGTTAGAGTACTGTAATGGAATGTTGCACCATTAGAAATTATTCTGTCACAACGGTGCGCATGAATTCTTAAATCTGATTAGTCAGATGATGCTGACTGCTTTTCTATTTTTGTTCCAGCTATATTACAAATCATGGTATGTTATAATATAGTAAGGTGCTGTGTAATAGTAAGCATTATTCAGAGGGATCATTTCTAAGATGCTTCAGATTCTTTTTAGAAGGAGTCACCGGTTTCGGATTTGTAACAGTTTGCGGTGAAGGGAAATGGAGAGAATGGTTAGCTGTGTAGCTGTTATAATGTAACTGAACAGGAGTCTACTGGTTTAGCATACGTAATACACGCACATAAAAAAATATGATTCTTGCAGCCGTAACCTAATGATTTGAGAAGCGGGTTTGGAACTAAAAGGTCACTGGTTCGATTCCCGAACCAGCAGGAAAAATGTTTGGTGGTGGGTAAGTGAGCTGCACCTTCCCTTCCTCCACCTTCATGGCTGTAGTGCCCTTCAGCAAGGCACCTAACCCCCAACCGCTCTCCAGGCCCCCAACATGTGTGGCGGGCCATTGCTCTGATTTTGTGTATGCTCACTGTTTACATGTGCTCACTTTGGATGGGTTAAATGCAGAGATAATAATTTTCTTTGAGGGATTAATACAGTATATCAAAATAAAAATAAAAAAAAGAAAGAAAAAAAATAGTCATTGTTGAGAAATTGAGTTATTAGTGAAAGTACTTTGGCGAGTGCTGCTATTAGAAAACAGTCAATGCTGCAGTAGTAACAATACCGCCACGATAAGCCATATTACGATATACTACACGGGAACAGTCTGATCTGATTGGTCCGCTATCTGGGGATTAAGAAACAGTATCCTGAGTGGATAATGCTTGAGTCAAACCGGCAAACACTCACAGCTGGTTAGTCAATTGGAGCAGGCGGTGGCATCATTAATACTCTTTGAAAATGAAAAAATTAAACAAATATTTTAGGGTTTTTTTGTTTGTTTCGGTGTAGTGTATACTGTAACATCAAAGGAGTTTAAATAGGGTGAGGGCAGGGTACACCCTAGACACTGATGGCAACCCAATAGCCTACCCTTTAAGAACAACAGCAATGATTCTTTTACATGCCTCTCACCAAAGACAGTGAGAGACATGGCTGGCCTTTGATAACCCAGTTAGTTGCACTGGGGGGACAGCAGTGACAACCCAGGGATAGTGGGGCTGGAACCCCTGACCTTTGGATCAGGAATCCAGCACCCTAGGCCTATATTTAATCAACCAAAAAGGGTATCATTCTGTTATTGATCTTGATATTGATATTTTCTTGTGACAGCGCCCACCTCTGGTTTTGATATGCTTTAAGTAAATACTAACATGCTGCTTTCATAGTTTGACTCAGTGTTGACTTTTTCTGAGCAGTACGCGGACCAGTCTCTGATGAAGAACGCTATCAAGACATCGGAGGAGTCGTGGATCGAGCAGCAGATGCTGGAGGATAAAAAGAGGGCCACTGATTGGGAGGCTACCAACGAGGCAATCGAGGAGCAAGTGGCTCGTGAGTCATACCTACAGTGGCTCCGGGATCAGGAGAAACAGGCTCGGCAGGTGAGCACCGGGTTGAAAGAAAAACGAAGCAAGCCTCTAGCCAGGCTGAAAGCCACCTTCCAATCAGCCCTAACGTAATGAGAATGAGGAATCAGGAAAGGTCATGCAGCAGGCCTCTGGCTTCCCTTCCAGCCACATTCTAATCCGTTCGAACACTTTTTTCCAGTTGTTTCGGATAGCGCGCTGTCAAACGAGCTCATTAAAATGCAAGGTGAAAAACGCTTATGGGTCTGTATTCATTTTCTGCCTTACGTAATACGGCATGCCATTTCACATAAAGCCCGTGTTTTCAGAAAGGGCCACGGAGTTCATTACAGGGTTCGTGCAGGCATCACAAGGTGGTTTTTACAGCTGCGTTTTCTCACTTTGGCCACCGATGAGGTGTCTGGTTTCAAAGAAACACGATGTCTTCATATAAAGGGTTTGAAAGCGAAACTACAGACGTTTGTTTATTGTTAGTTAAGGAAAGGCGTCAATTAGAAACAGATTTCAGACAGGAATTTCAACATCGATCTGCAAAGAAAGATTTTTTTCCCTGGAGTAATAAAACCGTAGATCATCTCAGGACTCTAGTTAGTACTATTCGCCTTTTGGACGGCAAGGTGGCGCAGTGGTTAGCACGTTCGCCCCACAGCAAGAAGGTACTGGGTTTGATTCCCGGGCTCAGGTGTTTCAGGAGTTTGTATGTTCTCCCCATGCTTGTGTGGGTTTCCGCCGGGTACCCTGGTTTTCTCCCACAATCCAAAAACATGCACAGTAGGCTGATTGGATGTTCCAAATTGCCTCTGAGAGTGAGTGTGAATGGTTGTATGAGTGTTGGTCCTGCAATGGTCTGGCAAGCTGTTTAGAGTGTACCCCGCCTTCACCCGGAGTTGGCTGAGATGGACGCCAGCCAGTAAAAACTGTTACTCCTTAATCTAATTAGGATTAAGTGGATTAGAATTTGAATGAATGAACACCTATATACTGTATTCATTTATTATTTGGTGTCTCTCAGAGGAGGATCTCTGTTTTAAGTCCTCATCTTTGACATATATCGTTATCAGAATCACTGTCAAGATTTCTCTAAATGTAAATCATGAAATAAAATTCTTTCTCCTTTTTTTCTCTCTCTCTCTTTTTCTGGCTCAGCCTCGTAAGGCCAGTGCCACATGTAGCTCTGCCACTGCTGCAGCATCCAGTGGACTGGAAGAGTGGAGCGCACGGTCCCCACGGCACCGGAGCTCCGCCCCCTCCCCCGAGACCCCAGACCCAGCCCACTCGGACCCAGCACCCAAGCCTCCCTCCCCGGCTGGAGCGGCTCTTGCGCTGTCCAAACCTCCCTCGCCTTGTGCTCCTGGTATGCCACGCTCCATTTCACCCCCATTACCACCACCACACACATCCAGTTCTGCTTCCGTGTGTCCGTGTTTATACACTGTTCTGTGTGTTCTTTACTCCATGTACCGGAGAGGCAATTTCACGTCCGTGTTTTTCTTTCTGGAACGTGTTTTGGCTCTCGGTGCATTTGGTAAACTGTGTAAAGGTTGACCCAAAAGTACAGCGAGTGAAGAACTGGTTATTTGTTTGTGCAAAACAGATGTAAATGCTTATGAGGAGGGTTTCCCATGCTGGGAGTAAAACCCCAGTATTTTCCAGTGCTTTAGAGTAAGTTATTTACCTGCGCTGCTAACAAACGAGGCCATCTGAGGTCATGGGTGTAAAATGTGCCCGAGTGTGTGCGTATATGTGCCAGCATGTGCTTGCTTGAGTGCTTGTGTGTGATGTGCTGTTCATTTTGTATTGTGCAGGACCCAGTAATCAGGCCTGTGTTGGAGCAGACAGACCCACCTCATCGTCTTTGGTGTCTCTGTACCCCGCACTGGGATACCGCGCCATCATGCAGGACATGTCGCCGACAGCTTTTGGTAAAACAAAAACATAATGCATGCCGGGCGGGGACCGGGAGATTAGTGAGATGCTTTTTGAGCTAATCATAGATGGGGAGGATCACGGATCACTCGGCAGGATCAGACTTATTCTATGGGATTGTGGAGAAGATTGCAAAACGGTGCAAAAGCCCTTAAATTTGAGCAAATGTTATGAATATATATGCAAATGACCCCAAATCTGCACAGAGTTTGTCCCATGGTCTTCATTTGCCTACTAGAAGCTGATTGGATCTTAGATTTTATGACATAATAATTAAAACTTGTTTGTCAGAGCCTTAATACTGAGATTTTCCAGTGAGATTTTTTTTGTAGGAGGGGTGTGGTGAGGTGGGGGTGTTCTTTGTGGAAACTTTCCACTCTTTGACCAGTTTGAGAATCTTTCCTGCAAGGATGAAGTGATTGTTTTGAAGATTACACGTGATTTTTAGGTGCAGGTGGGTGTGTGTGGTTGGAAAAAGACAAATGATGTGAAAAGGAAAATGATTAATGACAACACGTTTACCTCATCTGAACTTGTTTTGTGACTCCGCTCAGCTCTGGATCTTAGCAGGAAACGACACAAGAAGCTAGTTAATAACGGAAATTATGGTCGGTGTGTGTGGGGCTGCTGTGAAAACCACAAGACATGTCAATTTTTTATTCTTTATTCTTTTTGCTTCCGCTATCAGTTCTTCCTTTTTGGTGATGTTTTCTTTTTTATTTTGTATTTGTGAAAGGTCTGACAGATTGGGAGGACGATGAAATTTTGGCCTCGGTCCTTGCCGTATCACAACAGGAGTACCTCGACAGCATGAAGAAGAACGCCATGCATAGAGAACCGTCTCCGGACAGCAGTTGATAAAGGGACGAAGGCACTCCGAAGCCCTCTCGCGGTACTGGAGAAGGCACAAAACCCCGGGGATCAATCAACTGTCATCCTGTCCATCGTCATAGAAATCCCATTTCCCTTCTTACTCTTCCCTCATGTCCTGATCACGATCATCTATCAGTAATAATGACCGTCACTGTAAAAACTTCCCCCTCACCATTACCTTACTTTCTTTTGCCACTAATGCCAAGATTGGACTTCTTTATTAGGTGCATGTGTAAACCAACATAACTGATCTCATAGAAAAAAAAACCTGAGTAAAAAAAATCTATAAAAATGTCACACTCTATCATCTTATTACCTGATTAATATAAGCTTGTTGTATTTTATTTTCTTGTTTGGAATGGAAAAAAAAGCCTTTTTTTTCTTGGAATAAAAAAGGAGAAGTTTCTGAAGAATGTGGCCTTTCTCTCTCTCTCTCTCTCTCTCTCTCTCTCTCTCTCTCTCTCTCTCTCTCTCTCTCTCTCTGAGTATCTATTTCTCTCTCTTCCTCACCTTCTCTGCCCCATCTCTTGCTTTTACTCCATCCCTCCTTCTCTTTCTCTCACTCTCTGCCCCATCTCTCTCTCACTACCTCTCACTCTCTCTGCCCCATCTCTTGCTCTCTCACTCCTCTTTCTCTTTCTCTCACTCTCTCCCCCATCTCCCTCACTTACTTTCTCTCTCTCTCTCTCTCTCTCTCTCTCTCTCTCTCTCTCTCTCTCTCTCTCTCATCTTGCTCTCTTTCTCTCTCATCTCTCTTTCTCTGACTGATTCCACAATACATGCACTCACTTTATAGCTGGAAATACATGTGCAGAATAAATACCAGTTGCACCTTGTTTATGGATGCATCCGGTCACTTGGTGCAGGATTAGCCGGGATGTGTATAGGAGATCAAACATGCAATCCCAGACAAACTCGACTCGTTCTTTATCATTTCTAAAGCATTTCCAGGAATTGTGGAGCAGTGTGCTGTGGCCTTTAGACTCTGCCGAGGTTGTAAAACTGATCGTATCAAATATTGAGGGTTTCTTCCTTGTATCATCGCAGGGAGTATCATCTCTTGCTACGATCTCCACAGGCTTGCTGATTAAGGATGGAAAGGATTATAGAGAAATGTTTCATTGGTTTTAATTCTTAACCAGATTTGTTTAGTTTGTAAAGCTGCTTTGAGAGAGTCAACTGTAAAATAGGCTTAAAGAATACAACTGTGCGGAATATTTCAATACACACACATGAGCACATGTATGTATGTGTGTGTGTGTGTGTGTGTGTGTGTGTTCTTCAGATGGGTAAGTTGTAGGGTGTTTTTGTTTTGTTCTTTTTTTTTTAAGCTGTTTTAAAAAAAGACTAATCCCAAAGCAGGTGCAGGGCTGAATGAGGGAAAAGGAAAGGCATGTGGAAGGAGGTAGAAATGTGTGTCCTGTGCTGTCACTTCTTCAAGAATTAAATCAAACAGCAAAGTTCTTAATAAGTAAATATGCCATCATGTGCGCATATACTTTGACACTGAATTGGCAGCCAATAAACCTGCAGTTCGGTTTCTTTTCTTTTTTTTCCTCGTTTCTTTACTATTAATTGCTAATCATTTAAATGTTCCTGACAGTGTGTGTGTGTGTTATAATCATCTCCACAGTTTACTCTCTGAATCTATAAATTAAAAACACCCTTCCTATAATTCATTATTTAATTCATCTTTAAGTTCCCTTGATGCTCAGAGGAAGCTTTTATTTGCGCGGGAATTCAACATCCCCGTCCCCACACACACACACACACACACATATATACACACACGCGCGCGCGCGCAGAGATATATCAAAAGGACGTGCCTCCCAGCCCACTTTGAAGTGCGCACAAACAGCACGCGCCATTCTATTCTATTCTGCGCCCCTCGCTTTTGTCGCGCGCGAGTACACAGGCGTTGGCTCCGCCCCCTCAACACACCCCTCCTTCCTCGCGCGTGAAATCGGCTCGAAACGTTGGTGGAAGCGCTCGCGAGTGCTCCTCCCCCCTGCTCTTTCTTAGAAAAACCGCGTCCTCATTAATATTCAAACGTTTCAAAAAGAATGCCGGCGCCTGATTGGTTGTGCGGGTCGAGGCGCCGACGACAGAGTCGGGCATCATTGGGTAGAGCGTGTGGAGTGGGCGTGGCCACGAACGTAAACACAAACTTAAAACAACAAAGGGTAGAGGACAGTCGTATACAGACAGAGCCACGCTTGGCTTGAGAAGTGAGGGAGCAGAGCGAGAGAAGGAGCGTCGAGTTCATGTTTAAGCCGTGGATATGGAGTGCTGAGAGCTTTAAAGCGGATTATTCTGCGCTGTTGTGTCACTCTGCGCGCGCGTTGTGGATATTTTAGGTTTTTGTTTTACTTCGGGGAAAGATGTTGGACAAACGTTTAGTGGATTCTCGTCGGGACCAAACAGAAGACGTGAGAGGAAAGTCCGGTAAGAATATGAGCACCGTGAGCCTTATTTATGTGGGAATATATAGGGATAGTCGACGTGTTTTTTGTTTTTGTTTCTTTTAAGAATTCTCAATAAACTAGTTGATATACGAGTAAAGTAACATGACGAGGAATTCTGTGACTATTTTGTTTAATTTTCATTCAAAACTAATTGTAAAACAAGGCGATAAATTCTGACAGACATTGTTAGTTAGCTGCTAATTTTGAATTGTCTTTTAAAAAATAACCGTCACTTTTTAACGGTCGCTTCTTTCTTCCCTTCGGCTTCAGGTAAGGAGTGTTTTGAAAAGCAGTATAAGCTCGGAGCTCTTCTGGGAAGCGGTGGCTTCGGCTCTGTGTTTGCAGGACAGCGGATTTCTGATGGTTTGCAGGTAATTTGTGAGCATTTTTTTTACAGAATAAAACATTAAAAGGTTTCAGAATTTAATTAAGACGCTATAACAAGCAGTTAAGACCCGGATGAAGTCATTAAAACAGATTTATCCTTATATAATAGAAGCTCTGTTCTAGTTTATATGAGCACTGTGGCACTGAATCTGAGGATACATACCTTTATAGTCGGGATGCTAGCTAACAATTATTGTTATTGTATTTAAAAATATATATTTTAAAACATGACGTGCTGAATTTACTTTATTTTACTTTTCAGGTCGCTATCAAACAAGTGTGTCATGACAGGGTGCAGCAGTGGGCAGGACTGGTGAGTGAAAACACACGTTTTTATTTCTGTTAACGCTGTAGTTTTTAATTAGCTACTACATTTCCATTAAAAATGCAAAAAGATGGAAAAGGTGCAGAGAGAGCTGAGTTTCTGTTGTTAAAATTAAAAGTAAACAGTAGTCAGGACCTTGTGGGGTTTGTGCGCCCTCTACTGGTTCAGTACGAGATGACGTAGTGCGTTGTGACGTTCATGGATTTTTTCAAAACAGTCCGTAAAGGAACCGGAAGCGAAAGTATTTCCCCTGCTCTTAAAAAAAAGAAAAAAAATCAATACGAAATGATGTTTAACAGGAAGAACTCGAATAAACTCTGGTACATGGTACTATTATTACTTGGGATTTTTTTAGTCACATGGATAAAATTTACTGATGACTCAAAAGAGCTTCACAAACTCACAGCACCT
>JAQMYF010000015.1:5044187-5067530 GCA_030014195.1 Neosilurus mollespiculum
ACTGTTATTTTTTCCCCACATACAATATATTTAGCTCTACTTCGACGTATCGAGCACTGTTCCACGGAAAATCGACTTAAGATCTTTTATATATATATATATATATATATATATATAATTCTGTTTTTGTTATTATTCTTAATTTTGATAGTTGGATAGTCATGGGGTGTCAAATCCTTTTCTTTTAGGTAGATAAACAGAACGGCAGAATTATAGAGCATAAAGTGAACAACAGGTTAATAAACATACTCATATGGTGCCGTGGAAAATATAAGCCCACCCTGGCCTTTATTGTAGGTTTTCAGTCTGTGACTTCTACTTTATCAATCAAGTCCAAAAATATGTTAGATTTCCTGCACAAGCTTAAATGTTACAGGGAAAAAAAACCCCACACTAAACACTGCTGAAGAATCCAAACCCTCAGAAGAACCACCGCTAGTTCTGCAATTTTCACCTCATTTCCTTATAAAACATGTTGTACCTGGAACTACTTCCTTTTTCTTTTTTTTTCCCCTATAAAGCCAAGAGTCGGCTCACCAATTATTGACTTTGTAAGATTACTGTTTGCTTCTCTTGTGGAGGACTCAGGCATTTGGACATTGTTGTATATGAGACAAAGAGGAAACAGCAATGAATTAAAAAAAAATGAATAAAATGCCACAGAGATTAATTTTTACTTTAAAATGTTTCTTTTCTTTTTATTGGGTTTAATATTTAAGTTGTAGTATTAATCATTTTTCACATCTGAGACAGCAGTAAATTATAATACATTATGATTAATGAAAATATTACTGCATATTTAAGACTTACTCAACAAAGACGAGTTGTAAATGAGCTGATAGCTGACGAGGCATGTAGCACCAAGCAGACATGTACAATGAGATGGAGTGGAATAACTGCTTTATTATGTCCAAATCCACTGGAGAATTTGAGCGATTTTGTTATTTGATTAAAATTTTAAAATATTCAAGATCATTTCCGCTCTGCAGGCTACATGACTCGTCGGCTCAATGAGCCCAAACAAGCCAGCAAACTGACAGTAACACATTCTATGGTGAAAAATTAATAATAATTCTTGTGGTGAAAAACAGGCCCTCAGAGAGCGTAAACATATCCAAGCCTGTAGGGCCTGCTGTAATATCACACTTCCAAAACAAACACTGTTAAATTAATCTTGAATCCAGAGTCTAAAAATCCTGAATCCAGAGTCAGGAAAATCTCTCTTCGGGTAGAAATTTCATTTAAATTTCCTCAAAACCTTTTGCGAAATCCTGCTACCCAGCAAAAAACCCCAACTGATAGTAAAACATGACCTCCTTGGTGAAAGTAAAAAAAAAAAACGGCAAGCATAAAAGAAAACCCAACGAACATCAAATACTTTTTCCAATTTGTGTTCCAATTAACGGCACGTACAGACTTCTGATTCCCATCCAATGAGATTCTGATTTCAGGCGAAGTGATTCACACACGACTGCTACACACTACTCTGTAAAGATAAAGAGACACTTGTTGGCTTTTATTTCTTTCAGTGGCCTCTTTCTTGAGGCCGATGTTAAAAGGCCGTAATGATCATGCTCAGGTTTCTTATATGAGCCTTAAACATTAAACAAAGTCTTCATGACTAATGTAAAAACAACACTTCGAAACCAGGCCTTACTTCCTGTCACTAGCTGTGAAATTAAAGTGAAAGTTATTGGAACATGGAAACTGAGCTTCAGTAAACGCTGTATCTCCAAAACCTTGTGACATGCTCTGCCTTTGACCTAGACATTCCGAAATCAAATTATCTCTACGACTTGGGTAGGGCAGTGTCCCCACCAAGTTTTTTGGCAATCCGTGCATGGGTGTGGTCAGGGCTTTCTTCACTGACAAAAAGACAAACGTCAGTTGTTATAATACCTCCATCAAAATTCTGTCTGTTGCGGAAGTAATTACATCAAAGATTTATATCTTAACAAATCTTGGATTAAATGCTAAACGATGTTGATTACTGAGAGACTATGAGTTCAAATCCCTGACACTGCCACCTCCCACACATTGGGTTTAGTCATCTGGGCGTTGACGGCTCTCCTTATTTAATTGTATCCTTTATACACTGAGCGATCATAATTACCACTAGGCTAGTCAAACGGGTTATTTGTGCTGGGACTGACGATGGAAGAATTTCACAGGAAGCAGATTGGACACAGGTATGTAAAATGTGTTTAAGCAAAACCGCAGTTTGGATTCCTGTAACATTTGGACTGATGGTAAGTTTAATACTGAAGAGCCATGAAGCGTCTGGGACATTGAGCAGATTCTCTGAGTGAAGTTCATAGTTGCTGTGATTGGGGTTTCGTTGTATTAGATGATGTGATCGGTCTTTGTTCTTTATTCTAGGAGCCTAGAAAAGGAGAAAGGAAGCTAAAAGATGAAGAGAAAAAAGAGGATGGGAATGAACAGGATGAGTCTTCAGACACTACTTCAAATAACAGTTCATAAATGTTTTCTCTAACAAAAATAATTCTTTCTGGAACAATATAGAATGTACTCGAAGGTGTTTCTTAACACGTACTGTGTGTTTTTCCTATTTTAAACTGACACTGTGATTTTTATATATTTATTTTTTATGTGCAGTGCATAAGTATTCACCCCCTTGAGCTTTTCCATGCTTTATAATTTGACTATGAATCACAAATCTACACAAATTAGCCAACAGTATTACGTCCTGGAACTTCCATCACTTCCAGGTTAGAGCACTCCAAACTGTGGAAAGTGTCAGGAGAAAGGGGTGAATACTTGCACGAGGCGCTGAACACTTTTATTTAGGGTACATATTTTAGGAATTAGTAGATGTAGTGTATAAAATGATTAAAAAGTGTTTGATCAAGTGAGAATGTGACACCAAAGGGGAACAGCATGCTGCCTTATCTTAACATTTCATGACTTGTTTCTGTTTAAAGAATTTATTTTTAATATTTAGGTTTTCTTATGTAATGATGATATCAATGTAAAATGCTGAGTGGGTTTGAACAGTCCGATGTTTCAGTTTTGCTCATGGAAGCTCTAATTCTAAACCCCCCACGGACACTCTTATCCAGAGTGACTAACATTTATTTTTTAATACAACTGACCTTTTATAGCTTCAGGGCCTCGCTCAAGGGCCCAACAGTGGCAGCATGGTGGTACCAGGGATTGAACCTCCAACCTTCAAATAATTGACCCAGAGCCTTAACTTGAGCACCACTGAGCCACCGCTGTACCGAGGGTGTCTGCCAAATGCCTTTATTGCAAATGTAAAATATTAATAGTAAATTAAATAAAGACATAATAAAGTGAGGCAAAATATTTAGAAAGTCTTTTTCAGCAGGGAAAAAGAAAGCTTTATAATTTTATATATAATTCTTATAGGTAGTATTTTGAAGCTGAATCACACAATTTCCTCCAGGATCAGTAAAGTATTCTGATTCAATATGATGTGCATCAACTTTATTGATATTCATATTTCAAGCTTTTCACTCAAACCTGTATTTTAAATGTTTTTGGTGTCTGTTTTTTATCCAGAGTTTAATGTTCTTCATGCTTTTTTTAACACTAAGCTGCCTTACATGATGTTCAATATTTACCCCCAATTATATTTCTGTAATTAACCTGCAGGTGGTGCTATTTGTTTTATTTTTTGTTTTAGAAAAATAAAAAGCTTTGGATGCATGTATACACATTTAATAAAGATTTTCTACTGAGCATGTTAGCCTGAAGTGTGTAATCATCTTATTCTGATTTTTATTTATGTGTAATATATTGATGCCTAAATGCAGAACTCGCCAGAGGATCTTTGTGTCTTGTGTTTTTTAAGTTATTGCACAGATGTTTGCTGAGCGTTGAGTAGAAACACTGGAAATGTCATTGTTTGCCAAAAATACTGCAATCTACTGATATAAGGACTCTGCGATCAGAAGTTTTAGCTCCTCAAGGGCAGTTAGTTGTGTGTTTCTTTTCTGGAAAAAAAAGCTTCCAATATCGGGGAGAAATGATGATGTATGGGTAAGGCTAATGAAAACCACCCCGCCCAGTTTCAGAATTTAAAAAATTATGTTTTGCTAAAGGGCAGTGGTGGTACCCAGTGGTAGGGTGCTGGATTACTGATCCCAAGGTCGGGGGTTCAAGCCCCACTATCAGTGGGATGTCACTGCTGTCCCCCCAGTACAGCTAACTGGGTTATCAAAGGCCGGCCATGTATCTCACTGTCTGTAGTGAGAGGCATGTAAAAGAACCATTGCTAATTTTCATCAAGAGTAGGCTGCCTAGCAGTCAGCGTAGCGTGTTTCTGCCCTGCTGTCCACAGTGTACTCTGCCCTCGCCCAGAGTCGGCTGAGATGGGTGCCAGTCTTCCCGCGACCCTTATTAGGATTAAGCGGTTCAGAAAATTAATGAATGTTTTGCTAACTGGAATTTAATACCTTTTATGAAGAAAGAGGGCGTGTTGAGGATCCATGTCCAAAAACCGTGTCATCCAATGACCAATAGTTATTCTTTGGTGGGTCCTTGAATAAACAAGTGGTTTTTGGCTCTGTCATTTACGGCATTGACTGACTTAACCTTGTTTAAAGCAGCCCTATCAGAAATAAATGAATAGCACGTTTAAACCTCTTTTCCATGTTTTTTATTTTCAAGTGCCAGACCTCAGAGGTAGTGTAAATGACATGCTTTACCTGTACACCGCTAACCTCTTCAGATGATTGTTTAGCATGAGCCATATCCCCAGACCCTTATTTTGGAATGCTTTCTTTAACATGATACTATTTTTGATTTAGATTGATTATAAGAGCATTGTAATATGCCACCTTTTAAATATGATCCGGAATTTAGCATGTCTATAGCGTAAATGACACAATATCATGGACATTTTTTCAGCCCTGCCGTCGTAACGTAGGCTGCAGCTAGATTAGGAACTGTGGTATGTACTTCTAGGTAAACATGTTTAATATTTAATATTTTTTTATAATACTTATAATAAATTGCTAGACCAACTGCTAGATTGCTAGAACACTCCTGGAGCTCGTGCCTGTCCGTCACACACTGTAGTGTAGGGTAACTTTTATACTTTTTTTGTCTTTCTCTCTGTCAGTGCTGTTCCTTTGAGAGTTCCCTTGAGGAGAAGAATTCTATGCCTTTATGTTTGTAAATTATAAGTGTCTTCTATTAAAAAAATGTTTAAGGTTTACCATTTTTAAGCAATGTTTCAAAATAAAAGTCCTAATTAAAAAAATATTTTGAATAAAGATAGCTCTGTAAGAGCCAAAACATTTTTGAAGAAATAATGTAAGTATTCATTTAATATTTTATCTCAATCTTTACGATTAAAAAACAGTTTAATTAAGATCCTCTTCATGTTTATGTAGATATTTTTCCCACAATTCCATTTAACCGGAAGTTGTTTGTTGGCGCTGATGAATTGGCCACGCATACCGGAAGTAAAACCCGACAAGCATTAGAAGTTTTGGCGCACCTGCATCTCTTCCTGTGTTTCGGTTTTGTGTTTCTTTAGGAAATTATACGTGAGTATTTGGTTCATTAGTGTTTTGTGTGTGTGTTGAATGTTGAAATGTGACGTTTCATAACATGAAAACAAAGCGTGTTTGTGTGACGGTAGGCGTGGCGCTGTAACATTAGTTAGCAAACTAGCTAATAATTCAGGAGTCTGGCGTTATCTCTTGGCTTCTTGCTAAGATTTAAAAGGAATTAGAAGAGTATATTTGTGTAAAAAAGAAAACCTGAAATATTTTTCATATAATTTTCGCTAACCTTCCTAACACGAATAATTCTGCCTCCATTATAGCTGTAATTTTATAGTTTGGCTATAATTTAGCTCATAGTTAATCCAAAATAAAGTATATTCTCCTGTCTGGATCTTTCCAGAACAGTTTTACACATAATTCAATATTTCCAGTTTGTCTGGACATGTAAATGACATGTTTTATTTTAAATCATGAGTCATGGTTATATTAGTTGACATTAGATCCAAAAAAACCCCACGTCATATTATTATATTTATAATTTTTTTCTTTCAGACACAAGATGGCGCTGTTGCCTTTGCAAAAAAAAAACAAACAAACAAAAACAGTCACCAAATGAGCAAGAGGCTTTGATTGTATAATTACTACAGTGATTAATGTTTCATCTGGCAATGTGTTTTTTAACTTTAACTGATGCAGTGAGTAGCTTCTCATTTCTTAAACATCCATGTTAGAAGATGTGTCCCGTGGCCGTGGAAAAAGATGTCACTGCTTTTCAGAAATTCCTGGCCTGGATCAAGGGAATAAAACCATCGAAGAGATTGCTGAAATGACTGAAATTGAGTTAAGATTTGCGATACATGTTAAAAACCTGGAAGGAGACTGAAGGACTGGACTGAACCACCACAAAGGAATGTGGCCATAGAAAAATCCCGGTTGAATGTGATTGGATATGCAGAAGCTTAAAGTTCAGCTGGTAGAGCTCACAGCGGTGTTTATTAGTGAGAGTAAGAGCTTTTCCACTCACACGGTGTGATGAGAATTCACAGGCTTGGGATTAAAATGCTGTGTGGCCATAATAAATTCACTAGTTAATGAGAATAAATCTGAATTAAAGGCTTGATTTTGCTGGGGAGAAAGAAGATTGGACTGTGGACCAATGGAAGAAGTGTCATGTGATCTGATGCGTCCAGCCTTTCTCTCTTCCAGAGCAACGGCCATGTCATGGTCACAAGGGGAGCTCATGAAGCAATGTAACCATCATACATACTGGCCACTGTACAAGCCTCTGGAGGCAGTGTTATGATCTGGGGTTGCTTCAGTTGGTCAGGTCGAGCCTCAGCAACATTAATATGGCAAAAAAAATGAAGTCAGCTGATGATCTGAATGCATTGAATACTGCAATTCAGTTGGCTAATGCGAGTGTATATAACACCAGAAAAACTTCATAAATTTAATATGCATATACCTGACCTCTGTAATAGATGTGGAGAGGAAAAAGGCCTCTCCATTGACAATGTTCCATTGTCTATGGTCATGTCCAAAAATAAAGGAATTTTGGGAAGAGGTTAGAGTAAGAATACAGGAGATCTTGTCAATTAGACTAGTGTTGGAACCCAGATTTTTCGTACTGGGCTTATACCCTGTAGGACAATATAAATCACTATGAAAAAAATCTTCATAAACATGAGAATATTACAAGCAAAGAGAGTGATAGCTCTAACATGGAAAAAGATTGGCATACCAAGTATTATACAATGGTTCAAAGAAGTGTCTTTATGCTTACCATTGGAAAAAATCACATGTATTCTAAAAGATAAACAAGAAATATTTCAGAAAGTGTAGGGGTGTTACATTCAGTATAATAAGAACAATGATTTGTCTTATTTACTGCAGGAAACAGTATAATAATTCCCTGTACAGGACCAAAATCATATGCTGTAATCTGTGAAGATTCTTTTATAAAACCTGGATGGTCCCTCATGGACCTAGGTGCCTTTACTGAATGTACCTAGTCTTTGTATATTGTTGTCATCATGTGTGCCAGTGTGTTTTTCTTTTTGTATTTCTATAAAACCTTCAGTAAACATATTGTTGAAAAAAAATGAATGCATTGAATAACCAGTTAATCACATCGATGGACTTTTTCTTACCTGATGGTACGGTTATAAAATGGGGAGTTGAGGGAGCGTGAGGAATCATTTTCATATGTATGGGCACCCGGGTGTCCTGACCTTAACCCTATTGAAAGAGTTTGGAATGTGTTGGAAAAGACTTGAAATAAAAGTTGATATTGTGTGCGTTTATCGAAACAGTGCCACAGTGACTGTATGCTGAAACACAGGATAATAGAGCTGACAGAGAGTTGTGTACGCATTACAAACCTGTGTTGTCGCAACAATAAAGTGGTTTGTTAAATCGGGGATATAAATTGTATTATATAATGATATAATGGGGGTGGCCGTGGCCTAATGGTTAGAGGAGTGGGACCGAAAGGTTGCTGGTTTGATTCCTGAACCAGCAGGAAAAATGTGGTGGGGGGGTGACTGCACCTTCCTCCACCTTAATGGCTGAAGTGACCTTGAGCAAGGCACCTATTAGGATTAAGTGGCTTACAGAATGAATGAATGAATGATTTAATTATTGTTTCATCTCTACTTGGAGCGGGCAATGCAGCAGTGCTTTAGTTGTCTATTCTGTCCATCATCACCCACGAGCCGTAACGCTAGCTGCACTGTATTCTGAGAATTGGAGCCCAGTGCTTGCTCTGACAGTCTCTCTGCTACTTCTGTGTTGGATTTTTTTGTGAACACTAGGAAGAATGTGAATGAGGCGGTAGTGATGACGGTGCAACGGCATTCGCTCTGACTTCCTCTCGAACGTTCCTCTCTTACTTGTGAGCGAAAGTCTGATCGGGAATGGCGATAAAACTACGGTGCCGTATAAGACCTCATGACGAACATTAAATAGACTTCAGAGTGGCGTTCCCCAAGTGTCCGATGATTTCCAGTGTTCTGTTCCCCAGGGCTTAATCAGAATTTTTTTTCCCTGCAGGATGAGTCTGCAGTGGACTGCGGTGGCGTCCTTCCTGTACGCCGAGGTGTTTGTCATCCTGCTGCTCTGTGTCCCCTTCATCTCCCCCAAACGGTGAGCTCCAGCCTGCAGCTTCACTCTCCTCAACATTCAGTTTTCCATATTATCGAACGCAAAAGTCAAACTGTGCTAGTGATAAACGTTTAAAAGCTAGGAGAGAACTCCAGGTCATGTTTCAGTCCTGTAAAAGGCGATTATTCTGATATCAGAGTATCGGCTAATACCCAATGCTAATCCTGTGTCCTCACTGTTGCCAAGGTTACGCAATGACTGCAGAGAAGACGTCTGTGGATAGGGTCAGACCATGTTTTAAATCCAGTATAATCCAGTGTTTCAGGTCAATATTAGCCCCGCCCTTGTATGTATGGTGCAATCGGTGCATCTCTGTAATTCCGCTTACGATTTTGTGATGTTGCCTGTGCACGCACTTCCTTGCCTGTTCCTACTTTGTTTCTGATCATGCTTCCCAGCAGATCGAGTGTGTTTTTGAGTCGTGTTGTAAAAGTAAGGAATGAAACGCATTCCAGTGAAAAGCTTTGTGAAATCTCTCCCCTTTCCCCCTTTATCATGTCTCACTTTGTAATGATTGAGATGGCACGTCCGATTTAGGATTTCTTAATCAGGTCATTTCGAAATGCTGGAAATGTCGGAAACACCCCCACCCCCACCCCCCCTCCAAAAAAAAAAAAAAAAGGGTTTGCATGGGAATGGTGCAATCTGATTGGTCAGCTATGACAGGAACCTTTATTCTGTGTGTATGATTGAATCTAAACGACAGACACTCACATCATCGTGCTTTAAAATGAGAAGATAAACCAATAAAATCTTGTTTTTAGTTTCTTGTATCCCCCCGTGAGGCGTAGGGGATGCTGTGCTTTCACAGGCTGTCTGCAGTCGCTGCCGCCTCAGACACTTCTTGTGAACACTCTAGCAGTCACGGTTCTTTATGGATTTATTTGATGTTTATGTCGAATGGTCCCTACGGCACGCCCTACCAGCCTATTGAAACTGGGTCACCTTGACCTATTTTTCAAGGTCACTGAAGTCAGTTCATCAAAAAAAAAAAAAAGCCTGTCAACCCTAGAGGGTGCAGATGACCACCCGGGGGGATACACCTCGTGTTCTGTGACAAGAAGGCATTAATAGTTTTTCTTTTGTGTCTGTGTAGTGTAACTAAAACGCCTTTACAGAGCACGGTTTATTTCCATGTCCTTGTAGTATTTACTGAACTCTGAAACAGCTGCATAGCTCTTAGCCTGCTTCAAAAGCCTCACCAAGTTAATGTTACTTCCAGAGTCACTGTGATGTCATCGAGAGCTTGATTGAGTGCAGGAGTGTCATGGTGTTGTCTTTTCTAGATGGCACAAAATATTCAAGTCCCGCCTGGTGCTCGCCATCACGACGTACGGAAACACAGCCTTCATCGTGATCATCTGTATCCTCGTCTTCCTTCTGATTGGTGAGTATGAACATTCGTTCTGGTTTAATATTAGAGCTGGAACGATGGGGGGAAATCATCAGATATTCCGTTTGTACTCAATAAGGCTCACTGATGATATTTACTGAGTGCAAATCACGAGCGGAATGAATAAGTATTAATTATATGTATAAAATATGTAGTGACTTGGATCTTAATATGTAACCGATTTGTTTTAGTGATTATAAGTTCAGAGAGCAGCTTCTCGTGTATGTTTAGTCAGACATGAGTTTCCCTAATATATACTGGTAATTATATCTCCCTAATAGTTCACCCATCATCATACATTGTGTGTGTGTGTGTGTGTGTGTGTGTGTGTGCTCACAGATGCGTTCAGAGAAGTACGTAAATACAGCGTAACCGACACAGTGGATCTCTCCAACAACCCCGTAGCCATCGAGCACATCCACATGAAACTGTTCAGAGCGCAGAGGAACGAGTACATCGCTGGATTCGCCCTGCTTCTCTGTCTGTGAGTCTGTCTGTCTGTGTGTGAGTCTCTCTTTATCTGTTTCTGTCTTGTCTCTTATCTCTCCCTCTCTGTCTATGTCTGCATCTCTCTCACTCTCGCTGTCTGTCTTTCTCTGTGTCCCACACTTTTGCTTGCTTTCTCTCTCTCTGTCGCTCTGTCTGTGTCCCACACTCTTCCTTTCTCTCACTCTCTCTCTATCTTGCTCTCGCTGTCTGTCGCTGTCTCTCTCTATCTTGCTCTCGCTGCAGCACTTTGTTTCAATCCCTCGCTGTCTTTTTCACTTCTCTCTCAGTGCATCCGTGTTGTTCTCTCTCTCCCCCTCCCTCTCCCCCTGTACGTCTGCCTCACTTTCTCCCTGTGTACCACACTGTCTCACGCTCACCGTCTGTCTTTCTGTGCCTCACACTCTCGCTCTCTCTCACTCTTGCTGTCTGCCTTTCTGTTTCTCCTTCTGTCCCTCGCTTTAACTTTCTCTCTCTTTTGCTCTCTGCCTTTCTCTCAAGCACTGTGCTTTGATCCCTCTGTCTTTCTTTCACTTCTCTCTCACTTCATCTGTGTTGTGCTCTCTCTCTCTCTCTCTCTCTCTGTCTCTCTCTCTCTCTCTGTCTGCGTGCCTCACTTTCTCAGTGTACCATACTGTCTCACTCTGTCTGTCTCTCTGTGTCTCATGCTTTCTGTCTCTTGCTCTTGCTGTCTGCCTCTGTCTCTTGCTCTGTCTCCCTCTCGCGCTTTCTCTTTCGATCACTCTCTGTTATTTCACTTCTCTGTCTCTCTTGATCTGTGTTTTTCTCTCTCTCTCTCTCTCTCTCTCTCTCTCTTTCTCTCTCTCTCTCTCTCTCTCTCTCCCCCCCCTGTGTACTTCTCATTGTTAATTCCTCTTGGTCTCATTTCTTTGTAAATGGTTTCAATCACTGTGTGTTTAAGTGATACACACATTGACATCTGCATATAAGTGCACACACACACACACTTGCTGAATTTCAGGTGACATGTGTTATCAGATTAATAACGCAGTCCCCTGTACAGAATCATTTCTTCTGCACTGTGCCAGTAATAGTCTCCCACAGCCCCCGTGATGATCCGCTCCGTTCCCACAGACCTCAGTGACTCCACCTGCTAATCAGATCAAACATTCCGGGCATTCTTAATCAGAAAGGAGCACAGGGAATCTTTACCACGTGCGTTTTATCCCCTGTCTGCATGCTAATCTCGTGCTTGGCATGGATTACTCACTGGGTGGCTTTAACGTAACAGGGACATGTTGTGTAAATGGTGTGTGTAACTGTAAGATGGGTATAAATTATACAGTAACGGTGGAAAGATGAACAGGACAGTTGCACAACTCCAAAATAAGAATACGCATGCCTTCTCCACCTTCTAACTCTCTGAATGATCAGATATTAATAGCCCACTACTAGTGCTACTACTTTTTTTTTTTCTTTTTTTTTTTCTTTTTTTTTTTCTGGCTGCCAGGTTCAGTGCGATTATTTGGACAGCTAGCATGTGATTAAACAACAGGTGATGAGTATTATATTTAGCTAGCATACTTGGCATGAGTGCGATGACCTCTAGCTCAGTGCTCATGTTGCACAGGGAAACTCGGCGTCTCAGATACCAAGTGCACAGCTGCTGAGGCACTTAGGTATTCGAGAACTGATTTTGAGAGAGAGAGCTTGCTAGAACGCCACGCCGCAGCTTGAGAATGTGCTTCCGTTCGGTTCATCGGCCTACGCAATTAAGAAATATGTAAGGGAAACCTGGTTCGCGTTGCAGCTTCGGCATTCGGTGTGAGATAAGAGCTACACTTGACGTGAACTGTGAGTGCTGAAAGGTTAAAGTAAAACTGGCCCATGATGCATTGTTCCTAACATGGAGTCCCTCGTGTTTTGAGGAAAGTACCTGCTGCAACCAGAGAGCAATGCATACAAGGAATGAATGCGCACATGGTCCTGCAGCTCATGACCTCATGCACAACTGAGCAGCGCGGCATTCACGTTTCTCACGTATGCTAGCTCTGCTTCATCGGGGAGTCACATGGTCTGTGTTAGCACATATGCTAAGTGTGGTTTCCCCCCAGCTGTCTGAGACACATCCCCTTTTTAAGGCGTGTTTTTACCAGATTGAGAGATCTCTATTCCTGTAAAACGTCTCATGCGTGAGTCAAGTGATCATTTGCCCTTTGAACAGGCTACGTGGAGTCTGTTGACCTCATTTAGATGGGCCAAGGGTCATGATCAGACTAAATAAACTGTTGCTAAGCAAAAGTCATTTTTCTTGGCTGCAGCTCTATATGATTATAGATTATATGATTATAGTGATGATTTTATTTATTTATTTATTTATTTGTTGGTTTGTTTGTTTGTCAGTACACAGACTTCCTCTCCATTGGATGTCTTTTTCTGGAAGTGTGCTGCAACCTAACCTTGGCTTCACCCCCAAGCCCCTGTCTCATCGTTTACCTTTTTATAAATTACCGGTCGTCTAATTTTAGGTGCCGTACTCCTCGTCTTTCTCAGTTTGCATGTAAATACACGCCGACTTGTACTGTTACAGCGATTCAGGGTGCATGTTTACATCCTGCCCGAGTACCGAGTGTGAAACTTTCTCAGCCCTTCTCAGTGTTTAGCGCCGTCACCTCACAGCGAGAAGGTTCAGGGTTCGAATCTCATCCAAGAACCTTTCTGTGTGGCTTTTGCATGTTCTCCCTGTGCTTGTGGGTTTCCTCTGGGTGCGCCGGTTTCCTTGCACAGTCCAAAGACATGCACATTAACTCAACTGACTAGTCTTAATTGCCCCTAGGTGTGTGTGTGTGTGTGTGTGTGTGTGTGTGTGTGTGTGTGTGTGTGAATGGTTACATTACCCCAATTCTCGTCTGAAGTCAACTAGGATTGGCTCCAGCTTCTCCCGTGACCCTGACAGCTAAGCATTAGAGATAAAAGATTCATTGAAGGGTGGTTGTTCTCAGACACCCTCTCCAATTTATTTGTGCCAAATTCCCACTTGTCAAGTAGCCCTCCCTGTCACATGACCACGAGGCTGGGGCGAGGGCAAGCACGTGCTTCCTCTTAGATGTGTGCTGCCAGCCTGCTGCCCGCATTTTTTTGTAAGCTGCTGCGTGTTCATATTCAGTCGCAGCATAACACGTTTTGAAGAAATGCGCTATCTGTTCCTTGTATGCGTGAGCTCAGTAATACCCGCGATAGGCTAGTGATCGCTTTAAGTGACCGGGAAGAGCTCCCTCCCTGAGCGCTCAGGCCAATTAGCTCCCAAGGCATAAACTCGAACTTGCAGTCTTTAGGAAGATAGTGTCGTACCTCGTGCTCTTTTATTGCTATGTGGTCATGGTGGTGCAACATGAATGGGATGTACATACATGTCTTGTCTGTTTTGTAAGCACGTCTGTGTATATTATTATTATTTTTGTTTGTTTCTTTGTATTTCAGGTTGCTGCGACGTCTGGTCACCCTTCTTTCCCAGCAGGCCACACTCATGGCTTCCAACCAGGCCTTCCAGAAGCAAGCAGAGAGCGCCAGTGACGCCGCCCGGAAGTACATGGAAGAGAATGAGAAGCTTCAGGAGGTAAGAATTCTCTCACACACACACACGCACACACACAGATCTCCACCTGTTCATACAGCTTCTCAGCTATCCATAAACCCAAGCATTCACTTTTAGCTCCCGCCTTTCGGGAGCTATAGATAGTTACGTCTGTCTGTCACACTTTAGTTTCTGGACATTTACTTGCCGCAGGCTGATTGCGTCATTAAATCGAATGATGACTACAGTTTTGAGGGTGTTTATTGTTTACACTACTGAAACCGGGGATAAGCACCGGCCTGATGAGCCAATTGGCTCGGGTGTAAAAGCCCAACAGACCTACCTTACCTATTAAATTCTGATCAACTGTGTATAGATCAGCAACCTTGCAGTTCCCAAAATCCTATTTCTATTTCTAACACCGAATGCTCTCTGTCATTTTTATGTTGTCTGAGGCGTTTTATATAATAAATAAATAAATTCCATACGCCGCCAATTTTCTAGTGCAGGTGCTGATGATAAACCGTGAACAATTTTTATATATATATATATATATATATATATATCCAGCCTTATTCGCAAATGTTTTAGGGAACTCAGAGTTGGTATCATCTGTCAGTCAACAGTATCCTTTTGCTCTCATTGGCTTCAGTTGTGTGGGCCGAAAGTTGTGAGCAGTTTAAATGTGTTCTTTTTTCTTCACTTTACGGAGGTAAGTCTGTTTACACCCGAACCTAGTGGATCATCAGGCCGGTGCTTACCCCCGGTTTCTGTAGCGTGAAGCGACTAGGAGTTCTACTCCTCCTGGATGGGTCCATCGCAGGTTACCTTCCCAGTATTTTTACTGCTGACCTTGTCCAGGGGTCTTAGCACGGTGGGGGTCCAACGGGCCATTACATAGATGTAGTGAACTGCTTTCTGTATGTATGGCCATTAAGAGACCTTAAGCATTACAGGTACACTTCCAAAAAAAAAAAAATTTAGTGTATATAGTCAAGATGCATCAAGAAAGGCTTTATATTCCCATCAGGTGATACATTTCACCAAATGAAATCATAATTATTTGCATTTCACATTTCTTAGATTTCATAACGGTGAGTCCACCCAGAACATGATGAAACAATTAGCAAAAAAAAAGTTACAGAAGACAGGAAAGTACAGCTTGCCGTGCATTTGTCCATCTCCACTTCCTTGTAAACTTTGTAAAAGATGTGAAGATTTAAAAGCAACTACGAGCCCCAGATCCACTTGAGATTCCTGAATGGCGTGTGCAGATTCCCGAGCTCAGAGAGGTGACAAGTCGCCACTGACTATAATAAGGCAGCACTAAGGCTTGTGCTGTACAGGAATTTTAATTTGTTTGCCAAGCAGATGCAAACGAATGGAAAGGGGACGGATGTAGGTCAGGAGCAGCGGCTTCAGGTCAGAACCACAGCCTTCAGTACACTGTGGCATTTAAAACCCTGCATATACAGCACACGCACAGGTCTCTTCGAACTGATTTATAAGTTACTTGGTAGTTGAGGATGTTTAAGCAGGAACCAGCGACCACAAATCAGTGACTAAAAAAAAATTAACTGCGGACACATAATACAAACTCTTCTACCTCCAGGCTACTGTACTGTACCCATTAAAGGCTGGTCATTTAGGGTGTGTTGTATAGCTTTAGTTACTTTAAATACATTTAGCTTTAAAAGCTTTTGGGCTTCGACAGTCACCTCATGTCTCTATTTAAAAAAAAAAAAAAAAAAAGTGCTGCATTTAGGTTTTCAAGTTCTTATGAGAAACTGGTTTTTCTCTCTCTCTCTTTTTTTTTTTTTTTTTTTTTTTTTTTCTGGCCTAAAGGAACATCATGACTTTGGTTTCTTTCATTGGTTTCATCCCCATTGATTGCTTTAATTGCTAATCAGTATCTTCGGTGAAATGTTAATCCAGTCCTTTTCTTTAGTAGTTGTTTATCTGATTTTTCATGGTAAGAATCTGGAATGTAGCCAGTCATTGTGCTCACTGTACTCCACTGTAAATCTCAACAGGCAATTGTGTGGACAGTCTGAGAGGTTCCTTAAAGCGGCGTTGATCGATGAGCTCTTTTGATCTGTGAACTGAATGAACTTGAACATGGGTGAATAGTCACTGTTGAAGCGTAATCCTGTTCCTTTACCTCTAGTTTCACTTGGAAATATTTTCGGGGTGGGAAATGTATAAAGGGGTTACCTAGGCAACCAGAGCCGGAAACGTCCAACCAGATCGAGCCCCGCATTCAGACACTGGTTATTTATTTTATTTTATTTTATTTATTTATTTTAAGTACACCTTCAGAGAAATTATTTTGAGGTTTCCAAGCAAAACCACCGTCAGGAAAGCACATTCAGTGCTGTAATATCATGTTCTTTTCTGGCCTATCAGAATGTTCTGTTTGTACTAGGAGATGACTGAAGGGAACAAGATTTAGCTACCTCTGAGGTTAGCGCTAGGTGTTTATGAAGAAACTTGACAAGCAAAGCAGTGTTCATCTTTATTTGCAGTGGTGGCTCAGTAGGATGAAGCTGTGATTACTGACTGATAGGAGGGTTGCTGGATCAGTCCCATCACTGCCAACCCTTTTGGGCATCTGGGCAAGGCTCTTAACTTGATTGGCTGAAACTATTTACATTATTTACATGAATCCCATGCAAAAGTGGGAGAAAAATGTAAGAAGTTTAGTCTGAGTACTACCATGTTCCACAGTGGCAATGCTGGGAGTCTGTTCAGTGCTGTGTTATCAGAAGTTCTGTATTCTGAATCCTTTTTATGAAGCTAAATGTTGTAGATTATTTTAATTACCTCTGAGACTGCTGTTTCTGCGTGCTTCATCAAGGGGTCTTGATGTACTGGAATGTGAATCGGTTTGTGGTCTCTTGATGCAAGAACAGAGTTCGATATTGCTGGGTTCAGTTACATCGCAACTAAATTACGCCTGGAGCTCGGCTACTGGGGGCAGAGGAGTCTTGGTTATGTGTTGGAGATAAGAGAATTCAGCACATTCTCTGTTAGAATGTTCTATCTTCAGGACAAAATATTCATGCTGAGAATGTTTCGAGCCTGATCAGCAAACCACAGGAAACAAGCATCACCTGCTTTCACAGCAACAGACTGAAGAACTCAAGTGTTGTTATGGTGCTCAGCAATAAAAAAAAAAAAGAGACGTGAGGTGGAGCCTGGCTTCAGCATGTTCACCGTGAGAAGATATTCGCTACTAAAATGGATATGACCATGCTTATACAGGTCTCCAGCGTTATCGTCAATTCATAGACACGAAGGCTGGGATTTTGAAAGTATTCTTTGCTATAAAGTAAATGAAGATAACGATGGGCTACATGTTATGTAAGCTGTTTACCCGATCAGTCGCTTTTAAAGGGAAAAGAGAGACAGAGACTCATGAACCACTTTATCCATTTCCATTCTACATTTGTATTAAATATTTTTGTCCTGGCAAAAGTTATGGAATCACCCCACTTTGAGGATGTTCACTTGACCTTTTATTTATTTATTTATTTATTTATTTCAATTTTTATTTATTTTTTTGTTTTTTGTTTTTTTGCGCTTCATAGCAAATAAACAAATCACAGATTTACCAAAAAAAAATTAAAAAACCCAACAATTTGCTAATAGCTGAACTTTCTGGCTTTGTGCAGAATACCTTATTGCGAATAAAGTATTTTAATAAATAGCATGTTTTTTTCCAGACTATGTAGTGGAATGACTCAGTGATGGAGGAAAATATGGAATCAAGAACAAAAAGATCACAATTAGTATTTTGTAGCTCCTCCTCGGCTCGGAATACTTTGAGTCATGGACTTTAGTAACAAAAAACAATATTTTTCTTTTAAGCTGGCTTCAACTTTGTCAAATAACAGCTGGCAGATTAGCTTTGCAGGATGGAGCCTTTTCATGCACTGTTTATTCATTTATTTGTTCACTTTTTCCATTGGAAATTTTAAATCAGATTAAAATTTTGACTATTTGTTGGCGAGGTCACGGAGTTGATTATTTTTTTTTTCCTTTGGGAAAACTCTTTAGCTCTCGTATTGTCTGAAAAATAACAAACCTATTTCCCGTCAGTGGAATAAGAAATGTTCTGAATTTCAATCCATGTTAACCTCTGCACTGACTGAGATAAGGATTGTCACCTCCCCTAGTCCTTTACCTGACATGTAACCCCATATCATCAAGGTTTTTCTTCTTGGGCAACCATCTTTATATGTTTCAATAGAATAGCACCAAAAAATGTTTTAGCATCATCTCCTTGGCTGGTGAAGGTTAACGATTCATCACTGAAGGTAACTTTCAGAATTTTTGTTTTTAATAACAAATACGTGACTCATTTAAAATAAACTGAGTGGGTGAAAAGTATTTCCCAGGTATAAATATATTATGCCATGGAAATGCTATAAGGCCCTGGGCTCAGGTGTTTCTGTGTGGAGTTTGCATGTTCCCCTCGTGCTTGCGTGGTTTTTCCCCAGGTGCTCTGGTTTCCTCCCATAGTCCAAAGACATGCGCATCAGGCTAATTGGCCGTTCCAAATTGCTTCTAGGTGTGAGTGTGAATGGTTGTGTGTGCCGGCCCTGGGATGGACTGGCGAGCTGTTCGGGGTGTACCCTGCCTTCGCACAGTGTTGGCTGAGATAGGCACCAGCCTCCCCATGACCCTAGTAGGATTAATGAGTGAGAGAGCGAGTTAAAATGCTGACATTTTCCTCTGGTGTGTTATTTTCTCGTGATACACTCTAGAGGGCGGTATTGCACACTTAGTACACGTCAGGTAGTCTCACCAACCTCAATATGGCTTAGATATTCATTCCTCATGTTCTGTAAGTAGGCACTTAAGAAATTGTAACTGTTTGTAAGATTGAAAATGATTTATAAGGCAAGGAAGGATGGAAGGTACAACATTTTGATTCTACACGCTAGTCCTCATAAAGGCCAGATGCTTCAGTGAAGGTCTTTTGATAAGGAAAGAATAAGATAACTGCTTTCGCTCAATGAACTCCAGTGACCAGGCATTTTTGTGCAAGGCTTGTGCAATAAACCTCAATTGCCTCCTCATGGCGAAGTGATTTCCGATAATTCTGATTAGCTTCGCATGTTTAGTTGGAAATGGCAGAAAACAATCCCGTCTGAGAATAATGCGGGGTTCTGCCGCGCCCTTGGTGAATCTGCATGATCCCCATAGTAAGTCTTAGCGCTGATTTAATTCGTGTCTCATTGCATGGGGACAAAGATGACCATCCCGGGGTTTGAGCACAGGGCCCTATAGTGACCCATCAGTAAGATGTCGAGCTCCTTTAATGGACCTGCTAAACAGTATAATCTCTCTAAATGAAAACTTGATGGGTGTCCAGTTTTTAGAAGGGTGTAACAGAAGATGTGTTTATTTACTAGCGGTGCTGAGTGTTAACACCCTTGGGAGCTTGGCAGGTTGCGCTGAATGAAATGTCCTGCGGCTCTCACACCCTGCAGGAATACGTGCTGGTGCCGGTCATTCGGACAGCTTGTTTTTATCTCCACTCTGTCATTCGCCAACACTGTTCTCATTTCTTGATTCAATCAATTAACAGTAGTCCAATAAACATCTATTAGTGATCCTCACTGAAAGGTCAAATAGTTTGAATAATCAGAATGTGCATTAGTACCGTGCCTTTTTTTTTTTTTTTCTCTTCTTCTTCTTTTTCAGGTCTGAAATCAAAGTTTGAGTGCAATTTAAATGATTTTTTTCATGCCTGAACTGCACAATGTTTGCGCAGGATGGTTTGAAAAAATTTTTTTTAAGCAGACAGTTAGGACCTTGTAACCTACAACTGCTCTGCGAACCCGTGGTGAACGTGTCCGCTTGAAGCCGATGAGATGTAACAGCAGAAGAGCTCGTCAGGTGTCCCTCCTGTAAGCCAGCACCAGGAATACGAGGCTGCAGTTGGTACGGGCTTATTAAACCTGGGACTGATGAAGATTAGCTTTAAAACAAACTGTCTGATAGAAGAGTCTGTGTCCAATGTCACCTCAGATTATAGTTTTTAGCTGACAGAATTGGAACCTGATGTAGTTCTGCCCTTTAATAAAATATAAAAACCTTCAGACAAAATATAATATTTAAAATTATGATATAATTAATTTGGTATAGGGCGGCACAGGGGCGCAGTGGTTAGCACGTCCGCTTCACAGCGGTTCGATTCCCGGGCTCGGGCGTTTCTGTGTGGAGTTTGCATGTTCTCCTTGTGATTACATGGGTTTCCTCCGGGTACTCTGGTTTCCTCCCACAGTCCAAAAACATGCACAGTAGGATGATTGGCTGTTCCGAATCACACCTAGGTATGAGAGTGAATGTGGATGGTTGTATGTGTGTTGGGCCTGCAATGGCCTGGCGAGGTGGTCGAGGTGTACCCCGTGTTCTTCCAGAGTCGGCTGAGATGGGCGCAAGCCTCCCTATAACTCTAATTAGGATTAAGCGACTTAGAAAAGGAATGAAAGGATGAATAAATAATTTGGTATATGCCAGAGCATTCACCCCCACTACACACACACAGAGCAATGTGTGTGGTACCGGGGACATATGAAACAAATCTGCACAAGCTTACAAGGGAGTCGTGAACTTATCACAGGCTCACTTACTTTCCTTAAACGTGGGTGATCAAGAAGCCGCAACCCAAAGCCTCCTGGCTGTGACATTAAAGCGTGCCATTTTGAACTCTTCTTTTTCTTGTCTGGATTGGTTGTTTATGGGCTTCCAAACATCAAAACCGACGCGATACAACACCCCCAGTCTTCCCCGAGAGCACAACCCAACAAAGGCTGGTTCAGTTTGAAGTAATTTCAATCAGCGCTCTGTTCTTCATGACCCCACAGGGTTTTTAGTGTGCAGGGAAGGTCAAGCCACAGTGCCCTTTAAGGTTTTGTTTTATTTTATTGGAGATGTACTAGAGAAAATTCGCCACATTATGCTTGGGAATAGGATGTATGAAGCAGACCCTACTGAGCTGTGTGTGCGTGTGTGTGTGTGCGTGTGTGTGTGCGTGTGCAGAAACTGAGGGATGCGGGAGTGGAGATACCGGAGGCGGGAGGCAAGGCTAAGAGCAGCACAGAGGAGGAGGGCAAGGTCCTGAAGGAGGAGGTCAGGAGGCTGAAAGATGAACTTGAAGCCACCAAGAAAGGTATGAGTCAGCTTGCTGAATCCCATCAGCACCCAGGGCTGAGAGGAAAGAATGATTATATATACACCCACACGTTGATTCCAATTTTCAAAAAGTTTATATTATAGATGTGCCAATTTTTTATTTTTTTTTATATGCTGATTACAATTTTAAACAAGTTTATATTACAGATGTGCCAGTAGTTTTTTGCTTTGATCAAAAATGAATGGTTAATGAACACAGAACCCTCACTGAGCTGTGTGCTCTGAGTGTCCAGCTCTGAACCTGCTGACCTTTTAGTTTACTAAAAGGTTGCACAACCTATCTGAGTAAACACGGTTGTGATGGCATCAGAAGGTAGCTTCTGCTCATAATGATTTCTCAAACCCTGCTGGGATGTCGGAGGAAACCTGAGACACCTCATAAACGAGGCTTTTATTTTTTAGGCCATGATGCATGAGCAAGCGCGTCAGCAGGTTCTCTGGACAGTCGAGCAGCAGCAGTGTGTACGTGTAGATCGTGTTTTGAACTCGAGGTTTGTCTCCGCTTCATCCCCCGCGTGAACATTATAACTCCTTCGTCACTGACTAATCGCCTTATTCACTGCTGTGTTTTTCTGAACATCTTGGCTACCCAGTTAGTCTCCGCCCTTGGGAGTCCTTCCAGTTTCAGTGAATATCAATTTCAGAGCCAAAAAGGGGGGAAAATTTTTTCTCCTACAAATTCCCTGTAAGGTTTTATGGGGCGTAACATGTCACAGGATTGTCATTGGTCCATCTTAGGAAGCTGTTTTTATTAACCAGCCTGTGTGATTTCTTCATTACGTGTCTCAATGTTGACGAGAACGCAGAGTCCAGTCCTTTCAGACACCCTTGCCGGTGTTAATGATCCCTTTCCAGTGTTGTCAGGATGGGAACAGGAGGGAAATTTGGAACTACCTATTCTTAATGTAGATGCTGGAACATGAACACACAACATCTCTGTGTGTGTGTGTGTGTGTGTGTGTGTGTGTGTGTGTATGCGGGGTGCATTGTAATTCGATATAAACACACAACTCCTCTTTTTTGACTTGTTTGTTTTTCTGTGTTCGTTCCTGTGTGCAGCTCTTCAGAAGTCAGATGGTGATGTGAAGGCGATGAAAAAGCAGGCAGAGAATCTAACAGTGGAGTATGATCGCCTGCTTGAAGAGCACGCCAAATTACAGGTTAACAAGCGCACACACACCCACACATGAGCACACACTCAAAATACAGTCCATTTCGATAAGCTTTACTGCCATGATATTGTACAGTTACAGTATAACTGAAGCACTGTATAAAAGAGAAGTGTTCTAATCAAATCATGCTGACAAAAGTGTAAAAAAAAAAACAATGTACATCCAATCAAAATTCTTGATTTGCTTTATTATATATGAGCAAACAAACATTTCACCCTTTTTAAACCACATGAAAAAATTACCTTTGTATTGATTTATCTAACGGAATTGTCAATAGTTGTAATCGTTCTTCTCTGGGGGAAAGCACGTGCACCCTTAGTCTCAGAAGCTGGTATGGCCCTCTTTAGCAGAAATAATTTCTTGTAGGTGTGGTTTGTATGATTGTCCACCAATATCCCATATCAGCTTGTTGAAATTTGACTACTATTCCTTCATTTGCTTTTCAAATCCACCACATCATTTCACTGGGGTCCATGTCTGGGCTTTGACTTGCCAGTTCCATAACTCCTGTTCATTTTGAGCCAGTCCTTGGTGGACAGGCTACGGCAAGGATCATTATCCTTTTAAACCAGGGGTGTCACTCATTTTCACTAAATTGAAAGGTGATCGAGGGCCCAATAATCACTGAACATCTATTCTCAAAGGGCAACCATGAAATCTGCATGGCAAAATGATTTGTTGGGGTGTTTATCCTCTTATCTTTTATTCACTTCCATTTTCTGACTACACTTAACAGCGACAAGCTAGCAAGCAATCTTTCTTGAGTTATGAATGACTAGCTGTTTACTAGAAATAGGCTGCTGCCACTAAGTGGTGGGGGCAGTGGTGGCCTGGTGGTAAGGTGCTGGATTACTGATCCCAAGGTCGGGGGTTCAAGCCCCACTATCGACG
>JAQMYF010000015.1:5068198-5092968 GCA_030014195.1 Neosilurus mollespiculum
CCTGACACATATGGAATGACAACATTTTTGCCCCTGCTCTTCTTCTTCTCTCTGTTGGAGGCAGTGTTGTTACTTCTTTGCTGATTTGACAAAAACTCAGTTTGTGTATTCGCAGGTTTGCAGAGTTTTCTTGACGTGTTTTTGTTCCATTTTTTTTTCCTTCGTCTTGGTGGGAAGGGTTTCAGCCCGGTGCTGCAGGGTTCTGATGACAGACTGTTTGTGTTCCAGTGGGTGGTGTGAATCGAAAAGCAGGTACTGGTCAGTGTGTGTTAGTTTCCTGTAGACTTCAATGCTGAGACTTCCATCCTCCTCCATGTGTACAGCACAGTCCGACAAAGGTAGCTTGTTGTTGTATGTGTCTTCTCTGGTAAATGTGATGTTGCTGTCCACTGAGTTAATGTTCTCGGTGAACATATATGGATTAACTTTTCAGTATTTAGTATATGAGAAATTTATCTTATACGCTCATCCAACTGGGTTTTCGGCTTTGGAAAACAGGTTAAATGATTGCAGTGAAGAGTTTGCAGTACTGTCTGGTTTAGTCACTGCTTGCTTGTGGGCCAGCAGGAAACAGGCAAAGAACGTGCGGGCATTTAGAAAATAAAGATTTGTTAAAGTTCTGCGTGTGATTGACAGCATGGAAAAGTTTGTTGGTGTGAGGTTCTTTTCCTGTTTCCATGTGTACTGTGACTGTGGCCAAACAAACTCAGTCTTTTATTCAGCTGTCCAGAATGTATTTTTCCAAAAGGCCTGTTCAAAAAATATTTTTGGACAGCAAAGGGTTTGTTTCCTTAACCTGCCTCCCATTGTCCAATGTCCTTCTGACTGTAGACATATGCACTTTCACACCAACAGTTGGAAGTTTTAACGGCAGTTCTTGTAATCGATTGTAGTGATACTTACATAGACTTCTTTTTGCATCACGACATCTGCTTTCAGGTTGAATTTGCCAAGGTCTTCCAAAATATGACCATATAGAGGAATGGAAATTATAGAGTTAAAGAAATTACATACAACTTCAAGAAGCGACCTACGGGGTCCAAGCAAAACAAAAGATAATTCTCATAAATTAATGTAATCTTCATTTTATATTTATTTGTTCAACATGTGGTCACCACTGAAATCCGTAATTGTTCTAATAACAGCTATGTAGCCAATGATGCCATTTTTTTTCTTTAAATAAGATAAGGTGGTCTTGCTTTACTGTAAGTCCTTAGGGGAAAACTTTGCAGTTTTGTTTTTATTTCCTACGTGGAAAAACTTGTCCAGCCTTCCTCTTCCCCCTAGACATGCCTCAGAGCTTGTCTTTTATGAATTAAGGTCTCTTGCAGCTAGAGGTGAAACTCATTCTAGGTCAAGAAAGATGTGAAGACTTGATATTCAGACACACCCCAGTTCTTCAGAGTACGGCCTGTGCCGGTGTTGTGATGTTATCTGCACACTTTGTTTATTCTGCGCTTGTTTTTTGTGCAGCCGTATGCTTTACACTCCACCATCTTCCCGGCGATGCAGCTCAGCACTGGTCGATAATGTGTCATTTTAGACTGGTGTCTGCTGCATGCAGGCCAACCAATGGGACAAAACAACAAGTTCACATCACTATGAGGCCTGGAACCGCCAAAGAATACGGCCACATGGGGCTGTGAATGCCTAGTAGTAATAATAGTGTGGCAGCACTCCGGCGTACTTGACAAGAAGCAAGGATTGACTTTGCCTGACGAAAAGTTTTAAAGAGCTAGTAATACAAATTCACCACAAGTTTCCTTTAAAGACATGCCCACGTGACTATTGACCACTTAGAAAGAGGTTTGGGTGCATGTGTGGAACTGAAAGTGCACCTGAACAGCTTCGTGTTTGCGTTCCTGTTAGTTAGTACGAGCTTGAATACTACGCTCAATGACATACAGGAAAACTTCACCTTGGAGGCCATCACTCAGTATTTTCTTGCAATTTTCAAGGACGTATTAATGAGAAAGCGAGTGTACAATAAGTAGACAGTGATGCCAGAATACAATGCAGCAGTACGACTGTTACATTTGATTACAAATGAGCCTCTGCTTGAGCAGAAGATTAAATGAAAGCACCATGATGAAACAGCATTGTGGGTAAAAAAAAAATTGACATTGATGTTAATAGCGGAAGTTTAAAGCAAATAAAATGATCTCCAGATTTAATAAGTTTTGGAAACCTCTTGGAGACTCACATGTATGAAGTAAGAGTGAGTGCAGGTTATATAGGCCAGTGATTCAACTATTCATTCCATCACCTGAGCACCAGGACCAAGAAGAGACTTTATCATCGTTTGTCATATTTTGATATAGGAGCCAACTAGAGGCTCGAAGGGATTGTGGTGCAGAGTAGTTTGTGTCTTATTTGGTTTTGCTTTTTTTCACTTTGGTTTTAGCTTTTTAGGCATGCATCAATGATTTCAATTTGATGCAGTCATTTACAGAGGGCCTGTGCATGGAGCACAGCGATAACTGGTCTGCCATCTTTGCCGGTTATCCCAATTCTTTTATTTGTGCAGTGAGGTGTGACGAGCGAGGATACATGAGAGCAGCCTTCCTGGAAGATCTGCATGCTGGTGTATAAATAACTCGCCCACTTGTATGCTTTTACGCACCAGTTCAGCTGTGCCACTGTCATCCGCAGCGGACGTCGCACCGCATGATGCTTCAGAGGACTCATTTCTCTTAAACCACATTTTCTGTGTTCCATGTTCCTCACATCGTTCCCTCGCATCTCTTCCTGTTTCCTCAGTGGGAGGGATTGAGTTCCAAGGATTTTGGTTTTCAACATACTGTCTATTAATATATTTGATGAGATGAGGTCTTTGAGATGGCCCCTTAGTCACCAGCACCAGTGGTGTTACATGTTGAGTACGAAGAGAGGAAAATCTACCCTGAGGCCTCCTCAAATCGGACCTGTGTAACAGGATGAGCATAACATGGAAGGGTGCTTGTAAAAGCACAAGTATATTTCCTGAAGGTTAAACCGTACATCCGTTGTTTTTCATGCATCAGTTCTCCCAGTCCTCAGGTTATGACTTGTACTCCTCTGAGACACAGTGCTATGAGCGCTGGATAAAAGAGCAAGGCTGCTGCACTGGAGTTTCACAGATCAGTAATCATGACGTGTTTGCTGGCCGTGCTTGGATCAGACATGATTATTCTAAATTGCATGGAGAGTTAGAGCGCAAGCATCACGCAGATCGTTTGATCCTTTGTGCTGTATAAGCAGTTAGTGCTTAAATTTTTTTTTCTTTCCTGCCTGGTGACAAACTGTCCACCCCTAATACTGTCAAGCCAAGACTTTTTTTTTTTTTTCTTTTTTTTTTTTTTCTGAACCAGCTTCTGCTTTAGGCTTGAGAACCAAAGTTCTGCTACAAAGTAGAACAGAATCAAAATCACCAAGTATGAAGGACCCTTAAAAAGTCTGTTCCGCTTATTGGTTTGGCAATGGCCGCTTTATGAAAAAAAAAAAAAACTGTGGGCTCCCGAGTGGCGCATCGACAAGATGCGTGACTGTCAACCCGGAGAATGCAAATTCGAATCCTGGTTGATGCCACAGCCATCCGTGACCGGGAGTCCTTGGGAGCCAATTGGCCGAGCTCTCGCGGGAGGGAGGGATGGCATATGCTCACTTCCCTGTCACACACAGCGATCACCAGCCAATCATGAGCATCTGTGAGCTCATTCGTACGAGGGGGCGGATAGCGCTTTCCCTTCGAGTGTCTTAAGCCGCCCCAAATATGCAACAGTTCGAAAAGCTGTGGGTGGTAGCATTGCATGTCACGGAGGGGGCATGTGCATGCCTACACCCCTACCTGGTGTGATAGGGAAGGAAATACTTGATGGGTGGGAATTGAATACGACTAAAATTAGGGAGAAAAAAACAGGGGGACCAAAATAATAGTAAAATTAAAAATTGTCTGATAAATCAGTAGAACTATGCTATGCTCCAGGGTTTATTATTGTGCAAGTGAGCCTTCGCAATTCATTCCTTCTTACAGTGCAAACAGGAGAGTAAATATATTTTTATGGAAACTGCGCACGTTTGTTTACCTTCCTTAGTCAGTGCTGCTGCTTTGGAACTGTTTTATGAAGGCCACCATTGTTGCATAAACTGGCCCTGATCCCTGAAGCCAACTGTAGCCAGTAAGGACCAGTATATATCCAGATATATCAAACACACACACACACACACACACACACACACACACACACACACACACACACACACAAAAGCTGTACTGTCAACCTTCCTTTTATTACTTGGGTTTTCCTTGAACTCAGTCCACCTGCCCACATACTAATGACTGACTTTCTGGTACGAGTTAATCTTTTCTGCTTTGCTACACATCTCCACATGTGTGTAAGGAAGGAAAAAGGTAATTGAAGGTGCGTTAAGGACGGAGGGTTGCTGTTTTATTATTATAATTATTATTATGAAATCTGTGGTAGTGATCCTTTAATTGAGTGTTCTAGTTGCTGAATGTCTGGTTTTACTGTAGACATGTCATTATACTGATTAAGGCCGAAAAAGTTCCAGTTCCGCCTCTGCTGTTGTTGTACCCTTTAGCTTGCATACAGACACACAGAAAACATTTCCCTTAACCCGTCACTTGTTTTGTCACTTAACCTGACAGATTCCTCTTCTTTTGAAGCATCATTTACTGTGAACGCCGAGTGAAGCGGCAGGATACTAGTTTTCGTAGTTTCAATCTGAGTGTTGGACACACCGCCCCTCACTGTTAACCTTCATTTTGAGATTAATGGAGAGTATGGTTGTGATTTGACAATGTACGTGAGATATGATTGAAAACTGTCTATAGTTTCAAATCACACTTTAAGGCAAATTAATCTCATTTTAACACACACACGGATCAGTGGTGCAATCACACATACCCGGGTCAGTTCCCTTCAGCCAAATTACACATGAACTCAAGTTGAGTGTGTGTGTGTGAGTGAGAAAGAGAAATAAAGACTTATCATTAGTATCATTATTTTTGATCAGGACACAATTTTGTTGATGTTTTAATGTTATGTTTGCTAATGCTAACAATTTTACCAGTGTTTTATTTTTTTAATATTTTTATTTTGATGTACTGTAATAATCCCGCAAGGAAATTATTGCCTCTTGCATTTAACCCATCCAAAGTGAGCGCGCGCGCACACACACACACACACACACACACACACACACATACTCTGAGCTGTGGGGGTGCCCGTAGAGCAGTTGGGGGTTAGGTGCCTTGCTCAAAGGAACTTCAGCCATGAAGGTGGAGGAAGGGAAGGTGCAAGTCACTCCCCCCACCGCCACATATTTTTCCTGCTGGGAATCGAACCACAAATCTTTCTGTCCCAAAGCTGCTTCTCTAACCATTAGGCTACTGCTGCCCCCCAACAAACAGGCTTACTTCAAGATTGGCTTCTGAAGAGGCTGAAGCTGATATCAGTTACAAAAGATGTTTTTGCCTGTGACAGTCTTCAGTGGTGCTTTGGACCTGTCCAACACTTAGTAATGGCTCCAAGCTTGTCAGACTGTTCTCGATACTAGCGAATAGGATCCTCCACGCAACTAATTTCGGCTCACTGAATATTTGTAATTGCATTTTTTGCAGTTTTTAAATTTTCCCACATAAACAGCCAGGAATATTGTGTGGAAACTGAAGCTTGTCAAAAAAAAAAAAAAAAAGTTGTAGTACTGCATGTGTCACTTCTTTCCTGATATTTATTTCCGTCTCCATTCCAGTCCTGTCTGGTGAATATTTCACCAGTGTCTTGCAGTAGTTTCCCATCAGTTTTAGTCACAGTCACACTGACTTTTTTGTGAATCAGCTCGAGTTCATGTGGTTTGTCTCAGTGTTTCACCTGCTGTTCCAGAGCGTTCTATGAGATCGAGATGTGGTGCGGTCCAAGAAAAGAACGTGTTTGAGCGCTCATACTCATTTAAGAAGTCTCCGGTGATTTATCTCTTCACTTGCTATCATGGAGAATATTTCGGAGTGTCAGTAATACGTTCTGCTTAGACATGCATGAGAAGTCTTACCAATGAACCAATCAAATGCTCTTGCGCTACGAAATGTTCCACTTGTTAGGGGTGCAATTACATACAGTATTGCCCGAGTGTGAGCCTTTTTGCTTTGCATTCCAGTCAAGCTCCTAACTATGAATTTTTAATAAACTACTAGGGGGTGGTTATATACTATACCCACCAGCCATAACATTATCACTGCCTGACAGGTGTGTGGCTAGTTACAGAACACGGCAAGCTGCAATGCACTGTGTGCTCTGACTTCTTTCTTTCACAGCCTACATTAACAGTTTAAGCAGTTTGTGCTACAGTAGCTCTTCTGTGGGTTCAGATCAGACGTGCTAGCCTTCGCTCCTCAATCAATCAATGAGCATCAATGAGCCTTGGGCACTCATGACGTTCTTGTTGAACCAGTTCACTGGTTGTCTTTCCTTGGAGTACCTTTAGGGGGTACTCATCACTGTATATCAGGGACACCCCATTAGGCCAGGAGATGAATAGACCCAGTTGTTTTAGCCTTCACTATGTGGCAATTACAGCAAAGTCACTCATATCCTTGGACTTTGCTCATTTTTCCAGCTTCCAACACATCAACTTCAAGAACTGACTCTTCACTTTCTTTCTGTTTAATACATTTCACTCCTTGGCACATGCCACTGTAATAATAGCCAATGATTTTCACTTTCTGTCAGTGCTCCTATTGTTTTTAATGTCAAGCCTGGTTGGTGTATATGATGTTAATGCTAGTATTTGCTTTAAACAGCATACTGACTAATTAGCTTGTTAAATCTAAAACAGCTGTTTGGATTAGATAAATATACATCAATCATCGCAGCATGTCAACACCTCATGATCAGAAATGGTGTAATATAAAGTTCCCACTTTCAGGCCAAGTTGATTGCAGCATTTGCAGTGTGTAATAAATCAAAATCAAACATGGCTGTAAACCATTTGCTCTTAAAAGGTGTATCTGAAGATATATGCCCCCTCTTTGCCTTTCCGATGTTGTGTAGACACGTTTTTCTGCGTTTGCGACTAGATTGCAGCACCTCTGATTTACCTTTATTGTTTTTGTTTTTTTTTTAAGTCTGATTAGGCCAAATAAAAAAAAAATTCCCGGAGAAATGGGGTGACTGTCCAAGCTGAAAGTGACTGAAGCTATACAATATGACCTACATGACCAGTCTTTAACATGTACATTTAAAATGTATTTAATTATGAAACTCTGAACAACTGTCTATAGAATTAAAAATCTTTTGAAAATAGAACTATTTCAAACAGAACTAAACCAATTTCAGAGTCACAATCACAGCATCTAACACTGAATCGCCTTCTGGATGTGTGTGTGTATGTATATGTGTGTGTGTGTATATATGTGTGTGTGTATGTATGTGTGTGTGTGTGTGTGTATATATATATATATATATATATATATATATATATATATATATATAATTTTTTTTTTTTTTTTTCTGAGGCATTTGCTGAGGTTTTGAGCATGCATTAAAAAAATAAGATGTGCAAGTACTGATGACAAACCATGAACATTTTTTTTTATCCAGCGTTAAATCAATGTGGAAGGCTGTTGAATGAAAACTGAACTCTTTTAGTCTGTGATATTTATTTCTGTAGTAGAGTTAACAGTGCTCCCCTGACTAGGAATAGTGTATGTGGATGTTAATTCTCTCATGCGCGCGCACACACACACACACCCACACACACACACACACATCAAGAAATTAGCAGGAATACACTTGTGTTTCTGATTGGGGTCCATATGTTGTTTGTCCTTTGTATTTAATCATGATGTTATGGAGCAGGAAGTTGCGGTGCTCGATAATTCAGGAGCCGTTCAGCGGATCTTTCCTCATGGGACTTTTTACTGTTAAAATGGATTGTTTTTCTAATACTATTGAAGACCAGTGGCCATTTTTTTTTCTCACTGCTGTTACCTTGATTAAGATTAATTTTGGACGCTATTTTGTGTGTGGTGTTTGCTTTCCAGGCGGCCTTTGACTCTCAGCATGATAAGAAGTCAGACTGATCGAGTTCACACCACGCACCTGTCTGCCTCGCCTCCTCCCCCTGAAGCCAAGACTACGCATCACTTCCTGTTGCTGGATTGTGCCGTACAGGATTTAGGAGCGATCCCGTCCTGTATGCTTTATCTAGCAGCGCTGTGCTCAGTGTGTCACATCCTTTTTTTGTTTGTTTGTTTTTCCCCCTTTGATTTTTTTGGTAGGTTACGGTTTAAGATGATTTTCTCTCTCATCAATGTGACCTTTTTTTTTTTTTTTGTCTTTGTTAAATCGTGTGTGCGTGGGTTGATGGGAAAGTGGGAGGGAGGGAGGGAGGGAGGGAGGGATTGAGCTGTTTCTCATGTTTAATATTTTTAATAGATGAACTCTGCAGTTTTTGTGGATTATTATGTGGATAATCCCGTCCAGATGGTGAAATGATATGATTGTGATTGTTTTGGTGTGAAATCTTTCCTGGTTCTGTGAGATTGCTGTAAGGCTTTCTCTTGTTGTTATTTTTTCGGCCTTAAAAGGAAACGATTGTATGAGTGCGTGTTGTAAGTAAACGCTGGTGGGTGTGTGGCTTTTGGTGTTTCTTTTAGCCGTCGTTACACTATACACTTTCACTAAAGCCCTAAAACTGTTCTCTCTGTTTACTTCCACTCACCCCCCCCCCCCCCCCTCCCCCTTAAAGCTTTCACTATAGGAAACTAAATCACCCACGTACTAGACTCCTGAAGTGATGGCTCCCACTCTTCCTGAGAGGTAATAGAAGCGCACGGCGGACTAGTTTATTCCAGTCCATGCTGGTTTCAGTTGCTGTCCATGAAACAGGCAGAGCTGTGATCGCAGCGACCGAGGCAGCTCAGATCACGTTTCCAAACATCGCAGCATCTGTCAAGGTTTTTAAACGCCATCAACTGCTAGAGGTTTGTGATATACGAGAGGCAGAATGTTTCGCGTCATTCTCTTAATGGCTTGCAGTTTCACTTCCCCAGTACAGAGGAGCAGATCAGTAGCTGTTGTTTAGGCTGGGGAATTCTAAATGATGGTGAATACAGTGCTCGTAAATAAATAAATAAAAAAGGTCCGCCTTTGACAGGATTGGTGCTGGAGGTTTCAGTTGGAGTGTATAGTTATAGTCAGAAGGGTCGAGCCTTAGTGAGGAAAGATTTTCTTACTCAAAATATTACTCTATAAGGTTGGGAAATTCTTTGCATTGGGTGATTTTTGCTCTCAAAACCTCACAGCACATCATAATACTCCTTTTAAAGTAGAGCTGAAAGGGATCACAAAGGATTATGGAATATATAGCGCGTGTGTGTATGTGAGGCTCCATGAAGTGTACGAGGAATTTAATCTCCTCCGTGACCACCAGATCACAGATCGGTTGCTTCTAAGAATGGCCGCGGGTGAAACATTAACTTCACTGTACCAGGTACTTCACGTCCCTGTGTTTAAAGACCCGAGGTTATATTTAAGGCTGGTTATCTTTGCTTTCCTCTTCTCGGCTAGTGGGTTTCTATGGTAGCATTATGAATTTTAATTGTACGTGTTCATCTGATGAGTGACTTCTCACTGTAAACAAGTTAATCAATAAACGGCTCTCCGATTCAAACCAGTTTATTTCGTGGGTTTTTTTTTTTTTTTTTTTTTTTGCAGAATGTTGCACGAAGATGTTAGCTTTTTTTCGTGCGTGTGAAATTATCCAGAAAGCTCTGGCTGATTTTAATAGCACATGGTTAAATTGTGTTCTGATTTCCCAGCATGCCGCGTTTTGTCTGTATCGCCACTTCACATGTTTGGCAATGTGCTTTCACCGCAGCAGATAAAGTGCATCTATTAAAGACTTAATAGAGAATAATCGTTCTTTTTGTCTTGTTTCAATTTCGTGCAAATCTCTTTGCTTGATTACGTCGAATCTACGCAAATGGCAGCGCTGCAATCCATCTCGTTTGAGATTCACCGTGTATCAGTCACGAATGGTCAGCGCTGGCTGTTTATCTGTATCTGTGTGTGTGCGCGCGTGCGGTGTGGCTAACCAAACCATCTCTGCAAACCATCAAACTCCTAATTTGAGTCAGAGGAGTGCACACAAAGCAATAAACTCGTATAATTGACTGGAACTGCCTGTCTGTTATAGATTTTCTCCAAAAAAGTTTATTGTTTGGCCAAAAATTACATTTGCCTGATTTACCCCAAAGTGGAATTGGATTTAGTTACTGAAGTGTTTTTTTTTTTTTTTTTCTTTATATTTGTTCTAGTTCTGTGATGTTAATATTGACACATCACAGTTAATCCTATAGCTGTGAATAGAGTCATGCATACTGCATGTCCTGGATGCCGTGAGGCTTCTGAAACACCTGGGATTTCTGAAGGAACCTCACAGGCTTTGCACAGTGCAGTCCGGGCTAATCGGCTACATTTAAATCGAACATCAGGACTGTTGAATGACAGGAATTTCCAGTGTGAATCTTTTTGTAACTGATAGAGATAAATCTGTAACTTTGGTTTCAAGCACAGGAAGTAGGTTTGTCAGTTACATGACAAGCTTTGTTTTTTGTTTCTTATTAACTTGGGGAAGGGGGGCATGGTTGTTTATAGCTGCTGTAACAAAAGTGATAACAGGACTTCCTTATCTCATGGGCAGTCCACAGCATTAGATAGAACTGTACAACTGTGAGTACAATATGCATTCTTCGATGATAACCATTGCCGTGGTTTTTTTATGCATCATTTAAGCATGTTTTTAATTTCAACAAATGTTTAAACGTAAAGCTAAGCTAATAATTAGACCTGTGAGTGCTGTAGCAGAGAGATGTGTACTATCTGGCAGGATTTTGGACTGTTGGTTATAAAGTCTTCTACAGTCACAACCACAGATATGAAGGAAGCAGAAAGGTTCTGAGTTACATGTTCTCCCAATGCTGGGGCATGTTTCATTCGGGGATTCTGGTTTCCTCCAACAATCCAGACACCTCCAGGTTAGGTCAACTGGCTACTCTAAATTGCCCATAGGTGTGAGCGCGTGTATGAATGCAGGTGGTGGGGGTGGTTCAGGGTGTACATCGCCTCTTGCTCAAAATCATTGTGATTGGCTCCAGCTTGCGTCTCATCCCTGACCGATAGGTGGTAAGACAATGGACAGATGGATGTATTTGTATCTTCAAGAAACATGCTGAGTCGATATGAAGGTCCAAAGTATAGTGTTTTGAGAAACATCCCTTCAGGTCTAGTCCTATTGGCTTGCCTTGAGCTTATTAATGATTTAGAGCTCTTAAGATGGTAATGCATCCACTAAAGCGAGAGTGCTGCTGGATTGAGGTGAACATTTCACAACCTGTTGGCTGTCAGGTTTGAGCTCAGGCTTGATTAGTTGGGAGGTGACGTCATAGTCCATCGCTGTATGTGGGAAGGTGAGCAGCTGCCAATTTAGGAAAACTGAAGGCAAATGAAAAAGCACTTTATACAAACAGTACTTATGCGAGAAAAGAGGTTGGAATGGTGACTGCTTCTGTCTATTACACTGGGGCAGCACTAATGGCACGATCTGCCCAACACAACAAGACAAACTCTCATTGCTCTCGGCAATGAACACACAGCATGCCTTGCTGCTCTGAATTTAAAGTTGGTTCTGTTGACTCTCTAATGAAGAATTAATACTTTGGTGCCTGCTGTGCTCTAAAGTGCAACAACATTGATGTGCTGAAAGTTTTATGACCGTACTTGGGCGGTTAAATAACCCCAGGGTAATACTGTGGTCATCTATTACTCAACTACTGTGGAGAAGGTTTTGTGTTCTGCTTGTTGTTTTAGTGGCTTGCATTTTCTGGTTTGTTTACTCATTGTGATATTTGAAGCCATATTTAATCTCAACTCCTGAACTTGTCTTCTCAGCGTAGTTCTCAGGTACTTTTTTTCTCCCCTGCCAGAATTTTCCCCACTCTATTAACTGCACATTCTGTACATCCAAGATTCTGTACATCACCAGGAAGGTAAATGTAGTGTATGTCCGAATGTAATGTTACATGTTCTCCCCATGCTTTCATGAGTTCCCTCCAGGTGCGCTGGTTTCCTCCCACCATCAAAAGATATACAGACTAGATCAAATGGCTACTCGAAATTGCCCATAGGTGTAAGAGGATGCTGGTCTCTGCAACAGGCCTCTTCTCCGAAGGGGGCTGAGATTGGCTTCAGTTTCCACCACGACCCTGATGGAGTAGCGGTATCGAGGATGGATGGATGGAGGCCCATACACCATGAGATGATATTTAAATAGAGTCCAGAGGAGAACCTTTACTGAGGTGATGTGTGCCAGTCATTTGGTTCAACCTACTAGTGGAGCTTAAAAGAGTCACAGTTCAGATTACAGAGTCGTTTAAATATGCCAAAATACTTGTCTAAATTTGTTATATAGTCTACAATCTTGTAAATCAAGTGTATAAAATTTTACAGCCCAATATGGAGTGGACATGGACTTTTTGAAATCATGTGCTGAACAGTTTTCAGAGATGGAGATTGCATTGCAAACTCCTATTAAATTTGATATATGAATTCAATTCAGGTCTGGCATCCTTCGTAAACCAAATTTCCATTTATATTTATGACTGTTTTGCTTGATAGCACTATTGATGATATTTAGGCTATTTTTTTCAGATATGGTACTATCTGCCACTTTATGAATGCCCCATGGTACTGCCCCTTTATTGCTGATTTCTGATCATGAAATACATTCTTGGTGCTGGTTAGTCCAATTATATTATTATATAACAAACAGTTGTGCAACTTGGAAGTCCTGGATCTTATCTTGCCCATAGTTCAGTGGTTTCTTGGTTAAGACATCAGGTTCCTAATTGAAACCTCACAAGTTGAAGCCTCAGCATCACCAGGGTTCCACAGTTGGTCATTAACCAAGACTACGTTTTAACCCTCACGTGTACTCCCTCACTCATTTGCCAAACCATTTTTTCCTACTATGGTCACAGAGAGGCTGGTGCCTATCTCACCCAAAACGTGGTAAAAGCAGGGTGCGACCTGCAGGGTGAACACACCCGCACAACCATTCACACTCAACTCGGGGGGGGGGGGGTTGTCCAACCAACTAGTCTAATGTGCAGGTCTTTGAGCTGTAGGAGGAAACTGGAGTACCCAGCGGAAACACGTGCAAGCATGGGTAGAACATGCAAACTCCACACAGAAACGCCCTCGTTGAGCCCGGGACTTAAACCCTTGGACCTTCTTGCTGTGAGGCGAACATGCTAACCAGTACGCCACCGTGCCGCCACCTCAAATGTATCTTGTCTCAGTTGTATGTTGCTTTGAATAAAATCATTCAAATGAAATAAAAGGCTCAAGAGAAAGAATGTCCTTGTCTGATTTTATTCCACTGGAGAAGGAACGCCAGTGCAGACCATTCCTCAGCCTAACCATCCATCCATCCTCATGCTGTCTGAAAGGGAAAATTAATTTTACCCTACGGAATAGGAATAACCTGTCCAAACATGAGTCAGCGGCCAAGAACGAACATGCCGTAGCGTATTTATTTGTTGATCAGTTGGACACTAAAAAACATTCCATATTGTTCGCTGAGCATGAGACTCTAGAAGCTTATTTTCATGGTCTGTAGTGATGCACTAACGTGTCTCTTTGGAGGCGATATGGTGTACAGACAGGCCTCTGATTTAAATATGAAGCGAGCAGTGTGTAGAGTGCTGCATGGCAACTATTATAAAAATAGCCATGCAGGTTCAGGGATAAGTAGAAAATAATGCTAAAGATGATACAGAAGAGATTCAGTTTACTGTAATTGGCTATATGGATTTATATGTACTCATAGATCTGGCTAAATATGAGCAGATCATATTCTGTAATGGACTTTTCCAAGACAACAAATCATGTGGTGTAATGAAAGGGGAAAGGGATAGAGTTGAGCTAAGCCAGAAGATTCAAGGGACCTTGATGGACTTCCTGTAGGCCTTGTCGTGCAGGCTGTAGGGTAAAGCAGCCATTGTAGTGTGGCCACCAGCCTTGTTCGGAGAGATCTACCTCCCTGAAATACTTTGGCTCCAACCCTAATCATGCCCCCCCCTGACCACCTAATCATTGACTTAAGTCCTTGATCAGCTGACAGAGGCGTCAGGTTGGGTATTATTTCAAAGTAAATCCTCTAGAAATGTAGATCTCCAAGAACATGCCCGAAGTAGTGACTGGTTAAATTATTTTGGCTTGTGTCATTTATGTGACACACACCTATTCATCAATTTGATCATAGGGCGGCATTCACTTTATGAGGAACTTAATCCGGCATTACACGGCCAACTTGCAAAAACAATTTCCTACACAAAGCAACATGACTGATAATAAAGCTGGTGTTACACGGATCAACGTGCAATCACCATAATGATATGGCATTGTGCAGGAAATCGTCATTGCAAGTTGACAGTGCAACATTGGCTTTAAGATGGGGAAGCCATGGCCTAATGGTTAGAGAGGCGGGTTTGGGACTGATATGTCGCTGGTTCAATTCCTGTCCAACTGGAAAAATGTCTGATGGCATGGGAAGGACCTCCCCTCTTCCCATCCTCCACCTTCACGGCTGAAGTGCCTTTGAGCAAGGCACCTAACCCCCAACTGCTCTCTGGGCACCGCAGTGTGGCAGCCCACTGCTCGTGTGTGTGTTCACTTTGGATGGGTTATAATGCAGAGCCAAATTTCCCTTGCAGGATTAATACAGTATATTAAAAATCACAAAAAGATATTAAGCCTCATTGATGCACTCTGACTATTCTTACCACCACTTTTGTTAAACTTACCCTATAAGATAGTTCCCGGAGACATCATTTTGGTGAAACCACAAATTGTTCCCCTCTTATTTGGCTTTTTTATTGGGTTTTCCCCAGACCACCGTACAGTAACTGGAAATCCAGGCAGGATTGGTTGACTCAACTCTTCCTTTCCACCTAATTGGAGAAAAATTGTCATGAAGTCCTAACTATAATCCTCCAAGGACTCTTTGGATGCCTATGGCTCATTGGAAAACTCCCGGCTTTAGATTTCTAAATCTAACCCTTAAAAATTACTCACAAAGGACTACAAAAGAACTAGGGTTATAGAGTTACATGTTTCTTTTTTTTATTTATTTCGGGGTATCTTGTGTTCACAGTACCAGTGTAATATTACTATAGTGTAGAAAGGGAATACATTAAGAATGCTGGTTTTAAAAGAGGCTTTAAAGACTGTACTCTGACATTTACTTTCTTGATTTATTGCAGCATTCCCTATATTAGATACACTTCCAAGCAATTACTGTGAGTTCAGTAAGATTTTTTTCAGCTCACCAAGATTCAATCTTGAACCCTAAAGAATTTGGTAAATACCATTTTCTTGTCTAGATGAGCAGTCACTCTGCCTGGATCCTGCTGATAGCCGGAGAACCCCGAGGAAGGTTAACGCCCGGAAGGCAGCTGGTCCCGACAACATACCCAGAAAGGTGCTCAAGGAATGTGCTGACCAGCTGACTGGGGACATTTTCAACACCTCGCTGCTCAGGCTGTGGTACCATCCATTCAGGACTGCAATAATTGTACCGGTACCCAAAAAACCCCTCTCATGATGAAGTACTTTGAGAGGCTGGTAAAGGATCACATTGTTTTCAGTCTCCCCCCAACACTAGACCCGTAGCAATTTGCTTATTGCTCCAACTGCTCCACAGGGGACACCATCTCCTCTGTACTCCATCGGAGTCTAGAGCACCTGGAAGGGATAAACACACACGTGCGGATGCTGTTTCTGTACTTCAGCTCCATGTTCAATACCATCCTCCCACAGCATCTGATAAGTAAACTGGCCCCCTTTGGTTTCAGCACCCACCTGTGTAACTAGCTGCTCGACTTCCTCACAAATAGACCTTAGTGTGTGCGGGTGGGGAAAAATGTCTTCGATGTCATCTCTCTGAGCACCGGTCCACCCCAGGGCTGTTCCTGAGTCTGCTGCTGTTCACGCCGATGACCCACGACAGCTGCACCAGGTTCACTACTAACCACATCGTGAAGTTTGCAGATGACACGACAGTAGAGGGGCTTCATCAGTAACAACGATGAACAGGCCTACAGAGAGGAGGTGAAATATCTGGCGGACTGGTGTGAAACTAACAACTTGATCCTGAAAGTCTCAAAAACAAAAGAGATTATTATGGACTCCAGGAAAAACCAGCCCAGCCACACTCTTCTCACCTTCAACCACTCAGCAGAGGAGATCGTCAGCAACACCAGGTTCCTGGGGGTGCAGTTAACGTCTCTTTAAACTGGTCAAATCACACTGGTACCCTTGTGAAGAGGCCACAGCAGCGTATGCACTTTCTGCGCCGGATGAGGACAGTGCACCTACCCGCTCCCATTCTCACCAACTTCTACAGAGGAACTGTATTGAGGAGCTGCATCTCAGTCTGGTCAGGGGCCTGTAGTGCCTCCAACTGGAAGTTCCTACAGATGGTGGTAAGGACAGCGGAGAAAATCATTGGGACCTCACTTCCTCCTCTCCAGGACATTGCAAAGAAACGCTGTCTGACCAGGGCTCAAAACATCACCAGAGACCCCTCCCACCCCCACCATGGACTGTTCTCACTGCTGGCCTCTGGAAGGAGATTCCGCAGCCTATGGAGCAGAACAGCCAGGCTCAACAATAGTTTCTTCCCGCATGCCATGAAGGCAGTAAACTATTCCTTCCTCCTTACCCACACATAACTAATAAGGACGGCACCACTAAGGACCTCTGAGCCATATTACTGTGCAGTATATCTATCTTTTTATACAAATGTTTTTATACGTATATTTATTCATTTTAATTTTATTAATATTTTTCTTATTATCCCTGCTGTGCCCTGAGCCATTGCATCGAAATCTCATTTTGATGTAAATCTAAATGACAAAGTCTGTATAAGTCCAAGTCTATAATATTGTTTCCTGTTGACTGGGGGACCCAGAAGCCAAGAGCCCTAAACATTTTTTGCCCCTCAAAGTCCACCACCCTTTTTTCTTAATTTATTTATTAACACCTCTTTATTCTGAGCTCCGAATTGTTTTTAAACCTTGCTGTGCAGGACCCCAACCCACTCCAATAGCTGCCAAGTTGGTGATGAAATTAAATGCCACCAAATGATTTGGCACAGTCATATTGCAAATATTTGGCCTTCTGTCTTGCAGCTCTTATTCCTCCTCATGATTGATTTCCCAGCGTATCTCTGATTGCAAATAAGTAAAGGCCTACACCTAACTGCTTCATCTGGCTTACACATTGCTGCGGAATGCTGCAGAGGATCTCCGCCAGATCCATTTGCCAGAACGCAGCCAGAACCCAGCCTGGAAGGAACTGTGTGTTTCAAAATGGAAATGCTGAATTTTTTTTTAAAAACCAAGATTTGAATTCTCATTCCAAATTTTATAAGAAACTGAAGAAATGCTTTTGGTGCACAGTACACTAACCGGTGCTAAATCGTGCATACTTTCAGCCATATTTGGAGTGAACATCTCTGTTACCTTTCAGAAGGTTCCTCAAGATGGACATTGTGTGTGTACACGAACCACCCAGTATGTATGGTGTATTCGATTGGCGGAGATGGTGGAGTCAGCATCAGTGCAGGGCTTCAGCTGTTTATCCGTAGATCCACTGTGGTCCAAAAATAGATCCGAGTGAGAAAGCTAAACATAGCCTTTACAGACTGTGACACTGGGCTACTGCTTGAGCTTAATATGGCAGCTGCCTTCCTCTTCCAAACAGCCTTGATCAGGAAAACCAGTTTAAACTGCACCAGGCTGAGTATAATGTACAACAACACAAGGCACCTCAGTGTGCTAGAGGAAATGAATTCAGGGTTCTTGTGTGTTTGTTCCTGTGTCAATGATACATTCATTCATACATGGTTGCTTATAACAGAGTGCATCTCAGTTCTCCAGTCCATGCTTCTTTAATTCTTCTTAAAGAGTCTACACACCCAAAGGTTATTGTGAACTAATGAAAATTAAACGAAGATAGATTGTATTAAGGAGTACCGGTATTGGTCGTCCTTAGAGCATTGTTTGTAATATAACACGTTTAAGCAATACAGAGCTTATTTTACCATAACTGACCATAAAAAGCACTATACCGGGCCATTTTGTCCTGTGGATTACTAGCGGGGGCTGAACCAATGCGGAACAACCATTTTTTCCTGGAAGTGACGTGAACTCGTTGGGTTGGGTCGTCCTGCACATGTAAACAAGCAGTGAGAAACATTTTAGGTGATAAAACTCCCCGCATACTAAAGGCTTTTACCTTTTACTGGTTCCTTTTGGCGAGGCGCTGCTCCCGTCCGTCATCATCCTTTGACTTTTTATAAATGAATTCCGTAACAACAGCGTCCGGTTTTAGACGTAAAAGCTTGGGCTTCATGCCAAGTAGTTCTGCCTGGAGGTCACGCGGATAGCAGGTCAGGTTGAAGTGGTCTTCACAGACTACCGAACTGTGTCCAGAAGGGAACGTTTTCAGAGTACGGCCCGTGCCGATGTTGTCATGTTTTCTGTGATTTCTGCGCTTGGTGTTTGTGCAGCCGTATGCTATGCACTCCGCCATTTTCCTGGCGACATACAGCTCAGCACGTGTCATCTTAGACTGGCGTCGGCTGCACGCAGCCCAGCCAATAGGACAAAACAACGAATTTGCGTCACTACCAGGGCAGGAACAGCCAATGAAGCTGATGAACATGTTGCTGCACATACCTGGTAGTAATAGCAGTAGTGTGGCAGCACTCCGGTGTACTTGACAAGAACCAAGGACCATTTTAAAGAACTAGTAATACAAATTCACCACATGTACCGTTTAACCCCTTTTCCACATGTAATGTGATCTAGAACCAAGAAATTTTAAAAAAACATTTTAAGTAGGAAGAGGTTATACACGATTTTATTAAATACTTTGTTAAAGCACCTTTTGTTTATAATACACCGATCAGTTTTTTGGGGGTAAGAATCTACCGATTTCTTACCACATCTGGATCTGGCCATTTTACAATATTCCATTCTTACTTACTAAAAAAAAAAGTTCCTATTTGATTTCCTATTTGCCGTCTTCATCAACCCTCTTTTATTGGATAGGATTCAGATCTGGGACGTTGACTGGGACGTTCCATCATTCCCTTGTTGACTTGGATTTGATCTTTGGATCAGTTTCTTGATGGATGACCTTTTAGTGTTTTACAAAAAAACCCAAAACAACTAAATAAATAATTCACAGACAAAAATCATATCAGTACCTCTTTTTTACCTTTACCAAGGACAAGCAGGATTAAACTGTGTGGATTTTCATGATACTTCTACCAGAGGCAGGGATTTGGACAAGGAAGACTATTAGATTTTGGAGATGATCCGGATCACATTTTGAAATTTTTTAAAAAGGATTCTTTAACACTGTGAGAGGGTTGTGATTTTTGACATGTGGGATATTACTGGGATGGTGGAGATTTGCTTTTGTTTTATAAATGTAAAAAAAAAAAAATCACATACTATTTTAGAAAAACATTAGCCTGTTTGGTAAAAAGTGGTGTATTCAAAACCTCGGTATCTTAAAAACAAGTTCAGTTCTCATAATCTCAACTTGCACCTAATGAAAATGAATAGAAATGTGTTCTGGAGTGGAATGTTCTAGAATAAACAGCATCAACAAACAGTCTCCGTATTCTAATACACAGTTAAATAACAATCCTAATATGTACCCTGTTTCCTGAGGGGCTTTTGGTGAATATGTATGTTAGAGCTCTGTGATGAACTCTGTGAGCTGTTGCTACCTTCTACATTCTTCACTAATACGCAGTTATCAGCCAGGAAGAAAGACAGGACGCGAGGGTGTTGCCATGGAGTTAGTTCGTTTATTGCCGGTCTGATGTGGGTGAGTGGATCTTCAGCACACAGTCACAGTGGTATAAAGCATGAAGCCCTTCATACATCATCATACATCATCATACATCATGATCAGTGATCAGCTCCTGCATGAGCAATGACTTTTACAGCATGTGTTACGTTATTACTACTTCAGCTTACGAATGGAAGACTGTGGTTACAGCTCACAGCATGTCACGAAGCACAACCATGAAAGAGTTAATACTAGTTAACTCAAGTTAACTATGGTAAAAAGAGAACCGTCTAGACAGTAACCTGACCCAAAGCTTTGGGTTGTTATTATTATTATTATTATTATTATTATTATTATTAAACTCTGGGTTTTTTCCCCTAATGATTCTGGATTTTAACTGGATTTAAAACATTTTAGCCAAAATCATTATTTATGAAGAGTTGATTTGTTTAAAAAAAAATAAATCAGTCTAACAATTCATTGCTGTTCCATTATTTATTTATTAGTTTGTTTTTTTTCCCTCAATAATAAAAATGGTTAATGCTGGTTAATGTATCTCAAACATACAGATCACATGTTCAGTCATTAGGTTTTAAACACGATGGTAAATTTAACAGCTTTCGATTCCTAGAAGATTAAAAGTTAGTTATTTAATCTGATTTATATATAATATACATGAATTCATTCCTACATTTCAATTTATTAATTTATTCAGTAAGGTAAAAAAAAAATTGCTGATTAAACCAAACTTTTGTACTTAAATGTACTTTTGTATATAATCTAAAATGATGAACATGGCTATATCAGCTTCCACTGAACTCCAGTCCACCTGCAGTGAGCAAGCCTTTGGGACAAAGCTACTGTCAAGATAACATTTTTTTTTTTTTTCATGGTAATGTTTGTTTTTTTTTTCTTTACTTTTCTACATATAACAACTAAACAACATTGTATCAGCTGACCATCCCAGGGCTCGGAGAAATTTAGAAAAAACAAAACAAAAACCCCCTCTTCAGTGTTTGATTCTGTGATCACGGATCATCACATGCAGTTTCGCTGGATTTGATTTTTAGCTTAATTTGTGAAACGAGAACCAGATGCTCAAATCAGAGCTTTTTTGGCTGTACTATTGGATTAATTGCGGGATGCCCCATGTAATAGACAGCCCACTTAGTGGTACACATGGCAGCCAGACTTTGTGTCAGTCTATCTCACTGTTTGTCACGATGTCCTGCTACAGGTGATGAAAAGCAAAAGGAGACAAAAATTCAACAGCCAGCCAATCATATCGCAGCAGTGCCATGCTATAAATCATGCAGTTAGAAGTCAAGAGATTCAGATAATATTCAGGTAAAATATCCAAATGGAGAAAATAAATAAGACGGGGGATTTGGATTGTGGCACAGGTGTTGTTCATGAGCTGGTTTGAATATTTGAACGATTTACTCTTATTATTTTTAACGCATAACAATCTTTAGACTTGGTTAACCCCTCATTATGGCCACAGAGAGCAGGAAAGCATCTCCAAACATCACCTTATTGCTTTAACTTCCACTTCTGTTCCTCATAAAGTGGCCGTTGAGTTTAAATCGATTTTCCAACCTGGTTAATACTTTAAAACATTTGAACCAGAACACTTGATCATTCCTGGCAGTTGCGCTGGTGTTTTTGGTCTCACTGGAGTTAAAAGTCCTTAGGAAAATACTGCCTTGAAGGTGCTTTTCAAATGCTGTCTGCTTTAAGGGATTCATCTGATTAATTCCATTACTCCACGGTCACTGATGTCTCATAGACTGCAATACTTTATTTATTTCCCTGCATACTGATGTAAAAGCGGACAACTCTGAACGCGTTATAATGAGCTGCTCTTGTGATCTGTGATGAACTTCGCTGGTTTCACCTTGAATAAAATGGTTTTGAGCAAAAAAATAATAATAATAATTTAAAAGGTTGATTTGGATCAGAGAAACGTGAAGAAAGTCCTAGATCGGATAAAATGTGGTGTATGCCATACTCAACAGAGGAATATTAAGTGCAAAGGTTTGCATGTTGGGGGCAGCCTTGGCCTAATGGTTAGAGAAGCAGGTTTGGGACTGAAAGGTCGCTGGTTCGAATCCTGAACCAGCAGGAAAAATGTGTGGTGGCGGGGGATGTGTGCTGCATTTGAGCAAGGCACCAAACCCCTAACTGCTGTCTGGGCGCCGCACTGTGTGGCAGCCCACTGCTCCGAGTGTGTGTGTGCTCACTTTGGATGGGTTAAATGCAGAGCCAAAATTTCCTTTGCGGAATTAATACAGTACATCAAAATAAAAGTCTGGGTTTTATATGTTGGGTGAAAAAGGAAAATCTTCATTTATGTGATAAAATCTTGTAGAAATTAGAGAAAAGGAGGTTGGAGGCAGCAGATTGACATTTACCAAGATATATTACATTCACAAATATATAAATGGATTTCTTCGTCCCTTATTAATATCTTAGCATACACTGAGTTTAATTTGTTGAATTTTTAAATAAAAATGAAGCAAAACCTTTGATCTCTAACATACTATGCTTCCATTACAGTACCATAGTCTTCATACTGTTCTAAAGGTGTAAAACCCTTTGCACTCGGCTGTTTCCTGAAGCTGGATATGACACATTATCATTTTTATTATTAAAACTACAGCTCGACTAGACAGTTGTATAATTAACTTCTTAAAATATAATCTCAAACAGGACACAATCTTATAAATCACATTAATATCCTTTGGGTTTAGTCCCTGGGTGGTCAGCTGAAAATACTGAAATCTAACACATAACACACACACACACACACACACACACACACACACACACACACTCAAGCTTGATACTTCTAATCGAGAACGCAATGTGCTGCCTTAGTGTTTCTGTCTGTAACACCACTGAACCGCATCACCAATGAAATTCCTTTCCACAGTTACATCGTTATCAAAAAATTCATCCTGCACCAAACGTTTAAAATATACCTCACAGATATTCAATATGTATATTTATACTTCTATATATACTATATAGATGTATATATGTATATCAGCAAAATAAAAGCCTTCACAAAATAAATCTCTGATTTCTTTCACATCATGTAAAACAAAAGCTAAGATTCAAATTTAACATCTACAATTTTTTTCTTTTTTTACATTCTAATATTTTTTATTTTTTTTTTAGATTTCACTGGTGTTAAAAAGGCTTAGAGTAAGGTACACTAGAGTAAGGAAAGAAGGGCAGAATTCCCACAGTGCAGTTCAACACGATATACACTTAAACATTAATGGGCTCTTATGTTAAACAATAAAAAAGGCAAAATTTGGCAACTCTTACCCGTTCATTCAGGCTGTACAGCACTTCTGCACAGCCATCACGCCTTAACTATCCGTTAATCTCTACTCTTACATGACCGCAGTGTTGCTGTACATCACCCTGTGAGTGAACATGCTACACCTGTCGCTGGCAGAAAGCCCCTTCATTCGCTCGCTGTGGATCTCCGTCCACTTTAAACCCAAACAATCTAGCAAATAGTTAAAATTTCTGCATACTAGACAATCCGTGGTGCTAGAAAAGCTTTATATAGATTATATTAGCTTTATATTAAATTATTTTGGTTATGTTCTGATATTTAAGGAGTACTTTAAGTAATTTATTTTTAGCCTAATCCCAATCCAGATCCGGATCTGTTTACTATGTGTCATAACTATAAATCTGTTTTGTTTGGACTCGTTTGATACTGAGGTAAAAAAACAGACACATGATGTTATATAATGGAAGTCTAAGGGCAGATGGAAACGTGTGTCTATCAGCATAAAAAGAAATTTGTACCTTTGAGCTGGAGCGACACAAAAAGAAACGACTTTGGAAATGTTTCATTTTAGAAAACTCGTCTGTGTTGGAGAGTATTGATTGAGATTTTAAAGTTGTTATAGATTGGCTCCCGGGTGGTCCACCATATCCGAGAGTCCGCAGGTTTGAGCCTCTGTTGATGTGTGCAACCATCCATGGCCAGGAGTTCATGAAAGCTAATTGGCCAAGATCTTGGATTGGATCAAGATCTCACACTAGCCAATCACGTATGGGAGCTACAAGGGGGAAGAGAGTGCTTTGCTTGAAAGGTTGGCATCAGGGGGTGTAAGCACCTGCTTGCCTTGTCCTCTCTGTTTGGGTGGCTGTTGTGTGAGATTGGGAAGAACTTCTTGATGCCTTTATGGATACAGTAGAGGTTTTTTTTTAACCTCCCACACAGCGGGTGGGGTTCCGTCCGTCTGTCTGTCGCAGTTTATTTTCTGGACATTTGCTTACCGCGTGCTGAAGGCTGGGGCTTTCAAACTTGGTATGCTTGCGCATTACTGAGTGTTAGGATGAGTTTGTGTGTGAGTGACCTTGACCTACTTTTCAAGGTCACAGAGGCAAAAACTGTATATTAGGTTTCCGGACATCTACTTGGCGCGCACTGAAGCTGGGGATTTCAAACTTGGTATGCTTGTTCTATATTGGCATGTCATGAAATGGTCCTTTCGGCAGGAGTGTCTGGAGCCCTGCGGTCTATTTTGGTTATTTTTTTTATCGACTGCACCAACATATGCCCTTCGATGTCTACTGTAAGTGAATTTTGATTTACCTTTTTGTTCTCGGCGCATTTAAATATGTTGACATTCTTCGCATGGTAGCCGCACATCACGTGCTCTGATAGAAAACGCCTGGATTGAGATAAGGCTGAAGCACCCCTTTAATTCCTCATCCTCCCTGTTATCATGTATTCACTGGGTACTATACAGCATTCATTCAGCATCTCATTGTCTCTGCCTTCAAATGAAGCCAATTCTGAAT
>JAQMYF010000015.1:5093023-5143679 GCA_030014195.1 Neosilurus mollespiculum
AAAAACCACGCAAAATGTAGAATTCATTCTTTGAGTTTGTCACCACCGCAGATCTGCTTTCGCAGGCATTAAAAAATTACTTCAAGCACAAAAGGAGCAGAAATTCAACTTAACCAGGCAGGTGAAATCTGAATCTTTTATGGCAATGAAACCTTCCTCATATGAGTGAGATGAAGGAAGTTTAACTGTTTGGCACGCAAAGTGAGTCGACTTTTACACACAAAAAATGTGCTAACAATTAGCAGACACATTCAATTAAAAAAAAAAAACCCTGTGCAATAAAAGGAATTGTTCGTATGATTTGGTTAATTCGTACCTCAGTGGTCAAACAATACTTATTCTCGTATTCTATTAGTCTGACCTAAATATACACAAATACACTTTTGTAATTAATACTATGTAATGCCAGCCTAAAGAAGGGAGAATGTGATTACAGATCATCTACTTTGGCCCTTAGCTTTAAATACAGTGGACCCGATTGCCGTGCCTACGTCTAAGCAGGCGCTGATGAGTGTCTGAGACGTATCCGTACGGATCCTCCTCACATCAAGGACTCTTTCATATACAACCTTTATCTGAATGAGGAGGATTGTGGGAATTCTGCCCTGAGGAGGTGATGGTAAAAAAAAAAGCTACACCAAGCTAGACTCCCTCCCACGATACGCATCTCCCGCGGAAACCAAGGACAAGCTAATAGTGTGCTGCTGACATGTGCAGAACTGCTGGAGTGAAATAGAAAGAGCAGCGATTTCAACCCGGGAGTTCCACCCGATTAAGTGAAAGAAATGAAACGAAATCATCGGCTTCTTGTAAACTCGTTCTCACAGCTATGTGTTGTAAATCTACAGATTTTTTTTTTTCAGGGAAATGTAAAACTGAACGGGAATACTGGCAGCGTCATTATAAGCTTGTCTTCGGCTGGTGTGCGGATCCTCCGGCGCCGCGGCTACATGCCGCTCTCGAAGATGATGACCTTGTTGTCTTCGGTGCCTGGAGACAGTGACGACAGACTTCTGATGTCCGCATCAGGTACCATGTACTCCAAATGATGCGCAGCCCACACGGGTTTGGTCAGGCTCTCCCAGCGCTATGGATCAAAGAGAAAAACAAACAAACACACAACTCAGACGATGGATTTATATGTACGCTCTAGCCATGTTGCCATTAAGCTGCCGCAAACTACTTGAATGATTATCATCCTGACGATCCTCCCCACTGCACTTTGTTCCTCGGAGAAAAAAAAAAAGCTCTTACTCAGCTATAAACTCCTCTCTCTCCAGGCAGTGCTCAATAAATAATCCAGGAATGAACAGGTTCACGTGAGGATTGAATCAGTCCAGAGTTCTGTCCTTTTCACATCTTTAACATCAAGATGTCAACCTGAAGTCTTTTTCTCCTACAGTACAGGAGTCAAGTTCCTAGCCTCAGCTTAGTCCTTTTCTCTTTCTAATCTGGAAGGATCAGAGCTGCTGAAAGAGTCCTTCCTCTTCCATCTTTTCAAACTGCAGCTCAAATAACCATGCTATCTGTTTGGACTATAAAAGGAGAAATTTGGACTGAGGGTGGCACAGTGGCGTGCTCTCCACAGCAAGAAGGACCTGGGTTCGAGCCCCGGGTTCGGCGAGGGCGTGTGTGGAGTTCGCATGCTCTCTCCGTGCTTGCGTGGATTTCGTTGGGGTGCACTGGTTTCCTCTCACAGTCCAGAGACATGCACATTATGCTAATTGGCTGTTGTAAGTGTGAGTTGGCTCTGTTGTGGACTGGCAAGCTGTTCAAGGTCTGCCCCGATTTCGCCCAGAGTTGGCTGAGATAAGCTCCAGCCTCCTCATGACCCTAATAGGATTAAATGGTTCGGGAAATGAACGAATAAATGAATTTCGACTGATGCACTATTCAGTAAGAATCATCAACGCCGTTTCCACCAAGAGTATTTACCCTGACGTGCTTTCCTGTGCATCAGTCTGTGTGCCTGGACTCAACAGTCATTGGGTTCTATTTATATTACAGATCAATGGAAAGCCATTAGCCCACTTATCTGAATTAAATACACTGCTTTCCTTTTTATGGCACTGAGTCAGAAGGAAACTGCTGACCCAAATGCAAAACTCATCCAAATGGCTCAAAGCGGTGAGTCTGTGATGTTTAGTGTATGTTAGGATTTGACCTGGGATTAAAGATATCTTTACCATGATATATCATGATTATTCATTCATTCATATCTTTTCTAATCCGTTTAATCCTAATTAGGGTCGCCGGGAGTCTGGCGCCCATCTCCGCCGACTCCGGGCGAGGGTGCGGTTCACCCTGAACAGCTCGCCAGACCATTGCCAGACCAACAATCGCACAAACATTCACACTCTCTCTCAAACCTAGGGGCAAATTGGAACCACCAATCAGCCTACTGTGCATGTTTTTGAACTTTTTGAACATGCTAATCACTGCGCCACATCCTTAATTGAATGTTTTACAGTATGATATGGTGTAAATCTGTATAGCTATATAAAGGAGCGCACACTATGTATGAACCAAACATCATACAGTTACAACATTTTATGTACAAAATTGGCAAAATTAGAAATTTGTACAAAAATTGTGTGTGTATGTGGCCAGCATATTAATGCCTGAGAGACATGACCTCTACACACTCTTTACATGAGCTCTGAGTAGAACCGCTGCTCCTCCATGTTGAGAGGAGCCAGCTGAGGTGGCTCGGGCATCTGATTAGAATGCCTCCCGACCGCCTCCCTGGTGTGGTGTTTTGGGCATGTTCAACCGGGAAGAGACCCCGGGGTCGACCCAGAACACGCTGGAGGGACTATGCCTCTCAGCTGGTCTGGGAACGCCTCGGTGCCCCCCCCTCCCCAGAAGAGCAGGAGGAAGTGGCTGGGAAGAGGGACGTCTGGACCTCACTGCTTAGGCTGCTGCCCCCCAGCGACCCGACCCCGGATCAAGCAGAAGAAGATGAAGAAATTTGTACAAAAATTCATACAAAAACTAGCATGCATCCGTACCATAAACGGACACAGGGGTGTTGCTCTCATATGTATATATCCTGTCACATACACATATATTTATCTCTGAGGACTAAAACATGCTGATTTGAGGAAATTCGGAGCAGTGTTTGTTGCAGAAATGTCATAACGAAACACCGGAAGCTTTTTACACGCCCTTATTTCAAGCCTCAATATCTCACAGTAAGAGTTTGCTACACTGGTTTCGTTCTGAGTTGCCACGGTCCAATATTCATTTTTCTGCACTGAAATTCTTGCCCATGATTATCACAAAGCTGAAGTAGGTGCGGTATGTTAAGATAAGCCTGAAAATTGCTGAAGGATTTAATAAAACCTTGATGTGTACACTGGAGCCTACTGTGCAGTAGAGCGCATTTGGACTCCAAACAAATAGAGAACGCTGTATACGCTGGATGTACCTGTGAGAAGGATCCTTTGGCCATGATGAGTTTGTAGATGACGGTAAGGGGGATGCAGAGCATGGAGGAGAGAGCCATACACCATCCAATTACCTCCCCCCACCATGGGTACACGTACACATTGTTGTAGGTAAGAGGCTTGTAGTTCACCAGGTGGAACACGAATATTCCCTGTGACGTAGAGAGAGAGAATACCAGTCAGTTGGTTCCATATTGTGTGTGTATGTGGCCAGCCTATTAATGCCTGAGAGACATGACCTCTACACACTCTTTATATGAGCATGCATTAATAATTGAGTAAGATGGCATTATGGGTGTTATCCCTGTCCTTTACACATGTGATTGAATTCCTCTGCTAATGATCAGAACAAGAGTTGTTAGAGGATATCGGTCACCTTAAACGTGCACGAGCGCTGAACTAATCAAACCATGACTTAGTTGGCCGTAGCATGCAGTTATCAGAGCGCCCAGCACATGATGATTTAGGTCACGATGAGGTGTGCAGTCCCAAAGCCACCCTCTCTTCCTGACCCCCAGTGTCCGTGGCAGGTGTGGAAACCAAAACGTGCAGCCAGCAGGGCGGGCGGAGGGCCTGGCCAGGGTCCTCGTCCTAAGGACTGCCCTTACAGCTATTGCAGGAGCTGGTCGTTTAACCCACAACTGTGGGCACTGGGTGGACGAGATACGTTCACACCCCCCCCCGATCAAGAAACGCCCAGCCGGGTACACGCACGCGGGTACCCAGGGTGTGGCCAATGCCGAATTAGAAAATATTGTTGATTTGGACGTGGTAAAGCACCCAAATCTTCGAAAAAAACCCCCACTTGAGGTATCCTTTTCATGCAAACGATCAATTAAAACATCAGAATTCATTTGGTTGAGTAATTAGCGCTAACATGTACGTTAAACGTGACAAAGTTCCTATACACAGTTGGTGTTAATAGGAACTTTGTCACGTTAAACGTGACAAAGTTCCTATACACAGTTGGTGTTAAATTCTTGTACACATAAAATCTGTTCTAATTAAACATTTTTATAATCCTTTTTTTTTAGTTTTATGAGTACAGAATTGTTCATCTTCAGAATGAACTTCCATCTTGCTCATGGAACTTTACAGCGTACGATATAGACACAAAACAATCCGAGGCTTACGCATCAAAAACAACACGAACGTTGCTGAGAAATTGTACAACAGGTGTTGTAGTTTCTCTCCATTCTGTAGGATTTGAGTAGAATATTCTCTCACCATGCAAACACATGGAGTAAGAAACGACCAGCACCACTTCATCCAAGGGAAAGGCCGGTAACCGATCATACGGGCAATGTCATCCATAAACTTATCAGCACCTACACACACACACACACACACACACACAGAGGGTACATATACTTTAATAAATAAATAATGCTGGCTTGTAATTGTTATCCATGTACAGTTAGAATGTCAAAGATCAGCTATACAGTTGCACTCTCCTTTCACTCTTATTTTCTCTCTCCTGATGTTAATAAACTAATAAACACTATTCCTATCATTATCCCGATATGAGCCAATCATTCTTCAATTCTGTTCCAATATGTACCGATGTTCTCCAATCTATACCCATGTTATTCTGATGTTTCACCCAATGTTATTACGATCTATACTGATGTCACTCTGATTTGTACAGATGTTCTCGCATGTTGCTCCAATTTTTACTACACTGATCACTACCGACGTTCTCCGATGTTACACGTTACCGATTTTTTCCTGTTTTCACAATGTACTCGAAAAACATTTTTAACACCCACAAAATAATTCACTCTTCTCCAAAGTTTCCCAAAATTGTACAATTGTACAATGTTCTATTATGTGTACCGATGTTTTTCTGATTTTCTCTGATGTAATATCAGAATATGATCGAGGCAAATTGGGATCGTTTTTTTTTATGACAACAATAAGAAATGCAGCTTTTCCTGTTACCAAGAAACAAAGTTTGTTGTCCTTAAGACTTTCAGTGATGTCAGTGGAGAGCTGTCTTAAACTGACTCATCTCCACTAAAAAGAACGCCTCATTATATCCACAATATAAAACCTCATACTGAGAGAGAGAGAGAGAGAGAGAGGTTTTAAATGGAGTGTCTGCCCTTGTCTCAACTGTTACAGTGGAAATGATAATGTATTCAAACAGACACATTAATTTATATCTTGCAGCCAGAAGTGTTTGAGCTACCGTTATAGAATATTTATTGAGTGAAAAGTGTGAGTGTTAAACAGTGCTGTGGTTTTACTGCTATTCTTCTTTATGTGGTGTTGGTGAGGTTTACCATAAACCCAGGCGACAACCACGCATTCCCAGAATGCCTGCCACAAGAGGGTCATTCCACTGGCTGAATAATAGTCAAAAAGCTGGAAGACGTACATCCCTCCCTACACACAAACACACACACACACAAATTAAAAAGTAATATCTAGTATAATAGTTTGTAATAAATAAAAACAACAACAGCAAAAAAATTCTCAAAAAACCCTTGCACATCTTTTTCCTTTTAATAAAATGCATATAAATGATCCGACACCGACATAAATGATCATAACAATTTGCGCTAACATGATGTTTTATGGGCGGCACAGTGATGTAGTGGTTAGCACATCCGTGTCACGGGAAGAAGGTCCTGGGTTTGAGTCATGGGCTCGGGCATTTCTGTGTGGAGCTTGTGTCCCTGTGCTTGCGTGGGTTTCCTCTGGGTACGCCGGTTTCCTCCCACGGTCAAAAGACATGCACATTAGGCTAACTGGTGGTTCCAAATCGACCCCAGGTGTGTGAATGTGAATGGCTGTGTGTATGTTGGCCCTGCAGTGGTCTGGCAAGCTGTTCAGGGTGTAACCCACCTTCGCCCAATGTTGGCTGAGATAGGCACAGCCTCCCCGAGACCCTAATAGGATTAAGCGGGTCAGCAATTGAATGAATGAATGAGCTACCTTTTTTTGGCGCAACAACAGTGAAAGCATGGAAATAATCTCTACAGAGATAAACCTGTATATTTTTACCTCAATAACAGTAAACAAACTGAAGAAAATGACTTTCCACACTCTGACACAGTGACCCCTTCAGTACATACAGTATAAACTGAGCGCGAGGTCTGTGCTAAAAGACCAAGGGCTGCGATTTCTCTGTACAGACCGGGCAAGCGAGCTTAATAAGTAGTTTATTTTATGCCACTTTTAATTGGTTACTATTTCGTTCCTAGTGGGGTGTAATCTCCAAACTTCCCGCTTTTGAAAAAGGCATCTTCATCTACTTCTGCGAGGTCCTTGGTAGCCTTCAGCTTGTTTTCCTTCCTGTGACGAACAAAGGCTTTCCGACGAGCTTTCTGTACTCCATGGGAATTAGTAAACAGTTTTTCCCTTAGGATATTTCCTGTATACCATTTTCTCTTCAAGAAAACACTGAATGCATTTCTGGAAGCTACTAAAGATCATAGCACACGATGCAGCTAGCTACCAGCTAAGGTGATGTTCAGATACACCCAGTTCCGGATACACAATTGGCCACATGTCAACCAATCAGATTGCTTGTACTGTTGCTGCCATATAATAAAGTCAAATATCACACGGGATGTTAACAAAAGGAAAAGTGATGCCGAAATCCTGAAGACGTCACCGTGAGTTGTAAAAACAGTGTAGAAACATCATTTTCTATATTATTGAGGTGAACAGATACAGGTGTATCACTGAAGAGATCCCCTCCATGTTGTTAGAGACTTATAATAACACTATGAGCCTGTCAGTAAAAAAAAAATTCACAGTGTATAGCAGGTTTGTGGTTTCCGGTTATAGTGTCCTCACTTAGGACTGGGCCGATCTCAATAGTTTTTTTCCGCCTTGTAAAAAAAATAGGAATGAAACGAATAAGAAAATTGTGCACAGGTTAAAAAAAATTCAGAGTTTTCCTTTAACCCACGTACCTGTGTAACCATGGAGAGATCGATAACAAAGCACAATAGGCAGCAGATCGCCACAGCAAGTTCTCGCTTGTTAAACTTCGAAGGGAGCAGATCCATGATGCCAGTTACAAATCCTTCCACTCCAACAAACTGCACGAGGAGACACAACACCTCAGATCACACGCTATGCAGAATGACTGCTGGTGCTGTTTCTGAGCAAATGTAAGCACTTTGATGCATGATTGAGTTTATAATGGAAGCAAATTAAATGCATGAAACCACGGATTGATTACAATAATCAGGTGTTTAGAAAAGCTGGTGCACTGCATTAACCCTCAATCAATCAATCAATCAATCAATTACATATTTTAACCATGACAGAGCAGGTCAGATGAGCTCTGTGTGCCCTGACTGAGCCAAGCTAAGTGGTTGCTAGGCTAAGTTATTGTTAAGGACAAGCTAAGTTAACCCTTTCCAGCTGGCTCTTGCATTTATTCTTGGCTTTTTCTTTAATGAAAAACAACATTTGAAATGAAATTATTTGATGGTTAAAAACCTTTTTTTTATTTTCAATATATATTTTTTTAAAACCAGACGTGACTTTATCAGCCTGGTCCGAGACACAGGCCTCCATAAAAAAAAAAAAAAGCTATCATATGTGTCCAGTGAGTGAGGCTCGATTCTAACCTAACCATTTACCACAAAGAAACACAAGAACAGCAAACTAAATTAGATTTTCATGGTTTATTTTTCCATTTTAAAGCCTGATAACGATGACACCGCCTGCTCCAAGTGACCATGACAAACTGTCAGTGTCCATCGTCTTCATTTGAGTATTATCCACTTGGAATAATGATTCTGATCCCCAGACAGAGGACCAATTGGATCGCGCCATTCCCGTGTAGTGTATACTAATGTATTTTATTTGAATAGTAATTTCACAAAGATTTTAGTCAGAGTCTCATTCCTTCCATGTCGTATTAGGAATCCCTAAACTCTGATTGGCCACATTATTAGGAAAACCTCTTCTCTGGAACAGGATATGGGTTAGTCCAAAGTCAGCCTGTGGTTTAGTGGTTTCCTTGAATTATCTTGCACTGATGAAACCCATTAATTACATAATTAAGTCTAGCAAATTGCTAAACAGTGAACAGAACACCAGGGTGTTAACGAAGCGCAAGTTTCACGTTAAACCCCACCATGTGACAAGGTATGACTTACCTGACTATCCAGCCCCAGCATCAGCAGCATGAAGAAGAAGAGTGCAGCCCAGACCGGTGCCACGGGCATCATCGACACGGCTTTGGGGTACGCGATGAACGCCAGGCCCGGCCCTGCAATCAGGAGAGCAGCATAAGACGCATTCATGATACTGGCCTAGGGGCAGGCCACGACACACACCATCACACTTACACACAACACCAACTTCACAGAGACAGAGAAAGCATGAGGGAGAGAGACTGAGAGGAAAAGAGAGATGAAGCTGCATCTGGATGAAAGTGTGTGTGAAAAAATTGTATTATTTTCTGTCGAGCTGCTTTGTTTTAGCGACAGCAGTGTTCAGATTCACGAGAGTCTAGTCACACCAGTGTTTTACTGTACTGGTTACTGCTTCAATTTTGGTAAAGGGAGGGTGCTGACATGCGTTTAAATTGGAACACGGGTATTAAACAGTGTTTTGTTAAAAATAACTTCAGTGTGTGCAATTACAGGAAACTAACCATCGACGGGTTGGAGTTTTTGTTATACTACACAAAACAGGTTTGCTGTTACCAGCCTGAAGTTGATTATTTTCTAAAGACTGCACATCTCAAAGTGTTTTGTTCCTCTTATACCACAGCAATTTTCTATATTTTCCAAAAAATAACAAAAAAAAATTTTTTTTTTTTAAAGTACATTTTATAATGTTCGCTGCTAGCGTCTACTATCACCGACATTATTCAGTGGAAGCTATAAACAGCCACTCACTCTCATGTTGATTTAGCCTTTAAAGATAATTAGACAAAAAAAACTTTAGCTTATCATGTCACAAAGATCCATAAATCATAACGAATTGAAGACTTTACTGTCTGTTATGAATCACTGACATAGAGACTCCTTTCATTAATGTTAAATAAATGTCTCCTTGCAGAAAACGTCTTCATATCTTTAATAAATAACATCAAATTTTTAATTGGTTTATAATTAACAATTATTCGAAAAAGGTGAGGTGGATATCAACGAATAGTCCCCGAGACGGAACTTCGAGAACATTCACCAAGCCTAAGGTGAATAAATATTTTAGTATGTACTGCATATGAACATAAAAAACAAACTAACTCACAATTTTTTTATAGTTGATTTTCACATATTTGAACTATTACAGAAGCAGGTCACATGAGCTCGACCCACTACAAGCAGCGCTAAGCACTGTGTGGCTAATGGTGTCTTTATAAATCTATTCATAATTTAATATATACTACATAGAGGCTTAAGTAAATTGCACTTTATAACAGCATGTTTTTAAACCCATTGAAAGTTGTAGTATATACTACACAGAAAAACAAAGCAAACTAAAACAAGATTTTTATTTTTTTTGTTGTTGTTTTTTTTCAATGCCTGATAATGACGATGCCGCCCATTTAAGGTGACCATGACAAACCACGAGTGTCCCTCATTTTTATTCAAGCATTATCCACTAAGACTAATGTTTTTTTAATCCCCAGATATTGGACCATGATCAGATCATGCCGTTCCTGATGATGTTAGATGATGTGACACGTCAGTCATTGAAGTCCCCGTGTTTTAGCTGCAGCTGTAGACTAATAAAATATATTTCAATAATAGTATATACACGCTATAAACTTTTGTTTTACCTTGTAGCTAATAATTAATCAGGACCTAACAGCCTAGACGAGTGCTGTGGTATAAGTGGGTTTCATTCAGCAGAACCAATTAAAACGAATTGTTCTAGTTAGTTACCATTGATTACTCCAAGTCCACAGTTATTTTTTAGTTTAAGGTCAGCCAAAATTAAACAGTTTATGCAACCTGTTTAAATTAGAACACAAATGGGTTTTTTGATAATTGTTCACTGATTTCATGGAACTTGATTTTGATCCTTGTTTAGTTCTATGAAAACTCCAGTGGTTGGTAGGTCTAAAGAAATGACTTTCCTAAAGATTTAGCTCAAGCAAATCTTGGTCGGCTTTTTTTTTTTTTAATCCTAATCTCTATCTTCAACATCTGTAGTGAATATGTGATGAACATGAACAATAGCTTCGGTACATTTTCCTGCATTGAGAAAAGACTGAACAACCTGTCTAGTAATTTATAATGAAGGTCTAAGGGCATTTGTTGAGGCTCTCAATGAATGCCTGCTCAAAAAAACTTACATGGATTTTGTTGTAGTCAAAGTACATTATGTGGCCAAACGTTTTTGGGCACCTGATCATCACACCCTTAAAGGGTTCTTCCCAGAACTCTTGCCATAAAGTTCAAAATACACGTGATATAGAATGTTTCTGAATTCTGTAGAATTATAATTCAGTTCACTGGAACTATGATGCTCATGCTGGTTCCAGCATGACAAATTTGGAACTATTTTGAGTTAGAACTGTCAAGGAACATGACATGGGGGAATATGCTCTTTAATCCAATTTAGTTTCCATTTGTGACCTTCTACTGCACACAAAGGGGAAGTTCCCATTGAGTGGGCACAAAACCTCATTCCACCAAAACCCATAAAAAAGGAGGACATGAACCACATGGACAACCACCTCGGTTCTCTGATGTCAGTTCCAGCCCAACTCTACAACAGGATGCTTCCCATTAAAATTCATGAGCCTTTGGCAGTACCCTTAAGGTCAATCAAGTAGGCTTTAGCAGGTTTTTAACTCTTGTTGTGATTGTTGTAGACCTCAAGAAAGCATCTGATAGTGCGAACTATCGAATGCTAAATATAATTCTAAAGATCCTTCAAGCCTACAGAGTTCCCAGGATCATTGTTGATGCAATTAACATTATGTATGAGGACTCTACAAGCTCAGGCACTGTTAATCAAGTCAAGTTTATTTTATCATCTGGAGTTCTCCATGGGGACCTTCCTTTTCATTGTGGCAACAGTCTATGTTCTTACTTAAACCAGCCTTCACTACTGTGCCTGGATACCCTTCAGAAGTAAAGCTTAATAAATTGAAATTCACAGATGGCCTTGTGCTCCAGGAAAATAACATCCAGGATGCAATGGGACAAGAAGACTTTCTAGCTACCTCAGCCAAACAGACTGGTCTAGTCATGAGCCCGGATAAAACAGGTATTTAACAAAAACATTCACCCAATCATTCAGTAATTCTTTTATTAATTCATTCATTTGTTGGGCCACTTAATTCTACTAGGGATGCAGGCAAGAGCTGTCTCTGGGCGAAGGCAGGACACATCCAGTACAGCTCGCCAAACCATTGCAGGGCCAACCCCCACATAAACATTCACGCTCATACTCACACTTAGGGGTAATCTGAAACAGCCAGTTAGCCTAATGTGCATGTCTCGGGTCTGTAGGAGGAAACAGGAGTTCCCGGAGAAAACCCACACACACATGGGGAGAAAATGCAAACTCCACACAGAAATGTCCCCGCCGAACCCGGGACCTTCTTGCTGTGTGGCAGATGTGCTAACCATGCCACCACAAAAACATCCAGTGTACCCAAACACATTGCATGTTATAGGCAGTATGTCTGATTTAAAACTTGGAAATAGCAAAGCCTTGGGGTGCCATCTGGACCCTCGAATGGTTTTGAAAGTCCATAGCTGACATCAGACTGAAGATCTGAATGTTTAAAGTATCAGTCCTCAGTGTGTTGCTCTGTGCCTTCTACCCCATGCAATATCCTTCATGTCTTCCACAGACAGTGTCTCCAAATCATTGTGAACATCCAATAAATCTCTTGTGATGAAAAAGAATCAAGCTCTGGCAGCCCATGAAGGGTCTTAGAGCACAAGTTAGGCCTGTGGATCCTCAAACATGGTTGACACTCTAGAGGAGCAAGAGGATATCCTACCCAAATTACACGTCATAAATCTCACACCCAGCCCCGGGTGTAACCCTAACACGGAGAGAACTTTATGAAGAGGCAGCACCATGCAGCTAGAAAGAAGTCTGTGTTCGTAGAACATGACTTCTGTGCTCAACAGAAGCCCCAGGATGACAATACCATGTGCACAAAGCGAGCTCCATGAAGATATGGCTTACCAAGGTTGGAGTGGAAGAACTTAAATGGCCTACACAGTGTAAAGAACCCAACACCCTGAACACCTTTGGGATAAACTAAAATGCCGGCCATGCACCAGGCACCACAGCCATGCCGAAAAAACCTACCCAGAAAACCTACCTGGAAGAGGGTATCTTCTATATCAGAAAAGGGGTGGGATGATCATCAATAACAGAGTGATGGTTATTTAGCAACAAACTTTTGGCCATATAGTGTATTTGTGACTGACCTTCCTTCTTTGTTGGAAGAAATAATTTGTGGTGCTAACAACATACTTCTCAGGGTCTAACCATGAATATTTAGTGTATATCCTTAGGATAAGCATACAGAACTAGAACTGAAATTCTTCTCTAGCATTTTAAAATCGGATGAGATTAAAAGATGGCTTTGATAAAACATTCTTTCCCATTGGATGCTTCATCACATGCTCTTATTCAGAGTGACTTAAAATCGCACAGCTGAAAGAGTACTGACCAACAATAAATTACTTGGAGAAACTGCAGGGATTAAACCTATAACTTTGCATAGGTGTCGCAAAAGAAAATCCTAACAGACCAGGAGGGAAAATGACCATAAAAACCCAGATTTATATCCCAGTGCACTTACGTAACCTGCTCCAGCATAATACGGATTAAGTAGGAAATTGAGTTGATATTGATATACTGTATTTGGAAAGCAAATTTAATATGCTTCGAAATGAGGTATGATACATGATTATAGCATGAAAATTGACATCACTTTATATGTTGCTAATCAGGAAATGCTACTTTTGAGAAAATATCAAGTTACAGAACCAGTTTCTGATTATCTGCATTTGTAACTCGCTAACATCCATATGTTAAATGAATCCGGCTCTCGACCAATCAGCGTGACATTCCTAGCGTCTTCCTAGCAACAGATGAGTTCAATATACACCGATTCATGTCTGTTTTGAGGCTTCTCATCGGTTTACCGCTGTGTGATTCTACATATCCTTCTGGGATTCTGTAAGTAGGGAGAGTATTCTGGTAGTGAATATGGATATTAAGGAAATACCCTGAGCAATCACAAAAGCGGTTTAAAAATCGGCAAAATAAGTGGATATTTCTATTGTTTTACAACAATGTGGACAGGGAACGCTGTCTTAAACAAGTATTTTAGCATGGATAAATTGTGTTTATGGATATTTGAACTTGGTCATGTTGAAGATTATGCTGTGAAGAATGTATTTTTGGCGATATCACATTTTCTTCCAGGAATGCCTTTTTCAACTTACTTTGGCTCTTACTCAAATCACTACCTTGCAACTTAATCTTTTGATTTTTTTTTGATTTTGCTATACTGTATTAATCCTGCTAGGGAAATTATTGCCTCTGAATTTAACATATCCAAAGTGAGCACACACACACACACACACACACACACACGTAAACAGTGAACGCACGCACACTCGGAGCAGTGGGTTTCCACACACATTGGGGGCGCCCGGAGAGCAGTTGGGGGTTAGGTGCCTTGCTCAAGGGCACTTCAGCTATGAAGGTGGAGGAAGGGTATGTGCAGCTCATTCCCCCACTGCCACACATGTTTCCTATTGATTAATTGATTGATTGATTGATTAATTAATTAATGTACCTCTTAATCCGTATAATGATGGAGCAGGTCACATATTAATAAATAGCACATACTACCTCACGCTTTTACCAACCAGTGACCACGGCCTCGTCCTCTTTCTTTGTTGCTTCTCAAAATGCAGTTTTATGAATTCACAGGTTGTGGAAAATGATGGGCATTTATTTTATACTGTGCGTCCTTTTCCCTTCAGTAAATTTGCATTCTCAATTGACAAAATTTTGATCTGACTTCTGTGTAGTTTTCTGTCATCTCCCGTAGCATTTAAAACAATAAATCCTACAGGTAAACTGTAAACACCTGTGAAATATGTCCATGGTAATCACACATATCCTACAGATGGAATAAATAGAGATTACATTAAAAACCTCTGCTGTGTTTCTCTTTGAGATGTAAACGCTGACTTGTTTCACTCGCTCGAAAATCTTACCAGAAAAGATCTACAATTACCAACGACATAATACTGCGGTACATTCATGGCATAATGGATACATATTAAAAATGACTGATGATGTATTATTAATGAAACTCCACAGTAAAACTAGCCATCAATAAAGTGTTGTTCTTGAAATGGTGTTCAGGTTTAAAGAGGTTAGACTAGCTTGCCAGTACATAATAGTTTGCATAGTCGCCTTCATTGGGATTTTTATCTAGTTGTGTTCTTATTTGGATTTCCAAAACTTTTCATTAGAGGACAGCTCTACTGCTGGCATTTATCTATGCTAAGCTATTCTAACGCTAAAGCTAATGCCAAGGCTGTGGCTGGCCAGTGTGCTATGTGCTAGGCCAATGTGCATCCCGCAGCAGTAGCTAGGCCTAACACATTAAGAGGTGTAAATGCTGACATTAGATATCAGAGGTTTACCTGCATCGGCAGTCAGCTCCAGGACCCCTCTTGAAATCGAGATGTGCACATCTCAAGGGGCAAAGCTCCTGGTTAAATAATCCTTAAATTAATACTTAAAGCCAAAATATAGATAATATAAAAATTAATAAATATGAATAACAAGAAAGAGAACGGGCCTGAAGACAATCAAGGATATCTGGTTAAAGAATCAAAGGTACCTATAATAGAAAGATCTGAAAGAAGCCTGTTTGAAAAAGGAAAAAAAAAAAAAAAAAAAAGAAAAAGAAAGAAAGAAACAAAAAAAAGCTCCGGTTGTTTAGGTCGGATGGGTATAGGTCTATACAGTGATGGCATTTTTCCTCCCTCGAGCACATTCACACAGAACAGAACAGGCTCCACAGGATGTTAATATCGGACTCGCAGTCACACTCAGGTTAGTCACCACAAGGACAGACAAGGTCTTACACACACATCCCAAAAATACTTCACACACACACACACACACCCACCCACACACATAGATAGACACTCATTCTGAATAAATAACTACATAATAATGCACTAAAATCAGCACACAGCTTTCCACTTGATGTCACTAAGACTTTTATAACAGTGAAGGTGACGCTGTAACGTCACATGATACATCCTTAAAATCTCTTATTGTTTTGGCAAAATCAATTATTTTATTTCATTTTCATTTGCTGAACCACTTTATCTTTTATTATGGCGGTAGGCTAATAACTCCACGTGAAGGCAGGATACACTCTGAACAGCTCACCAGACCATCGCAGGGCCAACATAGACGTCCAGATATTTAATTTCTTGTATCATTTTTATTCAAGTACACCACTTTGCTTGCACTTGAATGTATTTTATAATTCGTTGCTTTCTAAATAAAGCTAACTTGCTACTTCACTGTTGTATTTGCTTTTGCATATGGCATATAGCCAATCAGACAACGGCTTCATGAAATCCAAGTCAATGTCATAGAAATGCCCAATAACTGCACGCAGATAAGAGAATGCAGTGGCATACGGGGTATACGTGCATGCTGACACGTATACTAAGACACCCTTCTCTATCATTTTGTCTCTCTGCATTGAATGTAGAACCTGTTGTCCTTTTACTTAGACGCAACAAATTAAGCTGAATCGGTCAACACTCGGAGATGTAAACCTCGATCTGGAACACTCAGTGCTCCTACAACATGCAGGAAGGACAGATTAAAAGCACCAGTACACACCAATGAGCTCTAGCCCTGCTCAAGATCTTAAAGAAATGTAAGGGGTTTACTTGTGGCATTGCATCTTTCTCCAGACACTTTTATTCCAAGCGCACGAGGCAGTGGAAGACCACAAGGACGTTCTATGGGGACTGTCTTTGCGACAATGTCAGTTGTAAAAAGTGATGTACAAATCTATTGAAATGAACTTATTAAAGCACCGAGTCAAAGCACACACCTGTCTAAACACTATGGAGAAATCAAGGACCAAGTTTTCGTTTTTGGTCAAACGGCCATTCAGTAATTGTCAGTTGGTAAACAGTAATTATGGGAAAATATATCATTATCATAATCATTATCTGTGTGAAATTTTTTTTTCCCACCATATTCTTTCCATCATTATCGTTCATTGGTATATACAACATGGAAACGCCGTGATCTGATTGGTCCGCTAACTCAGAATTAAAAATCATTATTCCAATTGGATAATTCATTCATTCATTCATTTTCTGAAGCGCTTAATCCTAATTAGGGTCGCGGGGAGGCTGGCGCCCATCTCAGCCGACTCTGGGCAAGGGCAGGGTACACCATGGACAACTCGCCAGGCCACCGCAAGTCAGAAATACACTGACGTCGATCCAATGGCCTACTCGTTTCGAACGACAGCACCGATTGCGTAATGCTTGAATGAAATTGACAGACATAGTTTGTCACGGTCATTTGATGCAGGCGGCATCATCATCATCATCATCACACTTTAAAATGCACAAATAAACCATGAAAAACTTGTGTTTAGTTTGTTTTTATTGTGTTTCTGTGTAATATATACTAACCACCTTTATGTAGTATATGCTAAACTCTGAATGAGTAGTCTATAAAAAAAACGCCCTTGGCTACATAGCAATTAGCTCAGCTCGACTCGAATGGTTAAAATATGTAAATATAAACTATAAAAATATTAATATTTATAGTAATATTAATAGTAATATTATTTCTAATACAGTATACTGTTATATAATGAGATCTGCAAGACATTTGCAATACTAGGAAAACTGTTCCTTTTATTTTATCTATAATGTGCATGAATATGCATAAGGATGCATACAGCCCGCTAAAGGTTATATTGCTGCTTTTTTTATATAGTAACAATTATTCGCTGAGGGTGACGTGGATGTCACTGAATAGGCCTGAGACCAATAAGTGTTTTAGCACATACTACACAGAAACATAAATGCAAACCAAATCAAGATTTTTATACATATTTGAACTATTACTGAGGCAGGTCATGGAAGCTCTGCATATTCTTAGCACTATATAGGTTAATTGGTGCTTTTTTAACCTCATTCAATGTTTTTGTATATGCCATGCACAAATGTAAGTAAACTGCACTCTATAATTATGTGTTTTTAAGCTCATTCCAAGTTTTAGTATATACTACACAGAAACACAAGAGAAGCAAACCAAAATGGGATTTTATGGTTTGTTTTTCCATTTTAAAGCATGATAATGAGGATGCTACCAGCTCCAAGTGACGTGTTTTTGAAAATGTTCGTCTTTTTGATCAAAATATTCCCTCAAATTTTTTTTTAATACTGAGATAGTGGACCAATCAGATGCCACAGTTCCTGTGTCGTATATCCTAATCTACACTTCTCAGTTTTACTCGGCTCTACTCTACTCTGCTATTCTATAATGAGTGAAGGTTTCAGATTCACCTCCACCAAAGCCTTCATTTTGTTCTAACTTACTGTTGTAAGAAAATAATTAGCAACAGGGTGGTGAGATGCAGTGGCCCCTCAAACCTGATTATTTCCTAAAAACAGCCCAACCCAAACCCTTTTACTCCTCGAAAAATACTGCAGTGATTCCAAATCTGATCAGCAAAAGAATGACATTATATTTTTCTTATCAGTTAAGGAACATCTGCAAAACCTCAACAAAAGTTAGTTCCTGTAATCGCTTAACTTATAGCAGAATAAAATCACTTCTGGTTTAAAATAGGCTTGATCTGCAAACCTAACTTATTGTAGTTTATGACATGGTGTACTGGGTGTAACAGAGCTACACCGGATGTTATCTCTCTTTTGTTCCAGGGATTTTGCATCTGATGAGAGTAAAAAGCACCTGCCCAGGAGATATTCTTTTTTTTCTCCCCAGTATAGACCAGGGTAGTATACACTAACCTGCCCTTGTACTATGAATGCTACTCTCTGTTGAAAACATTGCCATTTTTAAATTTTTATTTTCTCACTGATGTTATGTGAAGCCACGCAGTGGTAGGATCAGTGATCTCGGTATCTGAATAGTGGCTCAAAAATGGGACGTGTGCAGAGTGCAGGACTGTTTAAATCCTTTGATCCGACTGTATAAAAATAAAGATTCACTTATGTCTATGCGAGAACACACACACACACCCACACACACACACACACACACACACACACACACACACGCACACAAACTCTTCATATTTGCCTCACACATTAAGATATTCAAATATTGAGACAGAAAAGCTGCTTTAGCCACAAGCATGCATAATAGTTTAAAAAACAAAACTAAATAAATAAATAAATAAATAAAGCAAGTCATGCACCACTAAGAAATGTAAAAAGTGAAATGTTTTCAAAAAAGGTTGATAATTTCACTTGTATTTTAGATTTCAAATTCTTATTAACACACTAAGACACAGACGACACACAGATGACAACACACAAACGAGGGGATACGCGCACACACACACACACGCACACACACAGATCTCTCGTACTATGATAATTCTATCAATCATTTGCAACTGAACACATTACAAACAAATACAGTAAAATTTCTGAATATAAGTAAAGCGTGATAAATGTGTCATGAAGAACATCAACATCAACCTCAGACTTATTAATCATTACTCAAAGATTCTTCGCTTTTCCTTCTGAAGAGTGAAAAGCAATTTATTACAGTGCAAATAATGCAGTCACAGATTTTCCTTGAGTTAAATGAATTAATAGTTTGATACATATGCATCACAGGGATATGATTGTAAACTTTCCCCTGATATAATACACAAGCAGTTCTCAGTTCCAGTAAATTCTTCTGAAGCCAGCCGGAAAGACCAGAGTAAAGACTATACACACTTAATAAACATGCATTGAAAACACTTGACAGTTCCTGGAGTCTTACCTGATTCTGCCACTTTAGAGATATCCACACCCTGCTCAGCAGCCATGAAGCCCAGAATGGAGAAAACCACAAAGCCGGCGAAGAAACTGGTGCCGCTGTTTATCAGGGCCAACACAAATGTATCCCTGGTGATAATAAATAAATACATTTTTTTAAAAAAGCTACATGACTTTCAATTGTTTACTGCTTTTTAGATGATATGGTTTATTATTTCATAAGTAGTTAGATTTCATATGTAACTATGTCTAATATGCAAATTACCACAGGAGGACACTGTGTCTGAAAGCTTAACCATGTAATCTGCATGCAAGGTGATCTAGTTAACTAGCTGATGCAAATTAAATACTAAGCAAAATTTTGGTTGTTACAGCATATTATTTGAATAAAAAATATAAATCCAGACATAAAGTCCACCTTTAATAAATGTGAGCTAGTTTGCTAACAAGTAACATGTAAGTTAGCTTATGTTAACTTATCGTATGCTAGTCATTTTCAGGAAAATAGCCGTAATGTCATGTGTAAATCGTTGTGAATATATATGACAATGCTATTTCTGACCCAGGTACAGAAATCCCACTTGTGTCAACCTGTCTACCTGTGACAAAAGTGACTATAATGTGCTAGCTGGCTAACTTAGCACAAAACAGCTAGCTGGCTAAGTTAGCCTAATTTGTGATATTAAACTATGGTATGCTAAGAGGCGAAGTTCGTAAAATTTTACACCATAATCTTTTCACTTTTATAAGTTTCTAGGGCATTATAACATTATATTAAACAATTGATTAACCTGCCAATTATTTTAATCATTTAAAATAACAATATTTATAAGTAATTTATGCAAAATTTACTACGCTTCCCTGAAAACAATAAACAATTTTTTAGCCTTCATGACCCTTGTGTGACAGTCCTTCAGTGTGTTAAAGCTTGCAGTTCCTTAAAACCCAAATTCTGATAATGGAAAGTCATTCAACAAATAAGCAGAGACTAGGCCAACCACAGACATAACAAAAATAGAACGAGGGGGAAATACAGTGCGCTAACAATAGATGAAAATTACCTGTAACAGTTGTTGTTGAAACGGTTATAACTGCCAAGAGCAGTCAGGGCTCCGAGTCCAATGGCATAAGAAAAGAACACTTGAGTGCCGGCATCGATCCAGACCTGAATGTTGGAGAGAGAAAAAGTGAGAGAGAGAGAGAGAGAGAGAAAGAGAGAGAGAGAGAGAGAGATCATTTTGAATAAATGACAACAATGCTAAATATCCTACCAGACTTCAGTTTACTAAAATCAATCCAACCACAAGTGTTCCAACAAACCAGAAAGCTAAATGGGGCGACGTTTAGAGGGTCTTGGAAAGATCAACGCTTTTCAAAAAACACGCTCTTCGTGCGGAATCATTGTTTATTTTAAGGGCTTTTTGTGTTTGGAGGTAATCAAAACCTAAAGAAATATGAAATGAACACTTTCCACTTCAAACATTGCTGAGTAGGCGCAGAATTCCATTACTCAGCGTTTTCTGAAATATTCCTGCCAACAATTATCTGAAAAGTTCATCTTAGTGTCAGGTTATCTCATGTTATCCAGCGTTTGAGCTTCAGCAGTGAAGATTATAGACATTTATAACAGTCATGTTATTCTTCCAGGTTAGCTTGTGTTATATAGATAATGTACAGTTAAGATTATGAAAATTTATAATCACTTTAAGATCCTTAAATACTACAAATTTTGGTAGGTTAAAACATATTATCTAGCTGGATAGCATTATCTGTGGGGATTAAAGATGTGTCTCAAAACACTTAGAAGTCCTTTTACTAATCCTGTGAGGTTAGCTAATGAGATGTATGCAGATATCATTAGAAGTGAGGACTACAAACATTTATTACTTTATTACTTAATATCCACAAAACAAAAATGAATTAATCTAATATGATATATAATTCTGCTCTGCAATGGCCTGGCGAGCTGTTCTGGGTGTACTCTGCCCTCGCCCAGAGTCGGCTGAGATGGGCACCAGCCTCCCCGCAGCCCTTATTAGGATTAAGTGGTTTAGAAAATGAATGAATGATATGATATGTAATTAATATAAGAATTAAATGAATAATTTGAGAACAAACTGACTATAATCAAACTAAATTTTCTGTCAGTGCAGTAGGATAATTACACTTGGTAGGATAAAAAAAATTTAAAAAATTAAAAAATCTAAGCTTTATAAAGTGAGAAATGGCTAAAATATAAGTGGTAAAATACTCATTACAATTCAAATGAAAGCAAAAACCTAGCTTGTCAATTCTTTTGAGTAAAATCAAGTTCTTAAAATCAGACCAACTAAACTGTGTGTGAAAAAAGAAGAGGCTAATTTTAGGATAAACCAACTCATCATCATCACCACCATCATCATCACCATCATTCACGTCATGTATGACGATTGGGGCTCCCTCCAGCTCTGCGTTTGGCACGAGCAGCTTCACGTCTGACCATGAGGTGTTTCTCACACAACACCATGCCATCCCTGATCCCAGAACGCCAAGCTCTCCTGTCTACCACCATTGAGTAAGAAATAAAAGGCTAATGTTCTTAAAACCATATTATTAATCTTATAGATTCTGTTCTTGCACAGTATATTATTCCGAAAACAAGATGAAAGGATTACGGATATCTATCAGTACTTAAATATCCTCCAACTAATCCTGTCACGTTAGCTGATGTTATGTACGCAGACATCATTAGCAGTGAAGATTAGGAACATTTATAAACACCAAACATCTTTTAAGTTATCTTATCAGGTTAGTTCACGTTATCTAGCAGGCCAGATACAGCTATGAAACATAGAATATTTAAAACAGATATAGTTTTTATTAGTGATACTGTAACCATGAGAGCAGCATTTGCAGTCAAGATTGTTTTATCATATCTTATCAGAGTAGCAGTGGTTAACATTTAGGCTAACTGAAAAAAAAAAAAAAAATCACAAACTTCATGGTTAGGTAAATGAGTGACCTTATGACTTAAATGTGCTGATTTCTTACAGACTCGTTCAGTGCTCACCTGTGCTTCTTGAATCTTTGACCAGTCAGGCTTGAGATAGTACATGATACCACCACAGGCCCCTGGAAGGGTCACACCTCTCACCAGGAGAATAACCAGGACAACATAGGGAAACACGGCAGTGAAATAAACAATCTGTAACACACATGTGACAGATATGAATATATTAAGAATGGACTCTGCTGAAAATTTCCTTTTTTTGTTCGAGGAACATTTATGAGTGCTGTGGTTACTGATCAGTGTGTAGACATTAATTTGTGCCTCTTCAAAGCCAATTGCAATACTAATCTTACGGCTAGACACATAAATTTAGAAATATAAAACATTATCTCAAGTTCTATAGATAGAAATGTTATACATATACTATATATATATATATATATTGTTTAAAAAGTGGCAAATCTAGAGAGTTTCTAAGCAGAAATTAGCAACCGTCAGCTCACATCCCTTCTTGCATGAAGCTGCATTCTCAACGACCAATCACGGACCACCATTGTTAGTCACAACTGTGCATTTATTCTCTTCTTCATTTGAATTTTTTTTGGTGATATCTTTAATATGTATTATTATATCCTATATAGCAATGACTTCATAGTGTTACTAAACATGTCTGAAATTCTAAATGCTCAGGATTTTGAAGTGTAATTTTCTCCCTTTTCATACACTTCAATGTTGCCCATCAACATTTATGTACATGCTCTGTATTTTGGATGAATATTAAAATATTGGCACCCCTGGCTTCATTTGGGTTGCTTACATCTAACCCATAACACCAACAAAATAGGTCTGGATAGAATAGGGGATCTTTCGTTCATGGCCTCATCCAACTGTGTAAATGGATTTCTAGGAATTGTTACTGCATTATAACTCTTGTTCAGTGCAATACCATAGGCCACAAAACTGGGATTTGGGTGGATGAATAAAAAAATAATAATAAACTAGCAATGCACTCAGAGAGTGCAGACCTCCACGAAGGTAGAGCAATCTCATCTTTAAATGAGTGATATTGCAGATAATGTAGAATTATGGTTTTCTCTTGTGGCCTGTTCCACAATTATGTTTGAGCTCTGTATTTTTTTATTTCAGGCGCATTCTGGGTGATTTCCGCCTCTTTTCCCTATCGAGCAAATGTTAAGAAATCCTTGAAAAACATCCTGGATCAAGATCCAGATCACACCCAAATTTTAACTGGTTCTTTGTTGGCCCAAGTGCCACAATTGGTTAAAATTTCATAGAAATCCCTCCATTAGTTTTCGAGTTATCACGGTCTCATACACACAAACATTCACATACACATACAGAACCACACAAGTAATCTCATAACCTTGCCCCCTTGTTGGGGATAATAATTCTTCTTAAAAAAAATTATGGTTTCTCATCAGAACTTTCTGAAAACCTAAATGCAGCATGCATTTTATTTTGTTAGAAAAATGAGGTGACTGTTGAAGCCCAAAAGCTTTTAAAGCTAAATGTAGGCAAAGTGACTGAATCTATACAATACACCCTAGATAACCAGTCTCTTACATGTAGATTTAACATGTATTAAATTCTGAAATTCTGAACAACTATCTGTAGAGCAGCAGCCTTGCAGTTCCAAAAAATCTTTAGAAAATAGAAAGTATTTCAAACAGAACTAAACCAATTTCAGTATCACAATCACAGCATCTTACACCGAATCATGTTCGGTGTCAATTTGTGTAATTTTCTGAGGTTTTGAGCGTGGTAAAAATAAATAAATACATAAATTGATGCAGCGCCAGTTTCCAGGTGTTGGCGCTGATGAGAAACCGGGTAATTTTTTTTAGTCAGTCTTATGGAAAAGTAACGATCACACCCATCCCTACTCCACATCTAGCCCACAATTGCTATTATGATAACCTCCTCTTATCTGGGAAAGGCTTTCTATTATATCTTGGTCTCCCTATAAAGTCTTCATTTTGTCAGCTTTCTTGATAGAATATTGTAGCATTTGGTAAAAATATAAATACATAGTTTGTGCTGCTGTGACTAAAGATTTCTTTCTTTTTTTTAAAGAAAAAAGAATCTATGCTATTGCATACCAAAGAACATCTACCACCTTCATGTAAGACGTGTTGATATGCAAATCAGTCCATGACATCATCGGGTGACTCATCTTAAAGCCCGTCTAACCACCCATTTACCATAAAAAGAGGTGGCAACACTTCCAAACACTGATGTACAATCCCTGGCTCTGAAACATCCATGATCGTTCTATTTTTTTTTTCTATACTGGGCAAGGCTGTCAAATATTGTGAGGACATAACTTCTTTTGAAAAAGGAAGTATAAATGAGGCACCTTGTATTCCTTTAATATAAAACTTCTAGCAAATTTCTGAATGATGTTTTCTTCCTCTAATACGTTCTGCTGTGGTGGTTCTGTTTATGTGCTCACCAGGCAACAGTCCCCTCACAGACTCCTGCTCTCACTCCAAATACACATTTTGGTATGTAGCGTCACATGGCCGTGGTGGAAATGATTCACACACCCCGTGCCTGTCCTTGGACATGGAAAGCTAAGGCTGGGTTGCATATTTCTCAGTGACCCTCAGGGATGATGAATTCAACTATAATGGCACAATGTAGCTCGGAGACAGGGACGCTATTCAGGACAGACACTTCACACAATGAACCCACCAGGTCCCCTCTCACCTTCTGTGAATTAGTCCCTGTGTAACATCGGCCTTGTGTTCTGGCTTGATCATGTGATCATAGTACAGAGACGGGCTTTGAACAGGGCTGCCTTTGAATGAACTGTGACACTTAATGTAGAGGTGGAACAATGAATCAACAAAAGTGTGATTATGGGTCTCTTCTATCACACAGAGAACTTTAATAAGTCTCTCCAGAACAAAAAAATAAAGATAAAAACGACGTCTTTCATAAGCATGGAAAACAATATACAATACTCATATAGTGACTCTCTACGCTTTACACACTAAATACTTATTACAGCAGCTCAAGTCCTAAATCCTAAAACCTGTCAGTCTGGAAAAAAAAACACTCTATTTTTATTTCTACTGGAATTTTAGCAAACAACTTGTTGGAAGAATAAACAGCCAGTTTAATAAAGCTTTGTGATATTAAATGATATTATGACCATTCCTACAGTATTTGTGATGATAAACAAATGACAGCATAGATTTCAAAAGCTCTTAAAATAGTATATAATTAGTATATAATTTAATGATTTCTATGAATCTTAAATGTTGCTTTCTCAAAATTAATTTATTTCATGTTGTACATGAAATAAATTAATTTACTCATTAAGTTGGGTCGCAAGGCTGCTGGAGCCTATCTCAGCCAACTCTGGGCAAAGCAGGGGTGCAAGCTGAACAGGTCACTTTTCCATCGCAAGGCCAACACACACACAGACACACACACACACACACATCCATTCACACTCACATCCACAGCTAGGGGCAATTTGGAGCAGAGCAGCCGATTAGCCTAGTGTGTATGTCTTTGGACTGTGGGAGGAAACTGGAGTACCTGGAGGAAATCCACACAAGCACAAGGAGAACAGAAATGCCTATTAACCTCTTAAAATGTATGCCCATGCCCTCTATTTTTTGATGAATATTACAATATTGGCACTGCTGGCTTCACTTGGGTTGCTTTATATCTAACCCCTAACAGCAACTAAATAGATCTGGATAGGATGGAGGATCTTTCATTCATGACCTTGTCCAACTGCATTAAAGGATTTCAAGGAATTGTTACTGCATGATAATTCTTGTTATATTTGTAATGTAGTAAATATTTTGCTGGAAATTTGGGGAAAACTGACCATCAAACCCTTTTACTATTCCACAGCTAATCCACATTTGCTATTATAATAGCCTTCACTTATCTGGGAAAGGCTTTCTATTAGATTTTAGAGCATGGCTATAGGGGGGTTTTCCATTCAGCCACCAGATTATTAGTCATGTCCGGTCGGGAGACCTGGCACACGCTTCAGCATTGCAGTTCATCTCAAAGGTGTTTAGTATGGATGCAGTAAGGGCTATGTGCAAGACTCCTTCAAGTCCAACCTGGGCAGACCATGTCTTCATGGAGCTCGCTTTGTGCTCGGGAGCACTGTCATGCTGGAACTGGTTTTAGTATAATTCTAAACTAATTCTTTTGTAAATTTGCCAAACCACTTAATTCTACTAGTGTCGCGGGAGAATTAACCCTATTCTCAGCCGACTCTGGGCGAAGGCAGAGTACACCCTGGACAGCTTGCCAATCTATTGCAGGGCCAACACGTAGGGGCAATCAGCCTAATGTGCATGTGCAAATGGGTTTGAACTGTCAGAAGAAACCCACACAAGCATGGGGACAACATGCAAACTCCACACCCAAATGCCCTGACCTAGCCTGGGACTCGATCCAGGGACCTTCTTGCTGTGAGGCGGACATTCTAACCACTATGCCACTGTGCCACCCCTCTTATTTCCAGTGACAGGAAATTGTTCGTTCTAATACTACAGCATGCAAAGAAGAACTGCATACAGTATACTATGAGGTTGATAAGAAGTAAAAAAATATTCCCCAACACTTTGTTAAACAGTAAACAAACCCTACTTTCTGTTGCACCTGATCTGTGAGATGTAGGCTAATCTGGTGCTTTGTTTTAGCCCCTCACATTATTTAATCAGGTTCTGGAAAAATCCAATTAGCTCACTGGGACACTAGCTTATGGCATGGGAATACAAGGCCCAGTGAGCTCTGTGAGCTCAGACTACTTCTTTTAAAACGACAAACAGGAGGTAGGGGAGTTTGGCACCTATTTTAGAAAGATTTAAAATGGCAATTTCCATTCCATAACTGGAGCTTTTTTTTTACTGCCTGTTTTCTTTGTTGAAGCTGGTTTTGCACTGGTGGTATGTGAAACATAAGCAAGTGGTTGTAAAATGCGTAGGGGGAGGGAGCATTGCTGGATGAGACACCAGAAATAAACTCCAGTCATTCTGACAGTGAGGCTTCATGTGATCTCATCCTCCTACACACTGCTCAGTAAAGAGAAACGCTGGCTCGTGGCCATGCGCATGAGAGCCTGGTCACGTCCAACTGCAGAAAATCTTGCCTTATCCGACCAACCACGCTGCAGATTTCTGACAGGATGCCCTGATATGAGCAAAACCACTCCCCCTCTGGCAGATGACGCTGCCATAACGACGTTTCTGCATCACCGGTGCACTGATGTGAAGAACCAGCAGTGGGAGGGGGCTATGCAAATCAAGGCTACAGGAGAAATTCACATTGAGCTCTGGTTTACTGATGCAACCAGGATGTGTGAAAGGCTGTAACGATTTACTGATGCTCTTATTATGTGCTTTGTTAAATGTAACAGCGTGGCGAAAGGAAATGGATTAAATGATCACTATTATGCATTTCTGTTTCACATTATATATTCGCAAAGGTGTGGGATGGAAATGGGTGCTTGCAGTGGCGTATAAAAGATTAAAAAAAGACAAGCAAAAGAGAAAGAGAGCTAGAAAGAGAAAGAGGAAGCTGGATACAGTGAACGCTGCTTTTAATCAGCTTGTCACTGTCTCCACGTGACTGTTCGGCTTTCAACTGGAGTCATAACTACAGCAGGGATCAGCGGCCTCACTAAGCTGCACACACGTGTGTGTGTGTGTGAGTGTGTGTGTGTGTGTGTGTGTGTGTGTGAGAGAGACTTTTTAGCAGTTTGTACCTTTCCTGTGGACTTTACTCCCTTCCATACACAGAAGTAAACCAACACCCAGACAGCCATCAGACACAGAGTTATCTCCCAGTTCATCTCGCCCGGACTGTCCAGGCCACTAGAGATACGCAGCACCTTATTCCTGCAGAATGAGGGACAGAGAGAACACTGCCTGAAACAATGCAAGACTCACACACTTATGCAACCTAAATACACTGTCCACAGACACACACGCATGTAATACTGTTTCTGGGAACTATTTCAAACATTTAATCTTTTCCCAGTTCACAACAGCTACAGTCTCAAACAATATGGTACTGTATGTTTTCTTGTTCTTAGAAATGAAACCTTATCTTTGTACCTTTATTATATTTCACCTGGAAATTAAAGGTCAGATGTATGTAATTAGACCCCAGCGCTGACTTTTCTGACTATGCAAGCTAATGCATTCCTCCTCTGAGACATATGAAGCTACTGCAGCTTTTCCAAGTTTAGCTCATGCTACGTCACATGGTGACTTAAATTCAATATAAATTTTATTTGTATAGTCTGGCAATGATTGAGAATGTCATGAAGTAGCTGTACAGAACTTAGGATGTGGATTTAAGATTAAATCCTTTATAAAGGAGGCAGAAGCGACAGTGCTGAGGAAAAAAATCTCACAAGATGTGCATCACGATATGTACACTGATTAGAGGGTACAAAATTCCAGGAAATTTCATAGTTGGAAACTTTTCATGGGAATTCATGGGAATAAAGGTAAGCCAATAACAGGGGAGGGGAACTGGGGAGGGAAAAAACATCTGGCAGGAAACTGAAAATTTAGATAAAACATTTTCAAAACATTCATTTAAATTTAGTTTTATTAAAAAGGTTTATATTCTGCAATAAAAAATTAAATTAAAAAATCAATCAAAGATGAACAAAAAAAAAATGATAAAAAAATTATACATATACAATTATACTGTTTTATTTGTATTAGGAATGTTTGCATGCATGTCCGCTTCTGGTAAAACACAATGATTATACTGATGTTTGTATATACTTCGCGATCTTAATGTTGATCAGCAGGAACTTAGAAAAAAAAACTTCATGAAAACCTTTAAAATATAATCCAAAACAACTACATTCCTAATGTTTTGATTTTTAGGTCCAGGTTATAGAAGCACTGCTGACACCAGTACTTACGTACCCACACACAAATTGTAAATCCTACTACGGTACTAGGGTCGCAGGGAAACAGCCTATCTCAGATACTGGGTGTAAGTAGAGTTCACTCTGAGCTCGCCAGACCATCGGAGGGCAATACACACATACACTATTCATACTCACATCCACACCTAGGGGCCTAAAGTGCATGCCTTGTGACTGTAGGATCAAACCGGAATACCCAGAGGAAACCCACTCAAGCACAGGGAGAACATGCAAATTAAGCATTTTTCCACATCCACTTCTTTAGAACGTACCACACACTGTCTGCTAGCTTTCTAATTGATCTGACTGAGTTAAATACACTTTGTGTATGAAAATAAAGCACTGTCATTCAGTGAACTTGTTCTTATTTAATCTGGCTGTGGAATTATTTCTACTTATCATCGTGGCGTAAACAAACGGAGGCAGTCGTTTTCTTTAACCCAACTTGCTGGGTGATCCAGAAGACACTGAAATGTTTTTAAACTGGCATCCTTGTTATTATTCTATTCTGTCTCAGGAACATTTTCACACATTTGCCAGGAAACTTCAGCAATTTCATGAACTCGTCTTCTTTTCAATGACTCTTCCTTTGCTATTTAAAAAAGCCAAAAACTTGCACCTGTAAAACCTAGTACTGCTTCACTTTAACACTTACAGGAACCAGCTTTGTGCCTAAAATACACAGCTTCCCATCATCATCACGATACATGGTTATTTGGAAACAGGAACAGGAAATTGATGCATAGGTTTCACGAATCTGGGTCGTTTGGGCCACGGATGTTTTGTATATAAAACAAAAATACAAAAAAACCCCCCAAAATTTTATTGCGTGGCCCCAAAGCCCACGTAAGAAGGCCCCCATGACCCAAACATCCTACAGCGGTAGCCCATGGCTCAAACATCCATGGCCCAAATGTCTGTGCACAAGGTTTTACATAGGAGTCTTGAGATCTAGATTCATCTGTTTTATATATATATATATATATATATATATATAGACGCTCCCTTATGTAGGACCATTTGACAAGTCCAATATATAAAAGGTGATCTTGTGACCTTGAAAAAATTAATATACAATCCCACCCTATTCGCCCCTGAAGGGGACCCATACACCCAATTTTTGCGATCCTGTCATTTCCATCCAAAGTCATCACACTAGCAGGCTCAATATAGAAAAATTCACTAAGATAACTGATGTGGACTTGAAACAAGGTCAAGATCACCCATATCCATTCCCAGTTGAGACATTCCTGGGGAGGTTCCATCCCCTGAATTTAGCGATCCTGTGGCACTTTCTCTGTGACTTCTGAAGTCACAGACACTCCCAACGCTGAGAAACAGGCTACACCTCATCTTTGGCTACCAATGGACTACCGCAATGACAACATCCAAGAGGCAGGATGCAAGGGGTTAAGTGAAGCTCAAAAATCTCCATTTATGCATTATGAGTAAACATTTACATTTACTTACTCCCAAAACTCGATGATAGGAGAGGTGGCGTTCTCTAACTCCTCACAGGTCTTATTCATGTAGGTGTAGTTGCTGACGGTGCCGTTCCTGCAGGCGTCATGGCGGAAGATCTCGATGCAGTTCTCTGTGTTCCAGTAGTTTGTGCAGGTGGACCAGGGCAGTGTGGTAGTGAAGGATTTGATGAGGTAATAGAAACCCCAAGCCAGAACCATGATGTAGTAGGTGTTGCAGAAGAACACTATAACCGTAGAGGCATAGCCGAGTCCTGAGACACACAGTGTAAAAACGGACCCAGAAAAAAGGTTTTACTATTTTACTAACAGGTTTTGACGGACTGCATGTGTCTCAACATTTTCAGTAAGATTACATTATTTCAAAATAGCAGTCGCAACTGAACTCATGCTCATCTCTGTAGTAATTTATTATTTGACAGAGTAATATGGAAAATACCATCACATCATGATAGCTGACATTTTAGCAGGACATAGTACGGCATCCTGACATTTATCTCTACCAACAAATGCAAGAAGAGTATTTTATTAAATAAAATTGAATGTGCAGTCAGATATAGCTTTATTAGAGTGGTAGTTATGTGACTGTCTTTTCCATTGAGGAGGTGTGGCCTGTGTATCCTAGTGTTATAATGAAGGAGGTGTGGCCTGTGTTTTTTAGCTTTAATGAAGGAGGTGTGGCCTGTGTATCTTAGTGTTATAATGAAGGAGGTGTGGCCTGTGTTTTTAGTTCTAATGAAGGAGGTGTGGCCTGTGTATCTTAGTGTTATAATGAAGGAGGAGTGACCTGTGTATCTTAGTGTTATAATGAAGGAGGTGTGGCCTGTGTATCTTAGTGTTATAATGAAGGAGGTGTGGCCTGTGTTTTTTAGCTCTAATGAAGGAGGTGTGGCCTGTGTATCTTAGTGTTATAATGAAGGAGGAGTGACCTGTGTATCGTAGTGTTATAATGAAGGAGGTGTGGCCTGTGTTTTTTAGCTCTAATGAAGGAGGTGTGGCCTGTGTTTTTAGTTCTAATGAGGGAGGTGTGGCCTGTGTATCTTAGTGTTATAATGAAGAAGTTGTGGCCTGTGTTTTTTAGTTCTATTGAAGGAGGTGTGGGCTGTGTTTTTAGTTCTATTGAAGGAGGTGTGGCCTGTGTATCTTAGTGTTATAATGAAAGTTGTGGCCTGTGTTTTTTAGTTCTAATGAAGGAGGTGTGGCCTGTGTTTTTAGTTCTATTGAAGGAGGTGTGGCCTGTGTTTTTTATTTATAATGGAGGTGTGGCCTGTGTTTTTAGTTCTAATGAAGGAGGTATGGCCTGTGTTTTTACTTCTAATGAAGGAGGTTTGGCCTGTATTTTTTTCATCCTAATGCAGGAGGTGTGGCCTGTGTTTTTAGTTCTAATGAAGGAGGTTTGGCCTTTTTTTTAGTTCTAATGAAGGAGGTGTGGCCTGTGTTTTTAGTTCTAATGAAGGAGGAGTGGCCTGTGTTTTTTTCAACCTAATGAAGGAGGTGTGGCCTGTGTTTTTTAGCCCTAATGAAGAAAGCGTTTTGGACCTTATTGGGAACCTGATCTCGGGTCATTAAATGTAAATGTAAAGGTTGAATGATGTAAAAGTTAAACATATAAAGCGTCATGTATAATTTCATACATGTTTAAATCAAGTTGCTTTCAATCAGTGGCTGATTTAACCACCTAAAATCCTAGTTTATTATTAATTTACTATAAATTATTCAATGAGCAGCGAAACTAACATAAATACTGAAGTACTGCAAACTTAAACCCCAGCACTTTACAAAGTGAAAATTATCTTCCACACACTGTACATTCATATTCATACTGAAGCATATAAGAGAATATTACAGCATGACTATAATTCAGTGTACAATATATGTCATAAACTGGATAACTGTTCAGGTCGAATTGGGAGTCTAATCCTCTCAAGGGACAGCTGTTTGCTCTGCAAGTCAAGACGGAGGTCATACCTTTAAAGAGTGGAGCGATGTTCCACACGGCGATGCTTCCAGCCTTCATAAACTGCCCCAGAGAAATTTCCAGGAAGAAGATAGGAATTCCACCGAGGAATATAAACAACATGTAGGGAATGAGAAAGACTCCTGTGCAGGGAAGAGAGATAAAAAAAGAGAAATAGAATGATTTGAATCGTTTCTGCTGGTATATTTAATCTTAACTGCTCACATTATGTTAATGTAATGCTGAATACTGGAATCTGATTGGTTAAGAAGGTGTTGATTAATTCCTGTGTAGTATATACTAATTTAACAGGAACTGCACTGCCTTATAGATGTTCCACTATATTATATGGAGCTATAAAAGACACACATCATTACACCTGGTTGATTATTTTCCTGCAGAAGCATGCACCTGTATAATTTGATCCTAAAATAAATAAATGATTTATACACTTCACTTTTTAATAACTGCATGTAAATATGAAGTACTAAATATAAAATATGGTCTCAGCTATGTACACTGGCATTATGAATGACAAAATGGAAGCATGCATGCATGAATAAGCATGCTTTTTTCCTTTTTCAAAGCTCCATGTTGAAGGACACCATTTTGCTTTGAGTTGTGACCATTGTGCATTTTTAGAGCTTTCGGTTTCAGGTCAGAGCAGTGACGCATCACAACCAGGCAACAAGCCAGCAGCAAACACCGCCTCCAGCCGAGAGTGGAGAGTGACAGCAGCAGCTGATGCTGGGCCTGTTTATTTATTTATTTATTAATTCAAGGCCAGGAGGTGGGGCAAAAGAGGGATGAGAGGGGGGAAAAGGGGATGGACTTTAGTCATGGACCAATGAGGTATAGCAACAGAAACCCTAATTCAGAGTGGCAAACAAATGACGAGCTTGACTGAATGAAGGTCGTGCTGGGGGGCGACGACATAAAGAGCAAGAGAAAGAGAGAGAGAGAGAGAGAGAGAGAGACAGAGAAAGAGAGAGAGAGAGTACTGCGCCAAGTGCCATCATCGTACAACATAGTCAGGCTCTGCAGACTCATGGGAATTGCTCCCATTCGCATAAAGACACGAATTTCTTTTACAAAATGGCTGGTACACTGATCAGAGCCCTTACAGTGAATTAGCGTTAGCATATCTGCTGAATACAAAGCTGGAAAAGGCTGCATGGAACAAATGTACACAACAAATGTACACAATCAAGATCATGGTGGTTATGAATGGGCAGGAAGCTTTGGCTCTCAGAAAAGCGAGCGCTATTGTAAGGGACAGAGCCCTTTTGATAAGAAGCCGAGACGGAGGCTGAGGGCAGAGAGAGTGCTGCACAGTCATAATAATGACAAAGTGTGACGTCGGAAACCCCGGAGTGTGACGTTAGGACTGCTGCACTGAGAAAAGGCAGCTTGGGAAATATGCAGTCGTGGGCTCAGAGAGAGAGAGGGGGGGGGGGGGACGGGGGGGGGGACAGATAAAGCGAGAGTAGGACAAAGGGAGAGATGTAGAGGGTCTGATTTGCACACAAAGATTGTGTGAGTGAAATGTCTGCCTGTGGATGATGTATGAGAATGTGACTACGAGCCTGCACTAACATAGTAAATAAATAAATACAATACACAATGAGTCTCTCTCTCTCTCTCTCTCTCTCTCTCTCTCTCTCTCTCTTCTGCACACTGCGGAGACTGCATCGTGACTACTTCGGAAGGTGACAGGACTGGAAAATGAGAGGAAATAAGAACCCATTCATGAACAGCTCTGCATCAGTGCTCTTTTTAATAAGCTCACACATTTGTTTTTACTGAAAAATGTTGACAGGAGCAAAACCTTCTGATGAAGAAAGGAAGCCTATTAGATGCCAAATACACCTAGTTTCACATTTCTAATAAGAAATGTAAGAAAATGTAATATAATTTTTATATAGTATTAAACATGCCAAACAAAAATATTTACTATATCTATCTATCTATCTATATATAAATATAAATATAAATATATATATATATATATATAAAAATACATATATATACACACACACACACACACACACACACACACACACATATATATATATATATATAATTTTATTGTAATGAAATATTATATTTAATCTAGAAGTTTGAATCACGAGTTGAATGTAATTATTTTTTATGTGTGAAAAAGAAGGGGAAATGACCTCGAATGTAGGTCCCGTGCATTTGACAGTTACATAAAAGATTAAAAAAGATCACAGCATCAGGAATTAAGATTAAATCGAATCACAAGATCTCGAGAGATTCTCAGCCCTAAATTCTAAATTGAGAAATGCACACTCTCTCTCTCTCTCCCCCTCTCTCGCTTTCTCTTTCTCACTCTTTCTCTTTCTCTCTCTCCTTTTCTCCCTCTCTCTCTATTTCACTTTCTCTTTCTCTCTCTCTTTCCTTCTGTCTTGGTCTCTCACTCACTTTCTCTGTCTTGCCCTCACTCCCTTTCTCTCTCCCTGTCTCTCTTGCTCTCTTACTCACTTTCTCTCTCTCTCTCTCTCTCTCTCTCTCTCTTTCTCACCAAGGTGATCCACAGCTCTGACCATCTGGCTGCTAATGGCGTCTTCTGTTGCAGTCATTTTACTGAAGGCATTAAAGCTAAGCGTTTATGCGTTTACGACACCGAAGGAGACGAGGTGAGCGTGCACGCGGGCAGCGTATGTAAATAATGTAAATAATCCTTGCATTTCAAAATAAATAAATATATAAATTAGCTAGTAATATTTTGTGAAGTGTGATTCATACAGGAACATGATCATGTCCTCAGTGAGAGAGAGACTCGCACAGCGATACAAACAATCCATAAATTTTACATGATGTCACCTGGGTCGTCCAAGTAACCTTTCCCATGAAGGGTGCACTTCGTTTGTGTCATTAGGCTTTGTCTATAATTAGTGGAGCAAATGCCACTGGGTAATAATATGCAACAAAAACATCTGTATCAGCAGAAAAACAATAAAAGCAAGCAAAAACAGACGAGCATGTGCTCAGCCTAGGCTTTTCTACAGTGTTTAATTATTATATTTAAAGATACAGTACAAGCGACTCCAGATCAACGAAGTCCGCTCCGGTAATCATGAGGCCTGAGAACAAGCTGTGAAACAGGTGCAAAAATGCAGTCCGACTCCAATCTCAGCAGGCGCTGTAGTGACGAAAAGAGGCTATAAATACCCACTACGGCACCGTCCCCACTCTTATAGCGCATGCAAACTGGCATCCAATCAACACGTTGAGTCCAGGGAGTCCTGGTGGGATTTGTAATTGCTCGTTCCTTAACAAAAACAAACAAACAAAAAATAAAAGGGACCTACTGGCTGGGTTACATGCTGCAGATTGCAACAGCTGTCCTCTCTGGATGCTCTGGAGGCCAAGAAATGAATTGAAAATAAATAAATAAATGACCAAAACTCTCATGGGATTATTATTCAAAAGCGGATTATTCAAGGACAGTTTAGTGGGACTTGATTTTACTTAATTGTAAATTAATTCTAGCACAGTTTCGACTGCACACTATTAACTAAACAGTGAGTCTAAACAGAATTTAACCCTTAAAACTTTTTAAAATTATATATTTCCTCAAAAACATGTACCACTGTGTTTCTTTTCATCCACAAGTCCTGGAATTCATATGCTCAGACCTGTGTCATTTTGCTTTGTACAGAGATTGGGTAAACATGATGCAAGCTGCTGGCACAGGATCCTGAGAGTCATATGGTTTACAGAGCGGTTGAATCGGTGCCCCTTAAAGGCGTGGCAGCTGAAAGCAACATGCCTTTGTGCACGTAGCACCTACTATTGCAACTACAGTGTGCAGGGCAAAGGTGTTCCTGAGAGAGGTGTGTCCTGACCCTTTTATTCTCAGTAATGAAATCTACAGGGATCCTTACTACCCAAGTTAGGTTGCTGGGGGGAAAAATCATTTATTCAATTCCATCAGTTGAATCTGTCTCTTGGCAACTCTATTATCATAGAGATTTCTTGGCAAGAATATTCAGGGTAGGTTGCCAGGTCTTTCCTTAACTCCCCATTCACACATGCTTGGGGGATGGCATGCACCTGTATTGCCACAGTTGCATGGCTGGACCATTCACACTCACATTCATGTCAAGTGGAAATAACAAATAGCTAATTAGACTAATGGAAGGAAACCCATGAAACCCATGCAAGCACATGCAGCACATGCAAACTCCACACATGCCTTGGCTGACCACAAGGATTGAACCCAGGACCTTCCCGCTGTGAGGCGAGAGTGCTAACCACTACACCACCGGACCAACCACAAAAAATAAAATAAAATTGTGTTAAATCTCTCTGGATTAGAGTCAACTACTCCGAACCATTCATCCATCCATCCATCCATCCATTCATTTTTAGTGTACATACTGTATATATTTCAAATAGAGGGAATGTGAAAAAGAGAATGAATAGAATTAGCTAATCCATGCTAACAAACGCTTAGCTTCATCTATATAACTGCTCAGAAGATGGCTAGACAGGTCATCACGTGACACTGAATGCTAACATTATGGTAGCTGCTAATGTTGCAGGGTATGGTGCAGATGTTCTTCTCGATACTCTTCTTTATTGAGGCCTTTTGACTGCTTGAGTAATCCAAGCCACTCCACTGCAATCACTTCCTTTCAAAGCAAAGTAATAGCCTATTAGCAGTAGCAATATTTTCCACTCTCCGTTTCCCAGATTCACCTCCCACTAAAATACTCACCATACACGCTGTAGTTTTATCCAATATCCCTTTAAGACCGATCGATATCAGATACGTAGTGTGTAATTATTTTAATCGTAAAGCGTAGCACAAAATGTGTTATTGTGAACCCTGAAAAATGTTCAGGTTATTGTTCAGTAACTAGTGACACTAGTAGAGCAGGGCTTGGTATGAGTTAGTGAGGAATTGCATCTGGATCCACTGATAAGGTGTGAAAGTTTTCAGGTTTTAACTGGTCCAAAAAGGTAAAAATATGTGTTAAATATTTGAGAGAAAATTATACAGGTAAATTACTCCACAAATGGAGTCTAAGTTCAGTTCTTCTGTTTGTGATCCCTAAATAATCGGGAGAAAAGTTCAGGTCAGAAAAAAGGATTAAAAGATTAACAGATGCTGTTCTAACTAATGGTGTTGGAGGCAAAGTGCCAGGTTTTATCCTCACTGTAGTTCAGTGTCCTATAGCTACACCGCAGCAAAAACAATCTATGTGTTGTATGATATGTTTATACACTACAGGGATGGTTTAACTCCCCGACCACCATGTATAAGAAACCATTTTTTGCATGGCTTTTACATCCATCCATGTGGTTGTTCATATGCATCATGATGCTGACTGGCTGTTATGCATTACAATGCTGATTGGCAGTTACGAAATGCAATGCCGATTGGCTCTTATGTATCACAATGCTGATTGGTTGTTACACATATCACAATGCTAATTGGCTGTTATGTATCACAATGCTGCTTGGTTGTTACACATCATGACACTGACTGACTGTAACACATTATAATGCTGATTGGCTCTTATGCGTCATGATGCTGATTGACTGTTATACATTACAATGCTAACTGGATGTTATGAATAGCGATGCTGATTGGCTATGATGAATTGTGATGCTGATTGGCTATTATGGATTGCAATCCTGATTGGCTGTTATGAATTGCGATTATGGTTGGCTGTTATGAACTGTGATGCTGATTGGCTGTTACACATCACAATGCTGGTTGACTGTTAGGAACTGTGATGCTGGTTGGCTCTTATGCATTACAAATGCCGATTGGTGGTTATGCTTCAAGATGCTGATTGGCTGGTCACTCTTTGGCAGGAACGTGACATGTGCCATCATCCAGTATACTAAGAGTTTTTTTTTACTTTTTTTTTTTTAAAGTTTTTAAATAAAAAAATATCCAAATGACAACTCATTGAAATTAACTGAGTATTTTTCTCAATGCTTTTCCATAGAACATGAAAAGTTATGTTGCACTTTTTGGAAAAACCCATCTGTTTTGTGTTTTTACTCATGCTTGAGTCATAGTGTCGTGACCAACAGCTCAACAAGGAAGTGTCTCACGTACAGTATATTGTTCAGGAAAAGAAGCCATGCAACTCATTTGGCTAGGATGAGCAGCATGTTTTATCTGATGAACGAATGGCTAATAATAATAATTACAGATTTGTTTTCACACAGTTTTTGCCATTACATAACAAAGGAATAAAATAGCAATAAAAGAAATAGTTATAAAATATTTCATATTATTACTTAAATTATTGCAGCTATAAAATAACTATTTCCTAAGTTTTCCCTTCAAGTTAATGAGACATAAATAATGCTGGTTATCAAAAAAGAATAACTCTCAGAAATAGCTCTATCATTAACAGAACAATTACAGCTTTATTGCTGGGTGTTTGGAATCACTGACAGAGAAGAATTGCAAAAAAACCCCCCTATATATTCATAATTTATTTTTCTAATAATTCTAATTAAATGTTTCTCTCCTAATTTATTGTTTCCAATTCCCACCAATCAAATATTGCCTTCCCTATAGGACAACCGCCACCAACCAGGAGTAATGCACATGCTACCCACCTTTACCTGCCCCCTTGCACGAATGAGCTCATAGATGCCCATTATTGGCTGGTGATTTTTGTGACAGGGAAGTGAGCCAGCCCTCCTGTGAGCCCAGCCAATTAGCTCAAATGGACTCCTGGTCGCAGATGGCTGTGGCATCAACCTGGATTCGAAGACTAATTCCAATCTCCAGTTTTATAGTTGCACACCTTATCAATGCGCCACACTAGAGCCCATAATAACACATTCTTAAAATTGGTTTATCATTCTTGTGACCCACTTGTTACTATAGCAACAATGATGTACTGGAATATGTCTGATTAATACGTATATGGATAATGTAAAGGATAATGTACAGCAAGCTGGTTCTTACAGAAAAGGGCTTTTGGATCACGCTGAAGTGGCTTATTCCACGATAATGACCAGCTGGCCTGACACTGTCCTGCATATTACATAGTTATTTACAAAATATTGATTTAAGGAATGATTTAGTTAATAAAAATTTACTTCATTCCGTCTGCTTATGACTTGCTCCATAGCAACGGTCTGTTGTACTTAGCAAAGGTCAGTTATACAGAAATACCAGACTGCTGAATATTGTAACTGACCAATCAGAATTGAATATTTAAATAAACAAAGTAAGATAATCTATTATCATGTTTGCAGATCAGGAATGAGTGAAGCACAACAGTATTCTCAAATCTGCAGTAATAATTAAATAATCAATATGTGAGCTGTCTGGACTGAATGTGTGGTCCACTGTAGTGTTTCCTGCTTGCGGATATCCAAAAACTTAGCTCTATATGTGTGTATTGAACAAAATGCGGCTAAACCAGGGACATCCAAATGGTTTCCTCTGCAGAGATTGTAAATTTACTGATGCGCAGGATGAAGAGCGAACAGTCGTCCTCTAGGCTGAACAGTAGAGAGAAGGTGACTGCATTTCACAGATGACCTCGTGACTAGATGGAACTTTCAACAGTGAGTGGGGCTGTGAGATTTAAGGCTTTGCTGTTATATAAGTGCAGAACAGGGACAGGCTGGTGTGTAATGAAACTTCTGACTAAAGCTTTGGGGATATTAAGTGTGGTTATCCCCTCCGTGACATGCAATGCTACCACCTGCCTTTTTTCAAACTGCAGCGCATGCGTATTTTCGGGGCGTTCTAACACACCCGGGAGGAAAGCGCTATCCGCCTCTTTGTACGAATGAGCTCACAGACGTCCATGATTGACTGGTGTTCGCTGTGAGTGACAGGGAAGTGAGCGTAGGCCATCCCTCCCTCCCGTGAGAGCTCAGCCAATCAGCTCCCATGGACTCCCGGTCACGGATGGCTGGGGCATCAACCCGGATTCGAACTTGCGATATCCGGGTTGAAAAATTAATTAATCTTGATATACATAGGATACGTGTATGGGGTTTGAGACGTGTCAAGTAAAGGAAATCATATGGGAGCACCGCTTTTAGGCAGTGCCTAAATCTATACATTTGTTATTTTAACCAAAGTATTTTTCCTGTGCAGGTGTATGAAAACAAACGCAGGTACAGTAATACCTCATGGAAAACTGTATATGTTTGAATTTGCCACATGTGGAAGAGATGTCTTACTGTATTTAAACTAACAGGCTACCTGGGAGACTTTATTCGGGATGGCAGGACATTTTCGAAAGGCTGTCCCGAAAGTATCTGTGCTGAAAAACAGCTCCGCCGAATCTGGCAAACCGGATAAAGACAACACACAGTGGTAACCTTAGCTCTGCTCGTTTGGGGGTAAAGCAAGTATTTGTGTAGAGATATTTCAGCCATTCGGACAATCCTTAGTACATGTTATCAAGCATCTCTCTTTTCTTTATCTGACAGGTCCCTGTTGAATCACTTATTGTTTTGTGAGAATTGATGCTCTCCAAGCTATTTTCCCACCGGCTTGCTCTCTGTGCCCTTTGTGCCCACTGTGGGGGGCAAACCAAGCCAGATCCCTTCCCATCTATACAAAGCATAGAAGGCAAGGAAAGCAAATCATCCAATTCCATGCTTAAAGGAATGGAAACCTGAGTACTAGGACAACATTCGTTGCCTTGACCTTTCAGCCACCACAGGACAGAGTGCATGGAGTGTACAGAGGTCTAATAACAGGCCGGCAAAGGATCCTGTAACATTTGGTATAAAAATGTCCATGGGGTCAAGATATCATTTTTCAAGGTTGTCTAAGTGAAGAAATATAATCAAATCATGAAACACAACAATGAGCAGTTTAACTAAATGTTACAAATGACATACATATTTTCATGCCTCTCGTTTAGGTACCTGGAGCCGAGCTTGATGGATGGCGAACTCCCTTCACTCCGAATAAATTTGGTAGTCAAAAAAAATATGTGGGTAGGAAAATCATATCCCACATTAATAATGTGGTATAGGGAAAACAGCCAATGCCTGGTGTAGTGACCGCATGGCTTTAGCTTGGCATTTTCATCATCTGGTAATGTACATTTTAATATTTCTCTTGTCTACAGGCCTGATTGAACTCAACAGCTAATTGACAAGCATTTCCTGAGGTTAGAATGTGCGTGTTAGAGGAGGGGGGAAAAATAAATAATAAGTCGGATTAGAAATGTGTCACGTAAGCTGTTTGCCACTTAACTTGAATTTATGAATGGATTAACTAAGCCATGCCACATTAATGCTCATGTGCACCATTGTTATCTTTAAAGGAGAAAGACAGCACTTGTTGAAAGTTAATCTTAATCAAAACTTTATATTAAAATCTGTCTGCGTGCCAAATTTCAGACCGATAGCTGCTATTGTAACGATTTTATGGGTAGTTATTTGAAAACGGAATCTCAGACTGATGATGTCATCAGGGCCCAGGTTAACATGAATGAGTATGGCTTTAAAAAGCATTTCTACAAATATTTGTGCTTAAATATCTTAAATATAAACCAGTTTTTGTGCTTAAATATCTGAATCCTGGTGCATATATAGTTTCCCAGTGTACAGGCAATTATTTTATTCTAAAATTTTTGACACCTCCAACAAAAAACACACAATAAATGGCAAGAATATATTAAAACCCTATACCTGTATATGTTAACTTGGGCATTGATTACATCATCATTCTGAAACTCAGGTTTTAAATAAGTGCCTATGAAATCATTAAATCAGAAGCTATTGGCTTGAGATTTTGCACACAAAAAGAAATTAATCTAAAGATTTGAATGAAATTAACCTTTAACAAGTGCTCTATTGTATTTTAATAAGACGAAGTTGCAGTGATAGTGACTTAAAGATACAGAGATTTGCTCCTCCCTTTTCTGATACACCAAATTCCCTATACTAACCCACCAAATTAGCAAAAAATATAAAAAAATTAAAAATTCCCAACTCAAATTAAACTTTTGGTAATTTTTTTGTAGTACTATAGTCCCCAAGGACTGGAGTATAGTCGGATTTGATGGTGAGGGATGGCTGTTGTATGAATTTAGCTGAGTTATGAGAGAAGGGACCGATGTAGGTTTGGGTGAGGTAGACTTTAAAGCTGTGTAGTTGCGTTTACGTTTATGTGTCGTACGTTTGTCATGGGAAAAATAGTTCAAGCCTGTAAGTCCAATTGGGTTTAACGTAGGGCAATCATGTGACTATTGCAAGACAACACGTTGAAGGACAACACACAATGGACCTTGGAAATGGATCTGGCCTTGGAATAACCTAGGAGACAGAAAATACTTCAAACATGTTCAATTGACGAGGGACTACGATGGCATTTTCCGTCGCACAACAGGTGGCATACGACACACACACAACTGTCGTAGGAATTCGCCCATTATTTTGTTGTATAGTTGTTTGTGCTATGTATGTGTCAGGGGACAAAAAGTAAAAGAAAACGTGTGTGATTTTTGTTCAAGTTTAAAACCCTGTGTATGACGTACATACCATATGCTATATTTAGAAAATGTCTATTTTGATTGGCTTTTAATTTGGAGTAAATATTGTGTCGAAAGATCATTTTCATCTTTCTTGTTGTCACAATTATCTTGTAGCTGTATATTTTGTGGGTGTTGTAGACATGAAGAGAATCTGGGCAAATTTTGGCAGCAAATAAAGAAAAGCTTCAATCCAGAAGCCTGAAGGTTGTGCTTTTCTAGGAAACCTTTGTACATGCTACTGTATGTAAATTGTTACCACTGAGTTTCCCTGTCAAAATGGTTTCCATGTAGAACTAATCCCAGGAAGCGAGGATCTTGTCTGCGTGCACATCACCTTTAAAACAGGTGAAACTTTTTCTGTACTACAGTAAGAGATATAATAAGAGAAAAAACATGTACTAATTGGAACTTTTCTATTCTATCTTTTTATTTTTTTCCCAGGAAACAGGTAGCATATTTACTGTACCTTTAAAGGAAAACTTGTAAATTACTCTCAATCAGAACTCTATAGTGAAATCTGTCTGTGCGCAAAATCTTAGACTAATAGCTGCAATTTTAATGATTTTATGGGGTTTTATTTCAAAACTGAGTCTCAGAATGATGATGGAGCAGTACGGCTTTAAAAGTCATTTCGTTTGTGCTTAACTATACTAATCCTGGTGTATATATCGTTTCTAACTGCACAAATAATATTTTTAATCTCAGCTTTTTCACACCTCCAAAGCAAATCTATCATTAAATGGCATGAATGTATCAACATGCTATACTTGTTCATGTTAACTTGGGCCTCGATAACGTCATCATTCTGAGACTCAGTTTTCAAATAACTGCCTATAAATTTGCTAAAACAGAAGCTATTGGCATAAGAGATTACACACTGAAAAAAACAAGGTACGGTTTGGTTTAAGAGCCAAAGTAAGTTGAAAATGGCGTACCTGGACTAAAATGTGATATCGCAAAAAATACATCCTTCAAAGCATAATGTTTGACATGACTGAGTTCAAATATCCATAAACACAATCTATCCATGCTAAAATACTTGTTGAACAAAGGGTTCATGTCCACGTTGTTGTAAAACAATAGAAATATCCACTTATTTTGCCGATTTTCAAACGGCTTTTGTGATTGCTCAGGGTATCTCCTTATTATCCATATTCACTACCAGAATACTCTCCCTACTTTCAGAATCCCAGAAGGAGTCCCCGAATCATACAGCAGTAAACCAATGAGAAGCCTCAAAACAGACATAACTCGGTGTAAATAGAACCCATCTTTTGCCAGAAAGATGCTGGGAAGATCGCACTGATTGGTCGAGAGCCGGATTCATTTAGCTTGTGGATGTTAGCGAGTTTCAGATGCGGACATTCAGAAACTGGTTCTGTAACTGTAATTACTATTTCCTCAAAAGTAGCATTTTCTGATTAGCGAATACATGAATATCTCGCGGGTTACAAATACCTTTTTCAGTAAATCTATGCATGCCTTCCTTAGTAAAAGATACATGTTAAAAAGATGCACCACTGACGATACCACTCGAATAACAATGGAATTTGGTGTTAGTGACGTTTTTCTAGAAGTATAAAATCTTTGACAATCTCAACACTAATCCAAGGAACCCTTTAACTAATTAGATGACTAACATCCATCCATTCCTGGGTTGGCTCAGGTGTGTTAGAGAAGGGAAAAATGCTAAAATGTGAAGCACATGCTGTACTTCAGGATCCGACTTCCGAACATGCAACCTAAAGATTACTTCTAACTTCTTAAACGAAACACGTCTTATTGAGAGACTCCCGCTGATTGTCCTACAGCTTTAATAGAAGGCTATTTTAAGGCGTCTTTGGATGTGTCACACTTCTAGATCTTGTGAAAGGGATGCCCTCTACTGGATCAAGTTCTGTCACTGGGTTGGGAAAGTACATTTGGTATTCATCTTTATGTAAAAAGTCGTTGTGGACGTGTGTTTATGTGATTTGAATCAACTGGCACGATAAACGAACACTTGCACTACAACTCCAGCATTTTAATCTCGGACAACTGGGATTTCTGCATGAACGTTAGTTTTCCACAGCAGATTAAGTGACAGCTGGAAACTCAAGCGGAAGAGAACGGGCAGCTGGACATCCTTCTGCTCTAACACACCTGACTCGAGTCATCAGCCCTTTCAGAAACGGTCAGAAGGACAGAAGAAATGAAGGCGCACTATCGAGAAGACACTACATGTCCTAAATGAATCGTTACCAAGTACCCCTTCCAACAAGTTTCCTCTCCAAACACAATTCAACAGACTTATTCTGGGTGATTAAGAACCTTTAAAGGCAATGATTAGAAGGTCATGTGGACGCAGTTGGCCTATGCTTGGAGCTGAAGTCTACAGGAAGGTATCAAAGATCTCCAAGAGCAGCGATACTGTAAAACTATGCTCATCTCGGATACCTACCTTTCTCTAAGCTGACCCTTTATTCTTTGCCTTAGCGGCTTTTCATTAATCCTTCTAGGGTCACGAGGGGACGAGAGCCTGTCTTCGCCGTCTCTGGGTGAAGACAGGGTACGCCCCGAACGACACGCCACTCACACCTAGGGCGATTTGGAACAGCTGTGTAGCCTGATGTGCATGTCTTGTGACTGTGGGAGGAAACCAGAGTGCCTGGAGGAAACCCACTCAAGCATGGGGAGAGCGTGCAAACTCCACACAGAAACGGCCTCGCCGAGCCCGAGACTTGTACCCAGACATACTAACCACTACACCCGTTCAGAAGTTGTGTGGAAATGAAACCTACAGGAGGGAAACATCAAGGAAGAGTGTTGGTGACCACATGGCCTTAACTGTCAGGCATGAATGAACCTCACGTAAGAGGGATTCCCCTGTCAGGACGTGACGTAGACTGGGATCACGGCTGGGATATTTCGCTTCAGGGGAATACACTCAGTAGTAGGCTGTAAATTTCTATTTTATTTATTTATTTATTTATTTTTTTTTTTTAACTCACCTCCACCATTTTTGTAGCAAAGGTAAGGGAAGCGCCACACGTTCCCCAGCCCGACGGCGAAGCCCACGCAGGACATGATGAAGTCCATCTGGCGGGTCCATGTCTCTCTCTCGGGCTGGATGTGCTTCTTGTCCCCGTTCGCGCCGATCAGAGCGCCGTTGGCGGCCTGGTGCTTGCCGTTGGGAATGAGGTGGCCTTTCTTCTCCTCCCCCAGCGCCACCACGCAGCAGTCCGTCGCCAGGTCCCCGACACAGCAGTCTGCGTCCCCGAGTGCGCCCTTCTCACTCTTCTCCATTCTAAACACACACGTACACACACTCACAGAGCCCTCACCAGGAAAAAAAAATCACAAAAATCCGGGGGGAAAAACAAAAAAGAAGAAGAACAACAATGTCAGTCAATGCCTGTGGGACTGGAAATGATCCCAAATCTCTTTGTTCCTTTTTATTTGTATGGCTCGAGTCAGTTTCCTTTATTGACACCAAAATGTCCTTCTGTTCTTCTATCTGCTAAAACCTGCTAAAGGGTTAACCAGGATCTGCTCCTCTGCCTTCTCTTCCAGCAAGGCTTTAACACAGATCAAGTGTTTTTATTTCAAATACAGGCTTATTTCTTGCTTTTTGTTGGTTTTTTTTGTTTGTTTGTTTTTTGCTTTTTTTATCGTGTTTGTTTGTTTTTTTTTCAAACAGTCAGGCTTCTCAGGGAGATCAGGGGGAGGAAAATTGTCCCGCAGTCAGAAATAACCGTAAATAAGATGTGGAAGACGCGCGCGCGCAAAACCAAACAAAAAAAAAACCCAATATCACCGGATTAAAAGGGGGCACCTTCAAAAACAATCCACGAAACACTTGAAGGTGAGTCTGAAGAATCGCATCGGCACGTATCTCTCGAAGAGGAGGCGGCTGTCGGGGAGGAAAAAAAAAACCGGGCGCCGCTCGCTTGCGCGCTCACCAGCCGGACAATGCAACGGAATTACATCAACCAGTTCACGCGCACAAAACAAATCTGGCTACACCATCGTTCCCGGTGCGATTCGCTCTTTCTGCAGAAATAAAAGAACAGGTGTATCGGGGCTGTGCGCGCGCGCGTGTCTGGGCGGTGCTGGAGCTCCTCTCTCTAGTCGGAGTCCGCAGGCGCTCGTGGCTTTAAGTGGGTTTGCTGTCGTCGCGCGCTCGCGTCACTCCGAGCCCCCCCCCTCCTCCTACCCGTGCGTAGACGCAGACAAGCACTATGGAACGCCAAATGGATCACAATCACGGTGCGGATTGCAGCTAGTAAACGGCAGGGGTGGCGCTTGAAGCCCTCGGGTGGATCCGGGTGGACTCCCCAGTGAAAATGTGCACAATTTAAAGCCCGGAGAGGCGATTTAATGGCATCAACTAATCAAACCACTAAAACCACCCTTTAAGCTGAACAAAAAAAAAATAAATCCCCAACAAATCCTGTGGTTTCTTTATCACCCAGTGACCGTTCACCTACATCGGATTCCCTTAAGCTGAAAAAGGAAGTTCAGTTGAAGTTCAAATGGCTCATACAGTTTGGCTTATTATTTCAGGTTTACCGCGCCGCACGGTGGCGCAGTGCTTAGCACGTCCGCCTCACAGCAAGAAGGCCCCGGGCTCGGGGCGTGTCTGCGCGGAGTTTGCATGTTCTCTCCGTGCTTGCGTGGATTTCCTCCGGGCACTCCGGTTTCCTCCCGCACTCCAAAAACATGCACCGTAGGATGACCGGCGGTTCGAAATTGCCTCTAGGCGTGAGAGTGAGTGTGAACAACGCGTTATGTGTGTCGGCCCTCCTGTTCAGGGTGTACCCCGTCTTCACCCAGAGTCAACTGAAACGGGCGCCAGTCTCCCCGTGACCCTAATTAGGATTAAGCTTACTCTGGTCAAAGGATTGAGTCCTCTGGGAGCCATCATAAGTCCAGTGTCCAGGAAAAGAAATCCGACCAGGTCAGGCCCTGTATGCCGGTAACGCGAGCTCTAGCCCCAAAAATGGCCACAACACAGAAAGTTGACTCTGAAGATGACATTTTGGATTTGTCACAGATATTTGCTGATCCCGGTGAGGATCTTGGTCATGCTTTGGATGTGAATAATAAGACGTCAGTTACGTCCAAGACAAATTTGTCTTTGTCAAGAGAAAAGTTGATTTAGGAACAGAGGGACGATCCTGACTTGACGTCTCTTTTTGATGCTGCTGTCCCTGAAGAGGAGTTGGTTTGTCCCAGCCCCAGATGTTCCAGCTTCCGAAGACTGGGCGACTATACCCCAAAGTGTGAGACAGAAGGCATATCGCCCTGAGGTTTTTAGATTAGGACAAAAGGTTCCCTTTGGAGGTGTGAAATCCCCCGAAATGTTGAAGGCTCTGATCGATTTCTTCAAATTGTTCGGTCAGGCCAGTGTGACCTATTTAGCTATATTGCTGGCCATGGGCAGATGGAACCCATTATTGCAAAGGTCCAGAGTATTGTAGAAAGTCTTTACAGAAGGTTTTGCAAGAACCTTGCTGATGTCACTGCCCAACTGACAGATCTGTTGGCTGTTGATGTGAGTTATGTTTCATAATTGTCATTTTGTTTCATAGTATAATATTTTTACAAAAGTTTTCTTTTACGGAGGGAGGTGTGACATAACAAGCACATCACATATCCATAGTAACATAACTGTTGTGTGTTCCTACTATGACAACTCGAACATATATATTGTGATGTGGTGATGACGTCTCAGACAATTATATTAGCTATATAAATGACATTCCACCAAGAACATTGTTGTGAGACCCAAGATCGTGGTCGTCACTGACCATCTCCAACCTTTGCCTGCCGCCTCCCAACCTTAGACTGTCTCCCTCCCGACTAGGTTACTTAACCTTAATCCATATTTGTGTAATCGCTACCTTCCTTGGGTGATCTTTAATAAATTGTTAAACCAACCTCCTTTGCCTGACTGGATTGTTCCAAACACTTTTGGGACTTGCATTAGTCCATCACATATTTACCTGAATAAATGAATTAATTAATTCAGGTTTACAGATCAAAAATCTGAATTTCCCATCATCCACAAACATCGGGAAAAGAAACATTGGTTAAGTTCTTTAGGCCAAGGACAAGCTAAGAGGCCTTTGAGGTGTGTTTGCCTAAGAACCGCAATCATTCAATAATGAACCTGGCATATAACCCTCCGTTTTAACCCACCCAGACCTACTATGGCAGTGTGTTTACAAGCCTGCTGTAACCTCAATGTAAATCTATTGAGCTTCTACATATATATATATATATATATATATATATATATATGTCTATAGTGCATGTAAGCGGCCATTGAATTGTAGAGTCCTTGTTATTGATTATTCATGTACAGGGCTGGAAGTGCGCACCTGGGAAATCTGTCTAAGAAAACTCTTATTTGCAACTATGTTAACCGGAGCTGATGGTCATACAGTGATGTCGTCGGAGGTGGATTGGTGTAGGGTAATACTGTGAAACGGTATAATCACCTGTTATTATTGTACATGAGGCTTTTTTCTTTCTTTTTTTACCAAGAATGTCAACATGCTACCCACATGTACAAGCGGTGCACTGTCAGCTCTCTTATACTGGAGAAAATTGACAAATTTTATATAATGTTTTTTTGTGTGTGTGTGTGTGTGTGTGTGTGTGTGTGATGCACTTACATTTTGTGTTTATATATTTTATTTACCCCCAGTGCAGCTAACTGGGTTATCAAATGCCGGCCATGTCTGTCACTGAGCTATGTAAATGAATCATTGCTGATTTTCGTCAAGAGTAAGCTGCATAGCCGTCAGCATATTTCTGTCCTGGGATGGCCTGGCCTTGCCCAGAGTCGGCTGAGATGGGCTCCAGCCTTCCTGCGACCCTAATTAGGATTAAGCGCTTCAGAAAATTAATGATGAATGAATATTTTATTTAGTCTCACGGTGTTTACATTGTGTATTGTGGAAGATTCTTCAGTAAATGACACCCGTTTGGATCCTCTCTGCCCGTGTAACCCCTGAAGATGGCTTGTCCTCATTCAGAACCAAATTGCCAAAAATCGGCTTTTAGTGCTCTAAAATGACATCACAATTTCAATTGGAATAATATTTTATGTTTCATTATTTTAAACTGATAATTGTTTTAGTCATTCTTTTAATGGGTTCTTGGTCTTACTCTGTACTCTATGGTGTGACTCGATTATTAAAATTTCTGTGATTATTTTTGCTTGAATCCAAATTTAGCAGTTAAAAATGAAATCTCATAATAAAACCTCTGATTTGATGTATTACAAGCCATAGTACAGTTACTTATCCAACCTATATATATATATA
>JAQMYF010000015.1:5152724-5162813 GCA_030014195.1 Neosilurus mollespiculum
ATATATATATATATATATATATATATATATATATATATATATATATATAAAATCATTATAATCATTTACACTCACATACATCAGACAAACATTGGCTCGTTTATAGGAACAAATGATATATACCACTGTTTATTCATATTCAAATTTCTTTTGTATTTACCATCACATACATATGAATCACATGCAACTTTTCACAGTGCAGTATCATCCACATTTATTTCTGGCCTTACCAGAAAATGTAATGCTGAGGGAAATCAAATTGCAATGAGCTTTATTATTATTATTATTATTTTGTAAACATAATTTACGAGTAATGCCCCAGGTGATATTTCACAGCCCAGAATATGGAAAACTGGAAAAAATGCATTTGAAATGCTCAATGTTATTGATCTAACCACAGATATATCCATCCACCTATCTACCTATCTACCTACCTACCTACCTATCTATCTATCTATCTATCTATCTATCTATCTATCTATCTACCTATCTATCTATGATGTTGGGGAACATGTTCTGCTTTGAGTTAAGTTATATCCCTTATGCTGTGTATTTCCACTGAAGCATTAAAACGAGGAAATTTTTTTCTGTTACTGCCGCTTCTGCCATTATTATTAATAATGCATTATTTTTTTTGTTGCGGTTGAGCTGTATGACTCTTCAGTCCTGCAAATTTACAAAACAAATGTCAGTGACTATTGTGGCGAAAAGTGTCCAATTCACGACGCAAGAGATTCAAATCCATTTTCCAGGTGTTAATTTAGCATTTAGGAAAAGAAAAGCATAGAATCAATCTCACAGAAGAAATTGTTCCAAGAGAAAAACCTGGTCTACCAGCTTGCACTGGCTTATATACAGTGCCCATTCCACTCTGATTGGTCCCTCATGACCTCATCTCTCAACATTTCTCAACAAGTCTCGAAAGTAAAATAATAAAATAATCTTACATTCACTTCAGTGAATAAACTCCTCATACAATAGTCACAGAATTTTATTAGGTTCCCAATTACTTTGAATTTAAACACAAACATGAACTTTTTCTAAAATTGCTAAAATGTTTATTACTCCAGGTTTTATAATCGGCTTTGTTGATTATGTTGTTATTATTATTTTAAGGTTATATTAAAAACCTCAAATCTATTATTACCTCCCAGAGCAGGCCCTATTCTACCTGAAGCTGTTTCCCAGACACAGATAACGCTTGATCAGTGTAGAGAAGGCACAGTACACTCTTAACAGTGACTCCAGTAAAAATCCACTTGCCACCTTAAAGGCCACGAGCTATGCTGCCATTTGTCTGGAATGCTCTGATACCGATGTAATCTGACACTAAAAGCAGATCCTCCTATGCTTGCGCTTCCACATCTCTCTCTCCAAGTTTAGGCTGTAGTAGTCCTTGTGGCATCACAGCTGCCTCGCGAAGTGTTTTTTTTTTTTTTTTTTAGTACTGCTGAAATTGCTACTTACGTCCTCTCAGCGTGCACATTGATGATAATAAAAAGAAGCTCTTAAAATACAATGAGATTTCATAGGAACCTTATGGATCGCTGTGATTAATACCAAACAGGCATTTACACAAATCTGGCTGAAGGCCAAGTAAGGAAGCAACATGCAGGAAGATTTTATTGGTGAGCAAAGGTAGCTTTCTACCTGGACTCGGTAAAAAATTCCGACATTGTTCTGCAGCTCAGATGCAAATTATGACATTATTTTAACAAATTGTGCAAGCTGGGTTGACAGACGTAACGTCTGCACGGGGCAGATGACATCGTCAATCATGTCAACAACTTTCTATTTCAGCAGGCGTTAGTTAGCAGTTGTGTAGCTCTGCCTGTGTTTGGCAGTGATGTGGTCAAAGTTTAAATAGGTTTAGGCTTACTTTAAGAAAAAAAAAAAAAAAAACAATACAAAACCAGTAACTGAACATTATCCAATTATAATCACCATTAATTCTATTGGTTAGGGCCTATACACCTCAACATTCATGCAGTTCTCGTCAGCCAATCATGAGGCAGGAATGCAATGCAAAAAAACATGCAGACACAAATACACAGAATGGTGCAAAAAACTAAAATTATCCAACAGAGGTGTTCAAAGTACATGCATTCTTTACTCAAGTAGAAGTACAGATATGTTATAAAAAAAAAAAAAGTAAAAGAACTGTTTACTCTTCTTTACTCAAGCAAAAGTAAATAAGTACAGGCTCGGAAATGTATTCGGGGTAAAATTAAAAAGTACCTCTGATGTTTTTGTGAAAAGCATCTGACAACTCGTAAAATCTCTCTTTTGCTCTCTCTCTCTCTCTCTCTCTCCCTCTCTCTCTCTCTCTCTGTCTCTCTCTTCCTGTGCGAACGGGTAACCAAAACAGCAGACTATTGGAATATCCTGTAGCAAAATGCAAGACATTTCTGGAAGTGACTGTTGTGTCGTCCCCCACCCTCAAAATTCATTATGCAAAGCTACAAAATAAAAATAGAAACAACCCTCAAATTCATTACAACTAAAGTAAAGACTCTGGTTCAAAAATTAAAGAGTAAAAGTACAGGTCGTTGTGTTAAAATATATAATGTTTATAAAGTAAAAGTAAAAAGTTGTCAGAAAAATTGATACTCAGGTAAAATACAGATACTCTAAAAATGTACCATATATTTCTTTACTGTCCTCCCCGTCATCAAGTGAGCATCAGGTTTGCATGTGGAAATGTGTTAATGAGAAAAGTAAAAGGGAAGACAGGTTTGAGTTGACAGCAAAGCTACAATACTGTACTCAGATCACTACACATTATAACCATCGTGAACAGAGAAGCATCTCAGAACATACAACATGTCTAATCTTTAGGTGGATGAGCCGCAAGAGCAGAAGACCACATCAGATACTCAAGCCAGCCGAGAGCAAGAATATGAGGATACACTATGTACAGAGGTGCAGAGTCAACAAAACCATCTAGTTAAAGATTGGAAACATATCACCAATCATGCTTATGTAACCTGATCTTCTCTTAACTCCTAGCCCATCCACCTAAACATTCACCATGCGCTCTTTCAGATGATTTTCTGTTTACCATGATTGTTATGGGCAGCACAGTGGAGTAGTGGTTCTGTAGTGGTTCTGGAGTAGCGGCAGTAGCACATGGCCTGGGCGTAGTGGTTAGCCCGTGCTCGGGCATTTCTGTATAGAGTTTGCATGTTCTCCCTGTTCTTGCTCGCTGTTCCAAATGGCGGTCTGGCAAGGTTGAGGGTGTACTCTGCCTTTGCCCAGTGTCGGATGTGATAGGCACCAGCCTCCCTGTGACCCTTGTAGGATTAAGCGGTTCAACAAATGAGTGAGTGAGTGAGATGACCGTTATGAGTGCTTATTTGAGTTACTGTAGCCTAGACATTCTTCTCTGACTCCTTTTATGCTAAGGTCTTATGTGTCCGGTTGATACGTGAGAACCGTTACTATGATTACCATGGCCACGCCAGCAGACTTTGGGGGCGCTCTCACACAAAAATATGTGTGAAGGAGATATGCCCTTGCCTGAGAAATGTGAGAATCTGCACTGCATACATCACAGCCGTCATGTCTACCGACGGTATCTGCAGTGCATACGTGGCAGTCGCTTTTCCATGTGCATTCACAAATGCCTTTCAAGGTTGCAACGGTTTAATTGATCAGGGGCTTGTCGCACTGTAAAATTCAACACAACCAAACATCCTGTTAATGAAAGCCACACCCTCCCAGTTCTCAGTGTAGCGCCCCGACTCTCATGTATTCTGATGGAAGTGCATGGAACAGTTACGGGATAATGCCAGTTGACTGCTGGAAGGCCAAAATCGGCAAGTCATCTACCGTGAAGTAATTCCGACTATGTGAGACCAATGCTTTACCTTTAAGATGTTTCCACTTGCAGCCCTGTTGCTTACAGGATGTTTTTTGTTTTTCTCACCATTCGTTGTGAAGTCTAGAGACTTGGGATTTGTGCAGGAAATCCAAAGAAATTAGGCATTTTTAAAATACTCAGTCCAGCCTATCGGACCCCTAGGACCATGCCACTGGCTAAATCTAATTAAACGGTCCCGTCAGTCCTTGCTTCTTGTCAAGTACACGGGAATGCTGCCACACTGCTATTATTAGTAAGCATGCGCAGCGACATGTTGCCTTCTTCATTGGCTGTTTAGCCCTTGTAGTGACATGAACTCGTTGTTTTGTCCTATTGGCTGGGCTGTGTGCAGCAGACACCAGTTTAAGATAACACATTATCGGCCAGTGCTGAGCTGCGTCGCCAGGAAAATGGCAGCGTGCAAAGCATACAGTTACACAAACAACAAGTGCAGAGATCACGGAAAACATAATGTAACATGGGCACCAGCCGCACGTTTCCTTTCGGACGCAATTCAATAGTCTGCGAAGACCACTTCAACCCGACCTGCTATCGGCGTGGCCTCCAGGCAGAACAACGTTTCACACACAGCCCAAGCTTTTACGTCTATAACCGGACGCCGTTCCTACGAAATTCCTTCATAAAAAGTCAAAGGATGATGACAGACAGGAGAAGCGCCTCACCAAAGGGAACCAGTAAAAGGTACGAGCCTTTAGTATGTGCGCTGGCCAACCGACCCAAAGAGTTCACATCACTTCCTGGAAAAAATGGTTGTTCCGTATTGGTTTAGCCTCCGCTAATAATCCACGAGATAAAATTATCTAGTATTGTGCTTTTTATGGTCATTTATGTTAAAATAAGCTCAGTATCGTTTAAACGTGTTACATTACACATGAATTAGGCTGTAAGGACGAGCAATGCCGTTATTCTTTAACCTCTAGCTGAAAAGATCAAGCCTATAACCAAATCCTTGGCAATTTCATAGAAGGTCTAACATTAACCAGGCTTTACACAGGGAGATGAATATACTGTATATGAATAAGCTGTACTAAAAGATTGCATTCATATTAATGTGCTTAACCTAATTCTGGCTGTTCTTCATCCATTAGACTGACAGCTGAGATTCTATTCAGTTCAATTAAAAATTTTTATAATTGACATTGTCATAAAGCAGCTTTACATAGTACAAAACAAATTTGAATTTGAATTTAAACATTTCTTCTGCAAACCCTTCACATCCCCAGTGAGCAAGACTGCAGTGACGGTGGCAAGGTTGACAGTCGACACGAGGATGAAACCTTGAGAGGAACCAGACTCAGAAGGGAAATTTCTACACATCATTGATCTGCCGCATAGTAATAACTCGGCAAATTATATTAGTCAGGTACGCGAAAATGGGTGGCATGGTGGTGTAGTGGTTAGCATGTCCGGCTTACAGCAAGAAGGTCAAGGACGTGTTCTCCCCGTGCTTATGTGAGTTTCCTCCAGGTACTCTGCTTTCCTACCAAAGTTGAAAGACATGCACATTGGGCTTATTGGCTGTTCCAAATTGCCCCAGGTGTGAGTGTGAATGGTTTTGCCCAAGCAGATGGCAAATTTGTTTGGCACATGAGTGTGACTGAGTGAGGTATATGAGTATTCACTGAATCCGCTGTTTATTGGTACTAATAGAAACATATCAAGAATCAAGGTGCAATATCTCTGCTGGGTAAGGTAATACTCCGACACACTTCAAGCTGATCTTGAACCTTTATCTACTGTCTCTGTAGTGCTATAAAAGAATTTCTCTGTCATAAAAAGTGCATGGTGGTGTAGTGGTTAGCACGTCCACCTCATGTTTGTGACTTTATCTCTTTAATCTCTAAAGATCTTTAATCTCCTTGGCTGCAAGTGTAAAAAAATTGAATTAGAATTTAATTATATATATATATATATATATATATATATATATATATATATACATACAGTTTTCTCTCATCGATTCAAGACATCGGTGAGAAATGAATCCGACACTGGATGGAAATAAATGGTATGTTGCTTAGTGGTTAAGGCGATGGGTTACTGATCTGAAGCTCAGCAGTTCAATCCCCACTATCGCCACTGTGGGGCCCATGAGCAAGGCCTTTAACCCTCAGTTGCTCAGTTGTATAAAAAATGTGATCATTGTAAGTCGCTCTGGATAAGAGCGCCTGCCAAATGCTGTAAAAGTAAACAATCTCATGATGCTCTCAATCATCCTCACATCATGAGACAGTAATAAAAATGCAGGCCATCCTGGATATAAATTCATCCTTACATTATCTATACAGCTTACCCGTCAAGGTCATGGGGACATATGGAACCAGTACCAGCTGACTTTAATAAGGGGTGGGGCTAAACAGGTGGCTAGTCTATTGCATGGCTAACACAGGCACATGCAGCTATTCCCACTCACATGCACCCCTAGGGGTGATTTAAAGTAGCCAGCTGACATAAGGTACACCTCTATGGATTGTAGAAGTAAACCAGAGTACTTGGAGGAAACCTATTCAAGCACTTGGAGAACATGCATCATGTCCACATATAATTGAGAGTCTAACCCAGAAGCTTCTTTTTTTAAAAATAATTTTAAAAAATAATTTTTCCTCAGTATTGTGACATTATAGACGAGCGCAGAGGTTCAGGACAAAAAATGGACAAATGTCTCTATCCATGCATTCATACCTTGACAACGTCAAGTGACTCTGACTCAGTGGGAATAACAGAAGTCAGGGAAACAAGCACGTAAAATATGCTGTAACCTTTACTGAATGTACAGCTTGCCTTCAACATTATAAATCCAGAAACCCTGGAAACCCTGAAGTTTTTTTTGTTAAATGGTGAGTGAGGACAAGGGCTCTTTATCTAATCTCGAGCTGTATCATATGCTGCTGCAGACCTGTTTGCTTACCATCATGCTTTCTGTACTAAAGGTCAGGGACACGACAACATGGACAACTTTAAGACAGTAACTGTTCAACTGAACAGTCCCGAGCATGCCAGCGAGGAAAGATCAGCCACCTTTCACTGCATACACATCTGTACCCAGAATGTTCAGACTGTAACTACAGCACTATAACTACATATATAGAATGTATAATTCTCTGGATTTTAATCCTATTATACACTTCCATACTGAAAGAAAACTTTTTATTTTCTATAATTTGTTTGTTTGAGCCCTTGTGGGGGGTATGATTTTAAACATAGCTTCCCTCTAGTGGCCGTATTTGTGTATTGCATTTCAATAATGATCAACCTGCGATGGCCTGGCGAGCTGTCCAGGGTGTACTCTGCCCTCGCCTCGCCCAGAGTCGTCTGAGATGGGCGCCTGCAGCCTCCCCGCAACCCTAATCAGGATTAAGTGGTTCAGAACATGAATGAATGAATGAATAATGATCTGCACTCCAGTTGACAGAAGTTTCAAGCTGTCTGTTTGGATTTTTGCTATTTGTTGGGTTTTTCAGTCAGTCATCTTCTTCCGCTTGATCCGGGGTCGGGTCGCGGGGGCAGCAGCCTAAGCAGTGAGGTCCAGACGTCCCTCTCCCCAGCCACTTCCTCCAGCTCTTTCGGGGGGACGCCAAGGCGTTCCCAGACCAGCCGAGAAACATCTCGGGGTTTTTCACCGGGGTTTTTTCTCGGTTGGACCTGCCCGAAACATCACACCAGGGAGGCGTTCAGGAGGCATTCTAATCAGATGCCTGAGTCACCTCAACAGGCTCCTCTCAACACGGAGGAGCAGCGGTTCTACTCCTATCTCTGAGGGAGAGCCCTGCCACTCTGCACAGGAAGCTCATTTCAGCCACTTGTTTCAGTGATCTTGCTCTTTTGGTCACTCCCTCAAAGCTTGTGACCATAGGTGAGAGTAGGAACGTAGATCAACTGGTAGATTGACAGCTTTCAGTAAACACGTCCGCCTCACAGTTAGAAGGTCCAAGCTTCCTCCCACAGGCCAAAAACATGCACAGTAGGCTAATTGCCTCTAGGTGTGAGAGTGAATGTGTATGGTTGTATGTGTGTTGGCCTTGTGATGGCCTGGCGAGCTGTTCAGGGTGTACCCCATCTCAGCCAACTCTGGGCGAGGACGGGGTACACCCTAAACAGCTCGCCAGGGTGTACCCCGTCCTCGCCCAGAGTTGGCTGAGATGGGCTACCCTAATTAGGAATAAGTGGCTTAGAAAATGAATGAACGTTCCAAACTGGTTCTGGGTTCGAGCGTTGGGTTCGGTGAGGGCGTTTCTCCCCGTGCTTGTGTGGGTTTTCTCCAGATACATCAGTTTCCTCCAACAGTCCAAAGGCATGCAAATTAGGCTATTTCATTCTATTCAGTGTGTACCTGCCTTTGCCCAGAGTTGGCCACTAGACCATCGCAGGGCCAACACGCACAACCTTTCACGCTCACATTTACACCTAGCATTTTGAAGCAGCCAGTTAGCCTAATGTGCATGTTTTTGGACTGTGGGAGGAAACCAGAGTACATGGAGGAAAACCATGCAAGTATGGGGAGAACATGTAAACTCCACACAGAAACTCCCCCTCTGAGCCTGGGATTTGAACCCAGGACCTTTTTGTTGTGAGGTAGATACATAATAATAATGTGGTGGCACTGGCATAGTGGTTAGTTCTTCCATTATTATTATTATTATTATTGTTGTTGTTGTTGTTTTTGTTGTTGTTTTTGTTGTTGTTATTATTATTATTATTATTATTATTATTGTTATAATTATGATCGTTCATCATTTATTTTCTGAACTGCTTAATCCTAATTAGGGTCGCGGGGTGGCTGGTGCCCATCTCAGCCAACTATGGGCAGGGGCAGAGTACACCACGCTACCTGGACAGCTAGTTATAATTATTTATAATTATTTATAATAATAATAATAATAATCATCATTACATAATAATAATAATAATAATAATAATAATTATTATTATTATTATTATTATTATCATCATTATTATTATTATTATTTTTGCTGTTGTTGTGAGTCAAACTTATATTGTGGACTTTATCTTGTCACTATGCTTAGAGAGAATGAATTTTCTTGCTCTCAAGTGAATGGGTTTTAATCCTGGTGTAGGATTATTGTGAAACACAGATGCCCTCTAGTGGTCACATCACTGCACATGTATTGCACTTAAAAAATTAGCCATGGTAATATTTTTAATGTCTACAAAGCTTTTTTTTAAACAGTTGACATAAATTTTACAAAATGTATATGATTCAAAATGTCTAATATTTTAAATAATTATACCAGCTAAATTACAAAATATAAATACTTCATCTATGAACCTTAAAATTGACGTAATCTACTTTAGATTTAATTTTAATTGCTCATATTTAATTTTTATGGGGTAGGTTCAATAACTGACTTTGAAATGTAGTGGAAATATACGTAAAAATATAAATAAAATATAATATGTTATCTGCGGGCCTTGAGTTTGAAACCTGTGATATATAACATCTGGGCTGGGATTGTCTAGATATCCCCCTGGAGGAGCTAGAGAGTGTCACTGGGGAGAGGAATGCCTGGGTTTCCCTCCTAGACCTGGTGCCTCTGTGCCTCTATCTCAGATAAGTGGAAGAATATGAAATAAATAAATAAATAATACAATACCAATACAACCCGCAATTGCTGTTAAAAACAAAAACTTTTCCCATGTTCTCTTCTTTATTGAGCTAAAATAAGGCCTCAGCCTAAATACACCCTCTACACAATAAGGTTTTCCCTGTGACATTTTTACTTTGGACTCTTGTGGTTCCTTTTGAGAGAGAACGTGCTTTTCATTTTGTACACACTGAGGATGGTATTACACGTGTGAGAGAAAGTGCTCTTCATTTGGACAAACTGAAGACACTTTATGTGTTTGGATAATGAGGAAGTGATGGAGTGTGGATAGTGGATCTCCCACCCCACCCCCCGTGTCCATACATGGAGAGAGCGCTCGCAGTCAAACCAGACACAGACCTGGAGCAGAGACGACAACTCCTGCTGATCTTCCTCGAGCAAGGACAGAGTGACAGAGTAGAAACATCCCTCTGTAAGAACTCCAGCAGCTCTAATAAACACTGGGTTTTGTATATTATGCACACACACACATACACACACGCACACACACACACACACACACACACACACTCATATACACACACACGCACACACACACACACTCATACCCCCCCCCCCCACACACACACCCACACACACACT
>JAQMYF010000015.1:5162913-5172982 GCA_030014195.1 Neosilurus mollespiculum
CACATACACCCACACCCACACACACTCACACACTCACACACACGCGCACACACACACACACACACACACACACACACACACACACACATACACTTACTTTTCAAACACATTCCTTTGTTTTGCATTCTCTCTGTATTCTATTCATTCATTTATTCACCAAACCACTTAATCCTAGTAGAGTCACAGGGAGGTTGGACCCTATCTCAACGGACGCAGCCAGTCGAAAGTAGGGTTGCTGGGCCAAAACACGCAGCCATTCACACTCACACAAACACACAGGCAAGCTGGAACAGCAAATTAGCCTAATGTGCATGCTTTTGGACTGTGGGAGGAAACCGGAGTACCTGGAGGAAACCCACAGTGAAAACATGCAAACTCCAAGCAGAAACACCCTCACGGTCCCGGCCCAGGACTCATACAAATATTTTGTGATATTTTAACAGGGGGACCCCTGTCCCAGTCACCATCCAGGGGGAAGCAGTTTAGAGGGTGGACTCATACAAATACCTCGGGGTCTACATTAACAACAACACTAGACTGGTCTCACAACATGGGTGCTCACGTCTGGAAAGGACACAGCGGGATGTTTTTCCTGAGGAGGCTCGGATCGTTCAGCGTCTGCGACAGGCTCCTGAGGATCTTCTACCCGTCTGTGGTGGCCAGTGCACTCTTTTTTTCTTGTGGTGTGCTGGTGGTGTGGCACCAAGACTGGTGAGGCCAGCAGGCTCAATAAACTGTTGAGGAAGGCTCTGTCTGCTGTAGGCCTCGACCTGGACAGTTTGGCCACAGTGGCTGAGAGGCGGATGAAGGACAAAATAAAGGCCATCTTGGACAACCCCTCTCACCCTTTGGATGAGGAGCTGTGTCAGATGGGCAATTCTTTCAGCCAAAACATCATTCCACTCGGGTGCAGAACGGAGCGTTTCAGGCGCTCTTTTTTTTTTTTTTAACTTATTGCAATCAGACTGTATAACAATAATTCAAGACAAAGTCTGTCACAGCACTGACAACCAGAACCACACAGCACCAGACAATCCAACATTTACCCCACCTGACACTTTAACCTTTAAGAATGGTATCTACCCCTATTTTATTCTTTTTCGTTTTCTTTTGAAGTACATTCAGCTTGCCTTTCTCTCTTGTTGCTTGTTTTTCCGCTTGCTATTTCTGTACTTGTATTGCTGCAACATTATTTCTATTATACTATTATTATATTTATTTCCCCACTGGGCATAAATAAAGAATCTTCTCTTAAATTCATTTATTCATTTTCCAAGCTACTTAATCCTAATTAGGGTCACAGGGAGGCTGGCGCCCATCTGAGTCGACTCTGGGCGAAGGTGGGGTACACCCTGGACGGCTCGCCAGGCCATCACAGGGCCAACGCACCTACAACCATTCTCACTCACACTCACACCTAGGGCAATTTGGAACATCCCATTAGCCTACCGCACATGTTTTTGAACTGTGGGAGGAAACCGGAGTACCCGGGGGAAGCCCATGCAAGCATGGGGACATGCAAACTCCATACAGAAAAACCCCGAGCCCAGGAATCGAACCCAGGATCAATGCGGGACAGTGAAGCCACCACCTGGTCCAAGTAACAATGACAAACAGTGAGTGTCTGTAATTTTAGATTCAAGCATTTTATACCCAGGATATTGTTTTTAATCTTGAGATGGTGTAGCATTCAGTTTGTGCTGTTCCTGTCTAATATATAGACATTATCTAAAGTGTAAACTTGGAAGAATGTTTGAATTAATTAAAAATAAACCATGTTAGTTTACTATAACCATGTTATAACCATGTTATGTTTCCATGTAGTATTCAGTCTTCCTTCCTTTCTTCACACCCACCAGAATCTCTCTCTCTCTCTCGCTCTCTCTCTCTCTCTCTCGTTCTAACTCCAGTTTTCTTGCCTGTGTAGGTGGCCAAGGTCGTCAGTGTGAAGGGAATGTGAGTTTTGATTAAAGAGCTCTGTGCAGGTTGGATATTGGTAACGTGGACAAATAAAAAAATCTTTTACTTAACAGTTACCAGGCTGCTCACATCAGCAGTAAGTTGGCTGCCATCAGCAGGTAATTTCTAATCTCTCTTTTCTGTTTTAAGCTTGTTACTTGTCTAACCTTTAGACGTATTGCTGTATCTTACGAGACTGATTAGCCGACAGTGCATGTAGAGATGGGATAGACTGATTTCTGACTAGGTTTCTGCTTTGCTTGTGTAAATAATTATAGTAATTTTCAATAACTAGGCCACAATGCAGGCAAAATGAATATTCTTAAGGTTAATTATCACTCGCTGTGTTACTTGCAAATTATTAACACCTCACCCACTACTATACATGAAACAATAACAAATTAGGCAGGAATAAATTATTAATATGTTGAGATATAGCAGCCAGGTGGATTTTAATAGAAGTGTTTTATAGTTGATGCATGAAGGTGCAAAAGTAAACTGAAAGGAAGAGCGCTCCTCAGAAATTAAAATTATGAATGTGTTTATAGTTATGAGTGTGTTTGTGTGTGTTTGTGTTTGTATGTGTTTGTGTCTGCACAAGCTTCTGTGTGTGTGTAGTGAACATGCCTCTAATGAGAGAATCGTGCAAGAAGGTAGACGACATCCACGCTGTATATGAGCTGAAGGAGAAACTGGGAGAGTGAGTCATTCCTGCTGCATGTATTTATTTATTTGTTTGTTTGTTTGTTTGTCAGAAAAATTATCTTGAGTTTCAGTGGAGTTCAGTACACATGGATGTATGTTGTATATTCATTAAATAGTACTCCCAGTAAACCCACCAGTCTCAACTTCAACAGTGAAAAGGCAAGACTCCTGGAGTTGCAAAGAAAATGCCATATCTGAAACAATATCTGAGAAAAAAAAAATAAAATTAACAACAGAACACAGACATTGGACAGTGGAGGTTTGAGGGGAAAAGTTCTATGTTTAAAATGTTTGGGTCACAGAAGAACATTTGAATGTCACAAATTAAAGGGGAAAAATGCTGGAGGAGTGCTTGATGCCAATTGTCAAATATGGTGGGGGAAAAGGGATGGTCTGGGGGTGCTTTGTTGGTAAAGTGGAAGAGTTGTACAGTGTACAAGGGATCTTTAACAAGGAAGACTACTACTCCGTTTTGCACCACCATTCTGTACCATGTAGATGGCATTTGACTGGAGCCACTTTCATCCTGCTACAGAACAATGACCAAAAACACTTCAAACTACGTAAGAACTATTTAGAGAAGAAGCAGTCAGCTGGTATTCTGTCAATGATGGAGTCACAGGATCTCTACTCGACTGAGCTTTTGTGGTAGTATGGAACGGAAGAAGTGCCCAGCAAGCCAGTCCAGCTTCTGAGAGGTGCTTCAGGAAGCAAGGGGTGAAATTTCTTTATCTTACTTCGAGGACAAAACTATTATCTAAAGTTGAATATTTTATATTCATTTTGCAGTTCATTTAATGGATGTAAAGCTTGTGTTTTCATGGAAAATGGGAAATTTCTGGGTGGCCTCAAACTTTCGAACAGTAGTGTGTGTGTGTGTGTGTGTGTGTGTGTGGTTTTACAAAATAGGGGCCACCAAACAAAATCAATCCATCTATCTATCTATCTATCTATCTATCTATCTATCTATCTATCTATCTATCTATCTATCTATCTATCTACAGATACAATGCAGTACTAGACATGTATGCAGTATATACAGATCTATCTCTCTCTCTCTCTCTCGCTCTCTCTCTCTCTCTCTCACACACACACACACACACACACACACACACGAATAGAGAATGTAAATTGTTAACAACAATTTATTGTCGGTGGAGATATCCATTCTGATTTGTGCTGTATCTGTGTACTGCAAGTATATTTTTATTATGTCCTGTAAGAGTGAGCTGATATTTGTTGACCATGAGGAAATTTCCCAGGCCTGTGGACAGAAATAAAACCCAGTATAATTTATTTTTTGGTGTTAATTCAACATGTCATACATTGCCTGCATGTAAGAAAAGACCATAAATCAAATGTGTGTGTGTGTGTGTGTGTGTGTGTGTGTGTATGCACCAGAGGCTCATTCTCTGAGGTGAGAGTGGCTCAGCACCGTCGCACATACAAGCTTGTAGCAGTCAAGTGTATCCCCAAAAAGGCAGTGAAAGGTAAAGAGTCCATGCTGGACAACGAGATCGCTGTATTACGCCAGTGAGTAGGCTTAATGTGTATCTTTTATTACTTCAGATCATTTTTAGGGGTGGACAAATCATAAATAATTATTCTAAACCATCATACATGGAATCTCAGTGTACTGTGCGGTGTTCTGATAATTTGGTGCACTTTATCAGAACAGCAATAGTATATCAGTAGTGCACCTACTCTATATCAGTAAAAGTATATCAGTCTGATATACTTTTCAAAACACATGCTTATTTTATAGAGGGGAAATTCATGTTGGCAGAATGATATACTTATAACCTAAATTTAACCCTAGACCCAGTATTACGACCTGTAATACCTCTGCCAAGCCCAGCAATCCCCCATTTAAAAAAAAAAATTTATTTAATTTTTTTTGGGCTTTTCCCCATTTTTCTTCCTAATTTAGTCGTTTCCAATTCCCACCCATCAACTTTTTGCCTTCCCTATCACACGACCACCACCGACCAGGGAAGGGTGCAAGCAAGCACATGCCACCTCCGTGACATGCGATGCTACCGCCCGCCTCTTTTCAAACTGCTGTGCATGCATATTTGGGGGCGGCCTAACGCACTCGGAGGGAAAGCGCTATCCGCCCCCTCGTACGAATGAGCCCCCAGATGCCCATGATTGGCTGGTGATCGCTGTGAGTGACAGGGAAGTGAGCGTATGCCATCCCTCCCTCCCATGAGAGCTCGGCCAATTAGCTCCCATGGACTCCCGGTCACGGATGGCTGTGGCATCAACCCGGATTCAAACTTGCGATCTCTGGATTGATAGTCACGCACCTTGCAATCCCCCATTTTTGACAAAGATTTCAAAATGGTAAAAAATCCTTTAAAGAACAATCATCAGAGATGGTGAAACCCCTCAGCCACCCAGCAGTTCTTGAGAAATAACCTGGACAATATCAGTGAGGTCAAGGTCATTTTGATCAAGGTCAAATTTCAAACAGAGACACTCCATCATAGGAAACCTACATGCAAAACTTCAGACTGAACTGTCCAGCAGTTCTCGAGTAATCAACTGGACAAAAAAAAAAAATTCTGGTAGAAATATCATAATACTCTGCACATAACTTTTAGCCAATAACAGAAAGTACACAAAACCCCCTGCTGGGCTTGCTGTAATATGGCACTTCCTAAATCAAATGCTATCACAATGTTTAAGAATTGTTTAAAAAATTCCTGGATCCAGAATTTGATCCAGATCATCTCCAAAATCTAATAGAGTCTTCCGTGTTTAAAGGCCCACCCTTGGAGAGAAAAAAAAAAATTAAGATCCACGCATACCTTTTTGGCTAATCTTGCTAACAAACACAAACGGTGGGTAAAACATAACCTCATTGGTGGAGGTAATCAGGTTATTTGGAACTTCTGTGAAACACTGAGTTGACTATTACTGATATATGGAGAGTTATATCACAACAGCTTGCCTGATGTTTGTTTTTGATTTTTCATAGCTGCTTGCTACTGATTATGAAAAGTTTGTATTAATCAAACACACCAAAGACGAATAAAAAAAAGGTTGACCATCTGCCAGGTTGTGCAACGACCGATGAGTGTAGTACAGCAGGAGGTAGGATTCAGAAGTAGCTCAAACTGTAGTTACGGCATCAAACTTTGTAGCAACGTTAAACATCATACCAAAATTTCTGCATTAGGTCTCAAGCACTGAAGGTGCCTAAGACCGTATTGGAATCCTTTTGTTTTTGATTAGATATTATTAGGGTTTTTTTCCTTCCAAGTGAATCACATTATTGAGGGGCTAAAGGTGCTCAAAAACTTTTTAGATGCTTCAGATGCGGTGAACATGTAGATGCTGTATGGGTCTCATGCATGGGTGTGGCAAAATGGCTCAATAGCACCCCCTACAAGTTTTCAACTCCAGCCAGACGTTTCACCTACATGTACAATATTTGGTGATCTTAAAAAACGTCCCAAGACTTACAAAAAACTCTCTTGGAGCCATATTCTAAACTCAACATGAAGTCTAGTGCTTTAATTTGACTTGGCATTCAGGCTACTGATCTTTCCACCCCCACAAGTGATTAAACAACTAAGTCAATATATTTATTAATTATAATCTACCATTAATGTATCTGAATAAGCTTGTGTTTTATTTTCTTTCCAGAATCAAGCACGAAAATATTATTTCCCTCGAGGAGACGTTTGAGACGCCTACAAAACTGTATTTGGTAATGACACTGTGAGTAGAACTGTTAAATAAACACAGCGCTTAGTTCAGGATCTGGTTGCAGTGGAAGAATTTAAGACAGGATTTCAGTTTGTTCCGTCATCCCTTCCAATCCTTCAGCACTTTATGTAGGCTTATGATAAACAAAGCCATAACTAATGTGAATGTTGAGGCAGAAGTAACCACCGTGTAAAGAAAGATAAATTGGTTTGTTTGTGGAGTTCCTTCTGTATTGCAATGCTCCAGTGAAGCGATACAGAGAGATACAGACACTGTGTGAAATCTTCGCTCCCAAAGTGGAAACACTGATCATTAGAAATCACCAGGGGATATAAAGTGGGCGGCAGAAAATGTTTTCACATTCTCTCTTTATCTATCCTAGACTTTCGGCTTAATTTATTTGATTCGTTTATCGCTTCATACAATTGACACTGCTGCAAAGCAGCTTTAATTACATTCAGTTATGAATTTAAACAATTTCATTTAAACATTTCTCTCTATGTATAAGTTCAATTCCTTCCTAATAAGCAAACCTGTGGTGACAATGGCAAGGAAAAACCTCCTGAAGTGACATGAAGAAGAAACATTGAGAAGAACAAGAGCCTGACCTCATCCCCTTTTGCAGCTGTAACCTAAACACCTGATCCAAAACTAACGGACTTTGGCGTACAACAGTTTACTCTGTTCATTGTCAGGAATTGTTCTGTTTGTAACTTATTTCAGTGTTTTACTATTCTAACAATGCTAACATTTTACAAGTGACTTAATGGCTGTTTTTTGTCATTCTAATCCACAAAAAGTATTTTAGTTTATTTTCTTTTACCGTCCCACTTGACACATTCCAGCCTTCAGAAGAATACACAACTGTAGAAGTCACTGGGTCTTTTTTTCTTTCAGTACTGTTTATACTGCTAATGCCAATGGCAGAAGGTCCATCTGCAACTGAATTCACTGGTTTATATGAATGTGCTCACTGTAGTATGTTATTGTTTATATTGTAGCAACTAATGCACTTTATAATATACTTTTAAAGGGATACTGCACACTTAAATGTGTTTACTGCAAATGAAATGATATAACTGTACTGTTATTAGGTGCTTGAATGCTGATATTAATATTGACAAAATTACAATCAAAACATTGCCTACTGTTTAAATGCCCATGCTGTCCAAGAGGCACTCCATGTTATACAATTTTTGTGTAATCTGTAATCTGCAATCATAGATGGCCAGGCCCACCTCCATTATCCCCTGCCCTTGGGTGGCAGTACAGAAGTTTATACCTTCAGCCCCTCCCCACTCTTCTCTCAGCTCCCTAGCCTACCCCCAACACACACTTACCCACACACACACACCCACACAACCCCAATAGCTAATTCAAGCACCTCTGCTTCCTCTGAGACATGTGATGATAGCTTGCCACCTGCATTTTTTTTGTGCTGCCATGCATGCAAATTCCAGGGGGTGTAACATTCTTTGGAGGAAAGTGCTATCCATCCACTCATATGCATAAGCTCACAGATGCCCATGATTACCTAGTGATTGTGGACAGGGAAGCAAGCATACGCCATATCTCCCTCCCTGAAATCTCAGCCAATTACTTCCCATGGGCTCCTGATCATGGATGGCTCTGTGCATCAGCTTGATTTCAAACTTGCAATCTCCAGTTTGATAGTAGGACCTTGCAGCTGCACCATTTGGGAGGCTGTGCCCACTTTTATGGCATCTTCTTCAAAACAACGTAATGATTATTTTGTTAATATTTAATAAATTTTCTATAGAATCCAGTATGGAAGCAGCCTTCAAAGTGCATCCCCTATTTTCACTATGGTGTGAGTAATTCCTACCCACCCACGAGCTCCCACCTTTCCCATTATTGCTACCAACCAGTAAAAAGGTAAGGGTAAAGAGTAACATCCAATACAGACAGAAACAGTCAAATGCTACCTGTTCTCTTACAAATACCTATGGTCACAGACACCTAGGATTGGCCAATGTTGCTGTGACTGATAGGAAACAGAGGGCATGCCACCCATCCCACTCAGACAGCATGACCAGTTTTGCTTTTTTGGACTCTTGGCCACTGAGGAATTTAAGCTCATGATCTCCAGATGATAGGGCTACCACATTGATGAGCATTTAAAAAAAGAAACAAAATAGGCTTGTGAGGGAACAACTACAGCAAGTGGCAGCAGTAACAGTACAGTGAAATGATCAGTGTTTGCGGCAGTAACAGTAACCATGCTTCATGTTCGGCCACCTCACACCATACCTTGATTGACTATTTTCTCACAACATCAGGCTAAATACCGAAACATGAGATTCCCTAAAGTCCAGCATCCTTTCTGAACTGTGATAAACATCTGTGGCATGTTCTTGCCTTAGGGTGACTGGAGGCGAGCTGTTGGACCGAATTCTGGAGCGAGGCAGCTACACAGAGAAGGATGCCAGCCGAGTCATCCTGCAAGTCCTACAAGCGGTCAAGTACCTCCATCAGCTCGACATTGTGCACAGGGACCTGAAGGTAATACACCAGTGAACATGTTTCTAAAGTATTATTATTATTATTATTATTATTATTATTATTACAATTACTATTTTTAGGTAATAATGTACTGTACCACAAAAATTTATAACATAATATCTCTACTTCTGCGATGGCCTTGCGAGTTGTCCAGGGTGTACTCTGCCCTCGCCCAGAGTTGGCTGAGATGAGCGCCAGCCTCCCCGAGACCCTAATTAGGATTAAGCGGTCCAGAAAATGAATGAATAAATGAATATCTCTACTTTTCCTTTTCTTTCATGCATGTAAATAATATTTTGTTCTATTGCCTCCTAGCCAGAGAACCTTCTATATGAGACTCCTTTACAAGATTCCAAGATTGTCCTTAGTGACTTCGGACTGTCTAAAATAGCAGATCAGGGTGTCTTGACCACAGCTTGTGGAACCCCTGCTTATGTAGGTAGGAGGTCCTCATCATTCTGTATCACGTTTAATGAACTCTGCCGTACGAGCCATTCTAGTAAATTTATTTTCAAAATAAACTGGGACGATTATTGGTAATATGAACTGGAGAATATAAACTGGAGGCTTGTGAGTGAGTTTCCCAGATGCATCATCACTGAAACATGATCTTTCTTCTATTACAGGAAATTCAGTATTTATTTCATTTAAAATTCAATAGAGATTTAATGTTCATGGAGAGAGTCTTGTCAATTTAGCAGTGACTGTACTGTCGACATACCCAAGCAGGGAACAAATTAACATATTGATTTAGGCACTGCATGAAGGCGGAGCTCCTAAGGTCATTGAAAGTTGCGTTTATGTATAATGTTATGCATAGACGGATTTCATGGTAATTGACAACTTCCATCATAAAATCTAGCAATACGTAACAGCCAATCAGCATCAATTCAGTGATACACAGACAGGTAACACCCATTCACAATGAAGTCAATCGTGACAGGGACATGGGATGAACATGGGACCACCATGTGTGGTTGGATGTGTTATCTTTATGCAGCAATGCATGTTTAAAAACTATTCCATGAGTATGGTTGATGGATTAGTTCTATACAGCGAGCTTTACTCACACGGGCGCTTTGCTATAATATTTGAATCTGTAGGTCGTTTACACACACACACACACACACACACACACACACACACACACACAAAAAAAAACACA
>JAQMYF010000015.1:5174049-5184553 GCA_030014195.1 Neosilurus mollespiculum
GAACAGTGCTCGATACGTCGAAGTAGAGCTAAATATATTGTATGTGGGAAAAAATAACAGTACTACAATTTTATCCCTGGGATCCCTCCCCTAAATTGTAGTACTGTTATTTTTTCCCCACATACAATATATATATATATACACTGGTTATAGTCACATTCACCAAAAACCTTACTCATAATGTTAGCTGACTTGCTACCATGAGCTAAACTGATAACGTGATAGAATTGTTCATAAATGTTGATATTTATAGTAATATTTATCAAAAATACTAATACACTGCACTAATAATGATCTTGTGAGATAATCTGATGGAATTCTTGAGGATTTCTTCATTTATATCCAGAAATGCTAATCATAATATTAGCTAACTTGCTAACGTTAACTAGCTTGACAGGATTTCTGAAAGAATTTTGGTGTTATATTCATAAATACTCATAAACCTTGTTCATAGTGATTTGCTAATCACTAGTAGATTAGTAGTACTACACTAGTAGAGTAGTAGTACATAAGTAGTTTGATAATAAAAGCTAAGTGACAGGATTTCTAACATTTATATCATAATCATAAATGCTCAAAAAGATTTTAACGTTATGTTTGGGAATAATTAATATTGATAGCTAGCTTGCTAATGTGAGCTAACCTGGCAAGATTTTCAAATTATAAAGATCATTGCATCAGTATGAGAAAATAGGTGGGACAGCTTGTTAATCTGTGTGTGTGTGTGTGTGTGTGTGTGTGTAGCTCCTGAGCTTCTACAAGAGAAGACGTATGGTAAAAAAGTAGACTTGTGGGCCATGGGAGTGATTTCATTTATTATGTAAGTGTACACGCACAGTTAACATACATACACTAATCAGCCATAACAACTTTGGTCCAACTTTGGTAGGTACTTACCACTGCATACCAGGAACACCCGACACGTCCCACAAATCTAGTGGAAAGCTTTCCATATAAAGTTTGTCCACATACCTTTGGCCTTTCGATATATCATGTGTGATGTATTTCTACAGGCTGTGTGGTTATCCTCCATTCTATGATGATAATGACACTCAACTCTACAAACAGATCATAAAAGCAGAGTTTGAGTTCGACTCGCCGTATTGGGATGACGTCTCACATTCAGGTACAAGCAAAACACGGAATCATCAGAATCAGAATACTTTATTGATGCCGGAGGAAATTGTGTATCATTAATGAAACTACAAGTGTCATGCAGACAGCAGTGTCCATTTGTATCAAAGGGTTCTAAACTTTTTACCGGAAATCTACAGCACTACAGAGTTTAAGATTAACCCTTTCTTTGTTTTTTGAAGAGCCAAAGGTGATCATTTGGCCAATTAATACATTTTTAATTATAAAATAAATTGACCACAGGGCTCCAGACCTTCCTGCTGAAAGGACCATTTCATAATATGCCAATATAGAACAAGCATAGCAGGTTTGAAAGTCCCGGCTTCAGCACGCCGCAAGTAAATGTCCAGAAACCTAATATACAGTTTTGCCTTTGTGACCTTGAAAAGTAGGTCAAGGTCACTCACACACATACTCATCCTAGCATTCCTTGTAGTGAGCCAGCATAACAAGTTTGAAAGCCCCAGCTTTAGCGCACGGCAAGTAAATGTCCGGAAACTAAAGTGTGATGGACAGACAGACAGACGGATGGAACCCATTCGTATAGCGCCTGAGCCACTTTGTGGGTGGGAGCTAACAACTATTTTCATCTGATTCTAATTGTAGAAAATTAATCAAAACAAGTGGCGTTATTTCCTTTTTATAGGCCAATGTAACCAATGTATATATCAAATTCAGCATTTCAGTTAGATTTGTTTATTGGTTTCTGACTGTGTACAGTATAGTTTCATATTCATATTTAAAAGGATGATATGGGAATTAAAGCAGGTCGTACTGAACCACCAAAAATGACAGTGGTGTAGCAAAACAACTGTGAGCAGTAGCAGAAATTAGTGTGTGAATAAGGTTAAAATAAGGTTGTATTGAACCATGTTTACATTTACCTGCGAACAAGTACCCAGATTACCTAAAAGGTAGGGGAAAAAAGGAAAAAACACACCTAAAGTGAATAAAAGACCATTTTGAAACTTGAAAGACCAAATAATGGAAATACATTACAGTCTGTGATTCCCACCTCCGAGTGGCCCACCCTCTGTGCGCACTAAATGGCATTGATCCTGTTATGTTTCTCTCCTGTGTTTTCTCCTGTTAATGCTCCCAGCCAAAGACTTCATCGTCCACTTACTGCAGAAAGATCCGAACAGGAGGTTCAATTGTGAACAGGCCTTGCGGCATCCTTGGTGAGTTTATAAATAGCCGCAGTGAAGTGGAAGGAGAATGGAGAGGTCGATCGCTAGTGAAAGAAATGTTGGCTTTCAAAGAGAGAAAGGAACAGAGATAGAGAGAGAGAGAGAGATGGTGTGCGCTTTTGCGTTAGACTGTGTAGCTGAAAATGTTTACACAGATCTTTAACAATGTAGACTTCAATAAAGCATGGTTGTTTACATCTCATTTCATGAGACACAGGTTAACCTACAGTAAATAAGAATACTGCAGTACAATACATGGATTAATGATCAGAGTTTTCAGAAGAGGTTGAGTAATTTTCTATAATGGCAGCCCTGACCATAATCATAGTCTTATACTATATTAATGTGCTTATTGTTTTTATTGTAAAATCTTATTTAAAAGGAACTTGTATGGTGGATGTTAAACATAATATTTAGTCATTCATTTGCCGAACCACTTAATCCTACTAGGGTTGCAGGGAGGCTGGAGTCTATTTCAGCCAACTCTGGGCAAAGACAGTGTGCACTCTGCCAGTTCATCACAGTTCCAACACATTCACAAACATTTACACTTATACTCACAACTTGGGCAATTTCGAACAGTCATTTGGTGTAAAGTGCATGTCTTTGGACTGTTGGAGGAAACCCGAATACCCAGAGGAAACCCACGCACACACTGGAAGAACATGCAAACTTGACCCAAAATCGCCCTCGCCAAGCCTGGAACTCGAACCCAGGACCTTCTTGCTGTGCCACCAAGCCAACATAATATATTTATGGTTTTTTAAAAAAATAATAATTATGTTAATAATATTGTAAAAACGGTGTAAAAGCATACTGTTACAGCAAAAAACGGTGAAGAAAATATGGTCAAGTTTTCTTCAAGGAGATGTTTAGTTTATGGAAGGAGTCGCCAGTGTCACTGCGTTGGAAGTTTTCCAGTGCTTGCTTTGTAACATGACACGCTGTGTTTTTGCTTTATTAATTTTAAAAAGTGCATGCTGAGGGAATGACTGTTTATAGCTAATGTTCAAGGATGTCTCACAATATTGAATGCAACTATAAAATGATAAGAAGAGCAATTCTTTAATGAATGAAATAAGGCAGTTGCAGTATGAGAGAAATTAAATGCTCTAGAATTTTCTGTCATTGGAAAATAATAAACATTTGGGTAGTAACAGTAGCTAAACTTTGCAGAGTGGCAGAGTTTTGGCAGAGGTATTTTAATCACAAGCATTTGTTTGTTTCTTTATTGGGGACCCAACCCAACCTGAGTGCCAGAGATGACTGGATTTTGGAATGTCAAGGTCAAAGGTGAGGTAAAACTTTGAAATGAGTGCTGATAGCCATGTTGTTGGAAACAATGGAACACTAATAGAAAACCATATATGGTCTTTCAAATGAGACAATTACCTTTGACCTTGAATAACCCTAAAAGGTGAAAATCAAGGACATAGGATTCTGAATGCTTATAGTTTTGAAACAAGTACATAAAGATATGCCACTATTATGGAACACTAATAGGAAACCATGTATAGACTTTCAAATAAGACAATTACCGTTGACTTTGAATGACCTTGAAAGGTTAAACCTCAGCCATTTTGTAAATCCTTCAAACAATAGATTTTTTTTTCTTCTAATTTGGTCACATCCTGTAGAACATATGGTATGAATAACACATGGGTAATTAAAACCAGTACCCATACCCCTTACTATATCATCAAATGTGCTACATTATCCATGCTGCACATGTAAAGTTTATTTATATTATGTTATTGCAGGATTTCAGGTGGAGCAGCTCTGGAAAAAAATATACATGGCTCTGTCTCTGAGCAAATCCAGAAGAACTTTGCCAAGAGCCAGTGGAAGGTGAGAAAGCACTTCAAAACATTTGTGCATCATGGCTTGATATGTGTAAGTGGATGAAAGCTCTGACTCCTCACCTTCACATTTCACAGATCACACTAAGCCTTGTGTGAAAGCCTGAGAGAATCACATTTTCTCATGTCTCATATGAAATAACTTAGCATCGCATCACAGAGTGCATTTTTCCTTGCTGCTTTCTCGGCTGCTGAAGATGTTTGTCGAGATGTGTAATCAAAGCTGCTTGTTTCAGTCACTGTTGGGATGCTTTCTCATCTGTTGTAGTAGAAGCTGAATGAAAATATAGCAATTAGAAAAGTGTTGATATAGCATGTTCATGTCATGACAATTTCCAAACATTTTATTATGGCGTTCTTGTTATCCTGGTCTAAAAAAATGACTACATCCATGATGTGGGGTAATGGGAGCCAGGATGCATGAAAAATCTGAAAGCTAATTATCCAAAACAGGTATCAGTACAGATTTAATCAGAGAGGCGGTATGTTCCAACCATCAACTGTATGGATTATGGACAGAACTGCAACTATATGTTGTAATATATAGAAATGAAGTCATTTTGATGTGAAATTTGCAGCCCGTACACTTGGGATTTTCTCCAGCTCAAGCATGCGCAGCCGACGCTCTGCACTTCAATGCACTTTATCTATTCACGCCTCCTTTATCTCGTGTATATGATCACTTTCAAATTCAGTTCAGACATGGTTCTCCTGTTTGTAAAAGCAATGGTACTGGTGCATGTGTCCACGGTGCTGGATCCAGCTTGTTCAGGATTTTGATGCCAAATGATGCCACACCTTCAAAATTTATAATAAATATACAATAAAATATCACTGTGTGGCTCGGTGATGTAATGGCTAGGACGTCCACCTCACAGCAAGAAGAGTTTGAGTCTCTGGCCTGGGTGTTTCTGTGTGGAATTTATATGTTCATTTATATACTTGCCTGAGTTTTACTCTGGGTATTCCGGTTTCCTCCCACAATCCAAAGATTTGCATATTTGGCTTATTCGCTGTTCCAAATTGCCCTGAGATGTGAGTGTGAATGTTTGTGTTGCCTTGTGATGGTCTGGCGAGCTGTTCAGGGTGTTCCCTGCCTGTCTTTATAAAGAAATTGCATTAAAGTTATCATATAGCAATTGTACATTTACTTACGATTACAACCTCAACACTTTCCTCCTCTTCATTCATACAAATTCAGATTCATTGTTAAATCCATGATCAGAAACCAAGGAAACAGTCAAGAGTCCAAACTGGGAAACGCACCAAACATGACACATGGAAGAAGCAGAAAACCAAGATTATAATTTTACAATTATTATAATCAATATAATTACAAATAAACACACAAACCACGGGTAGAACATAACCTCCTTGGTGGAGGTGAAAATAAAATAAACTCAGTTAAAAACATTAAAAAAAGGGTGAATGTAAATATTTCCTTGTAAACTGTAATGCAAGTGCAACCTCCTGAAAATATTTTAACGTATGTTTTCTCTCTACTATATTTTTGCTAGCATACAATGCTTTCCCAAGCATGAATTGATTTACCTGCAGAGATATTCTGACATGTTCATTATAATGTCACGCATGTAGAATATCGGTGGGTATTGATTTCTGGCCTTGTTGACTTGTGGTCTGGTGTAGGACATACAGAACCATATGCATTACTTTATCTCATCTCATCTCCTATTTGCGGAACCTCTTTATCCTTTATTAGGTTTGTGGGTAGGCTGGAGCCCAATTCAGCCATCTGGAGGTGAAAGCGGGGCACACTCTGAACAGCTTGCCAGACCATCCCAGGGCAACACACACAACCATTCAAACTCACATCCACGCCTGGGGCGATTTGAAACACCACTTAGTCTGATGTGCATGTCATTGGATGGTGGGAGGATGCTGGGGCACTTGGAGAAAACCTACGCAAGCATGTGGAGAACACGTAAACTTCACCGCTCCCTGGGCACAGGGCTCAAACCCAGGACATTCTTGGCCATTATGCAAAGCTTTCACCCCTGAGTGCATTAAGTTAAAAGTTGCACGCTACAGTTTTCTGTGGTCACCTGCATGTTTATAGTTCATTCCAGTTTATATTCTTTTTCAGCAAGATCACTTAAAGCACACAAATTACACCATTTCTTTCAAAATCTTTCCAGTCCAGTGTCTCTAGTGTATCTAGCTCAGAAAACGGCAGTGTTGTCACTTTGTTTAACTAGTTTGTCAGTCTAATTAAAGACAGCACATGTAGGAGTGTACACATGGCTGTACAAAGAGCCGGTGAGATCATAACTGGCAAAAATTTAATAGCCATCAACTGCTATGTGTACAATGTAAATCAAACTGTATTTGGAAAAAGCACCTGAGGATGATGAGATTTAACATCCCAGAAGCAATAATGCCTCTACACTAGACTACACTATAGTATGTTTTGGTTCTTATGGGTAAAAGCTTTCACAGGAATCTCTATAATGGATACCCTACATAAACAGATAAAAAAAATCTCTGCAATTGTTGAACTACTGTGGTTACTTCTTTATGGAATTAATTTAGCATATTTGGAAGTAATCTCCAGCATCGGTACCTTGTACCAACTAGTAGTAAAAACTATAAATTTTTGGACATAGAAAGGTTTGTGGTTTCTTTGTCACTAGCTGCATGTTTTCTAGTAACAGAAAATATGATGTTTTGCTCTTTAATAAATGTCATTGACAAATTGCTGATATGTAAGAGAAATAAAATTATATTGATATAATATGTAAATAATACATTTTGTGTTTCTATTGGGTGTATCATATATCACCCTTCCACTGATGTTTTTCCTAAAATAACCTGCTCCGCCATGTTTTATTCATTCATGCTCTATGTGGGTCCAACATTTAAACCTATTCAGATTAATTAAAAATTATTCATCCACCCACTGATTTATCAAACCATCCATCCAGCCACTTCTAATCCCATGGCATTTCCAAGCCATTTATAAGATTTACCTCTATCATGTCCTGGGTCTACAGCATCGTATCCCCTCAGTTTGACATGCCTAGAAGATCTTGTCCAGAAGGTGTCTGGGATGCATCCCTGACAAATATCCAGACCACCTCAGCTAGCTCCTTTTATTGAGGAGGAGCAGCAGGTGCACTCTGAACGTCTATTGAAACCAAGCTCCTCACCCTGAGAATATCATCCATCAATTGAAATGTTAGGATGGAGCCCAAGTGCTAAAACTCAACTGCCTGTGTTAATTTGGTTGCTGTATTTTGGAATTAAAGTATACATGACTGTGTATTTCAGAGAGCATTTAATGCCACAATGATGGTGCATCATCTCAAGAAAAGGGCCCACGCAAATGAAGGAAAGGAACGGGACAGATCCACAGGAAGAGGTAAGAGAGCTTTACACATTAAAGTCTACCAAAAAACGAGAAAGCTCCAATAGTCACATTTGTTGTTTTTATTCACTTGTTAGTTATGTTCACTTTTCGGTTAAATATTCTTTTCAATAAAATTCTGGAGAGATGTAATCTCTTAAGCCTTGCTTTTGATATGCAATTATGAAAAATTTCAGAGGATGGTGGTATTGTGTCTGGTTAGTCACATTTAGTTTAACAGGAAATTCTGAGGCCACATAATATGACGCGAGAGCTTAATATACCTATTAACATGCGACTTATAATAAAATGTTTTTAAGTATTCATTTATTAGATAGGTAGGTAAGTAAGTAAGTAAGCAAGAAAATAAATACATTTAATAATAAATTACCCTTTATAAAATAATCAATGTATAAAATTCTGAAGCTGGAATGATTTACGCATTGTTACATTCATAGCAAGTTCTAACTATATAGATATAGAGTGACCTGTCAAAGACAATAATAAAAACTAAATATTGTTAATCAATATCTTGAGCTAGGCTACATAGCTATCTACTAACCCCATTTCATAAAAGTGGAGATATTTTTCAAAATGCCAGAAAGATCTAAATCTGCGATTTGTTTATTAAAAACAATTTATTAAAATTAACTGACAAAAATACAAAGAAAATATTTTTTCTTAACTGCATTTTGTAAAGATGAACAAAGATAGAATTTGATGCTTGCAAAACACTCAGCAAACAAAAGTTGGGACAAAGTTAATAGAAGATTTAAACATTAACAGAATATTCAAGTAACAGTCCTGAAGTCATTGGGAGCAGGGGAGCAGGTAGAAGGGACTGTGTGGTGTGGTCAGATGACTTCACATTTCAGCTTGTTTTCAATAAAATCACACAATGAGTACATTCCCTGTGCTAAAGATGAACATGACCATCCAGATTGTTGTCAGTGAAAGGTGCAAAAAAAAAAAAGTCTGTGATACTATGGGGATGCATCAGGTTCCACAGCATGGGTTAGTTTTATGTATGTTAATGTACTATTGAGGTGGAGGTGTTTATTGGGATTTTAGAGAGACATGTGTTGCCATTAAGGCAATGACTCTTCCTGGGAAGTCCATATATTTCACAGCAGGTATCAGGCCTGATTCTGCTCAAGCTACTATAGCATAGCTATAGAATAAGCTAGCTTATTCGAGTGCTTGACTGCCCTGCTGCTGGTCCAGATCTGTCACCTATTGAAAATGTATGGATCATCATGAAGCAGATAATCAGACAATTACAAACAACAATAAGTAGTATCCTCAGATCCTAAATTATTAAAATGTAAAATACATTGGGGGCAACTGTAGCCTAATGGTTAGAGAAGCGGCTTTTGGACCTAAAAGGCTAGTTCGATTCCCGAACCAGCAGGAACAATGTGTGGTGGTGGGTGAGTGGCTGCACCTTCCCTTCTTCCACACTCATGGCTGAAGTGCCCTTGAGCAAGGCACCTAACCACCAATTGCTCTCCAGGTGCCCCAAATCTCTGTGGCAGCCCACTGCTCTGAGTGTGTATGTGTGTGTGTGTGTATGCTCACTTTGGATGTTAAAAGGTGAACAGGAAAAGGAAAGGTGATGTACCACAATGGTAAAGATCTCTATCTCAAAATTCATTTTGCATCTTGTTAAAAATTCTAACCTTTCTGGAAATTGGGCTAGTAAGTTCCATTTAAATTATTCATTGTTAAATAAGAACACCTTTTTAATTTGTTTAAAAACTTTATGAAATATTATTTATAAGGCTTATATTATGTGGAAGTGCTGCAGTATAAATGTCTCTGAATTACTTTGTTACTATAGAAACAACAATACTCAGTAAAAGACTTGTGAGAACCATGCTGTTGTGGAAAATACATCAACGTGTGACCAACCAGATTGGAATACTGAACAATTCAACTGTGGTATAATGATGAATTATCAGTTACACAATTACCTAAAACATTCTGTTCAGTGCTTTATATGTGATCGCCTGCTCCTATGAAAATAAAAACACAGTATATTACACCCCAGATCAATGAATAGCATTACTGAGAATTTTCTGTCCAATCAGCTGGGGTATAAATGAAACTCACTGCAGTTACTCAGTCGATTTTTATTTATGGAGACATTCCAATATAAAAAGGTAAATTATTTGATATCCATTAGTCATGTAAAGTTAATGCAAGCATTTACTTTTTAAATGAAATTTTTATTTATTTTTTTATCTAGAGACCTCGTAAAATCCAACTGGCAGATGACCAGGAGTCAGCACACCCATACGCCTGAGTGAACATTTGTCAAAGCAGACCCTGCGCTCTGAACTGCTGATGTCGGCTTTATGTGCTGCTTTGCCTATTATGAACCAGTGTGACTCGTATGGGTGCCAGATGGAAGTGCATTAGAGCCTCTTTTGAGCCTAGTTGTCACTGCTACACAATCACTGTAAGGAAATCATTAGAAAACCGCAGGCATGCTTAATGCAATGTTGTGAATTGTTATGTATAAAGAACATTCTGCGACTCGTATTACTGAAGATTATTTGCTGGATAATGTTGCAAGCTGTGGCTGAATAGGTAGATATTACATCCGTTCCATGCACCTAGAGGTAAATTTGAATAGAAATTTGTGTATTAAATAATATATTACACTTTATTTGAAAGGTCAGGGCCTTCCGTACACATTCATAAGTCTTGCATAAAACTTTTATAAAAGCAGTGCTAGAAGATTTATGCGAGGCTCGTGTCATGACATTGTTGCTGCTCAAATTTGGCCTAATTTTGCTAGTTTGTTTTAAGAACAGCACAGACACTACATATCTGCTACATTCCTTTTTCTTTCCTATTCCCATAGCTCATAAATGGTATTTTCATTCATTCATTCATCTTCTGAACCGCTTATTCCTAATTAGGGTCGCGGGGAGGCTGGCGCCCATCTCAGC
>JAQMYF010000015.1:5187584-5202644 GCA_030014195.1 Neosilurus mollespiculum
GACCATTTTCTAAATTTTGAGCTTTGTTCCCTGTTTTAAAGCTGCATTCCCTTTAATTCTTGTACGCACTGGTGGCTGAAAGTAAGCAAACACTTTGGAAAAATATCTGTTTATTTTCTCAGATGGTCTGTGATAAAATGTGATAAAAGTGTCTCAGTCTGTCATCTATACACTAAAAGGGCACAAAGAAAGTTTAAAATAATGATGGAAATTTGGCTCTGTTCAGTGAGTCCGATTATTCACCTCCCAGATGACTCGGTGTCTCGATTCAATTTTCAAAACCAAACAAGCGATCATATTTTGAATGCTTACGTGGCTGAAATTGTGAAAATATTAGTCTACCTTCTAAAATAACCTTGCTTTAACCTTACTGAAAGGCTCGCATGTTTGACTCAGCACTCGAAGAATTGATTTTTGAATAACACATCACCAGCTTTTATTACATGCAGTCATACCCTATATGGACAAACGTTTATGGACACTTGACCATCAGACCCATATGTAGCTTCTAGCCAAAGTTGATGCCACAAAGTTGAAAGCACACAATTGTGCAGAATGTCTTTGTCTGCTGTCGGGTTCCAATTCCCCTTCTCAAGAACTTAGAGGCTCAGTCGTGTTCTAGCATGACCGTCCCCCCTGAGCACACAGAGAGCTCCACGAAGACATGTCTTACCAAGGTTGGAGTGGGAGAACGTGAGTCGCTTGGACAGAGCACTGACCTCAACCTCACTGAACATGTTTAAAATGAACTAGAACGGCAACTGCCCCTGGTGTCCCTGCCTGGCTTCAGTGTCTGACTGTAATAATGCTCTTGTGGATGAACGATCACAAATCCCCACAGCACACACTCCAAAATCTAGTGGACAGCCTTCCCAGAAGAGAGAATAAAGATTTGTATAAAGATGCCGCAAGCTGTTAGCAGATTTGTTTTCTTTGCATTTTAAATTTGTTCACCAAAAAAAAAAAAAGCCTCATATCGCCTCTTCTGTCTTCAACACTTGCTGCTGTTTCAGTGCTATTGAGTTTTAAGCTCCTCTATAAAACAGATGAAACAGAATTCCCAGATTATTCATTCATTCATTTTCTGAACCGCTTAATCCTAGTTAGGGTCGCGGGGAGGCTGGCGCCCATCTTCACTATCAAGGCTGGCGCCAAGGTTCACTAACAAGGTCTTGGTAAAAGGCAAACTGAACCTGGGTTTACACTGGGGCCATGATGTCCATGATTTCCACAACCTGAGAGAATCATAATAAGCGCGTTTGGGGGGTGTCGAATCGTGATGATCTTGAGGGAACTTGTTGGAATCATGATGATCGTGATAGAATGTGGGAATCGTAATAGAGCGTAGTAGAGCTTAACAGACCTTAACAAAGCGTAACAGACCTTGATGCGGCGTTGTAGAGGATCTTGATGAACTTCCAAGGTTCCTTCAAGTTTCATGTCTTGGATGCCCCCTGCCTCCTTTTTATTCCCCAATCGTGCTCAAATTGTGGTCATAAATCACAGAGCTTCATGCTTTTTTGAATCGTGGGCATTGTGGAGCCAGTGTAAACCCAGGTTAACCTGTTAGATAAGGTAAAAAAAAAAGACATAAGAAGTCACGTTATAGGTGTAGCCCGAATTGTTTGTTTAAGTGAACTAAGAATTTTAATATATATATGATGGATCTTGGGTCTTGCTAAATATGACAATCACACTTATTTATTAATTTACATAAAAGCAATTTTAACCTTTTATTTAATAAAATAAAGTAAATCATATTTATAATGATTTTACCAGAAATAATAAAGCACAAGTTTCAATATTCTTAACATTTTAAAAGAATTGTAATTTAACTTGTGTTTTTGCAACTTATTTTTTATTTACCATAAAGAACTATTTCTTTATTTCCTTCTAAATACACTTTTTACCCTGGCTACATATGTATTCATATCTATAAAGGATCTCTGCAGTAATGTCTGTGGATGAATGTGTTATGAAGGCTGAATATAGACACCCTGTGAATAACTTGTTACATCACAATTACAGATTCAGATATGTACTGTATCTTGATTCTTTTGTGCAGTGATTCGTGTTTCACCACACTGGCTCCAAAGTCAAAATGTAATCATTGTATTTAAAGTAATTTCATTTTGTTTAAACTCTGCCCTTGGTTTTTGGGGGGAAAATATGTTCAGTTGTGCAGCTCTTGAATAAAGCTTTTAAGGGTTAAAGCTTTCGAGGCATGACTTAACTTTCTTCTACGTGGTTTAAGTTTTTAAAAAATTTAATTAAAAAAACAGCAAAAAAATTATACTATTGTTATAGAATCACGTATCAAGGTATCAAGATAATATCGAATTAGGTGGGCCCTAGTGATTGCCATGTCTAACAGTAACACAACATTGGTACAAATGGTTTCATTAACTAAGAGCAGAGAATAAAATAAAGCAAAAACATTGCCCGTAGGAATAATAATCCGTGTTTTTGGTCATAGAGACTGACAGGGTTTACTGTACATCCAGAAACTTTTTTAAATAATGCAGTTGGTTATCAAGGGTGGCATGGTGGTGTAGTGGTTAGCACATCTGTCTTACAGCGAGAAGATCCTGGAATTAGGTCCTGGGCTTGTTAAGGCTGTTTCTGTGTGGAGTTTGCATGCTCTCCTTGTGCTTGTGTGGGTTTCCTCTGGGCTCTCCGGTTTCCTTCCACAGTCCAAAAACATGCACATTATGCTAACCGATTGTTCCAAATTACAGTTATAAGTACAGTTATATTATAACCAGCTAGATTTCATGTTAAACTATAGTGAAGTTTCTGCTACATGGTTTGTATTTTTCTCTGGTTTCACCCAAATGAGGATAGATTTCCCGTTTGAGTCTGGTTCCTCACAAGGTTTCTTCTTCGTGTTGTTTGAGAGACTGATTTCCTTGTCACCATCGCCGCATGCTTGCTCACTGGGGATGTGTGGGGACTATGTAAAGCTGCTTTTCAACAATCATTCATTCATTCATTTTCTAAGCAGTTTAATCCTAATAAGGGCCGCATGGAGGCTGGCGCCCATCTCAGCCGACTCTTGGCTAGAGTGCAGTATACCCTGGACAGGCCATGGTTGGGCCAACACACATATAACCATTCACACTCACACCTAGGAGCAATTTGGAAAAGACAGTTAGCCTGCTGTGCATGTTTTTGGACAGTGGGAGGAAACCAGAGTACCCAGAGGAAACCCACGCAAGCACGTGCAAACTCCACACAGAAATGCCAATACTGGAAATCGAACCCAGGCCTTCTTGCTGTGAGGCAGATGTGCTAACTAATGTGCCACTGTGCCGCCCGCTTTGCGACAATGTCAGATTTAAAAAGCACCATGCACATAAAACTGAATAGAATAGAATAGAATTGAATTGAATTGAACTGAAGCCCCTCCAGAGTCAATTCTTGTACCCAGCATCAATATTTTCTTCCGTCCTGCTGTTACATTTGAAACTACCTAATATTATTTTGGTCAAACTGTGTGATTGATATATGGTATGTCAGTTTTATTTTTTAATCCTGCACTATATGTATATTCATCCAGCAGATGGCAGGGCAGTTCACTTAGTTTAGCCCTGCAAGAGAAGGAGATAATCACTCCAGATGAACCCACACCTCAACACCAGGCGTGTCTGTGTTCTCCCAGTAGGCCGACATTAGCATTAAAAAATTTGACTTACAGAAAGATCTTGATTAAGCTTTTCTAATGACACACCTGATAAAAGCCTGTTCTAATGGACGGCCTAATGAACGGCTGTTCAAATGGAAAACCTAACAGCATGCGCCGCAAGCTGTCTTAACTCAGTTGTTTTAATAAGCGTGCCAAGGTCACCTCAATATTCCGAATAAATCAGGTACTCTTTTATCATGTGGCTGATTTCACAATTGCTATTTGTATCCAATTTACACGTATATTGAATGAATGTAAAATTAAGGGGGAAAAAAGCAACAGGTAACTTGTCTTTCACAACAATCAGTGTGCATGTTTTAGATAAATAACTAACAACACTTAGAAAAGAGTGCTATAAATTTATTATTATTTTTTTTTTTGCATTCATGTGTGAGTCCATTTAAAATCTCACGCTTTCCCATGAATCATCCATTATAGCTTATTAAAATGCACAATTTAACTGTTTCCCCCAATGTTACGTACATGTATTACAGTTGGAACATTCCCCAAGTCACATGATGTTCAACAGGAAGTGAGTCACCTGAACCTCCTGAAAATTATGCAAAGAACAAAAGTAAGTTTGGTCATTTCATCCATCCATGCATCCATCCATCCATAATCTATCTATCTATTTTGGGCTAAGCCAGGAGTAACATCATCATCATCATCATTATCTTCTTCCACTTGATCCGTGGTTGGGTCATGGCGGCAGCAGCCTAAGCAGTGTGATCTGGACGTCCCTCTCCCCAGCCACTTCCTCCAGCTCCTCCGTGGGGACACCGAGGTGTTCCCAGACCATAGACAGAGACATAGTCCCTCCAGCGTGTTCTGGGACATCCCCCGGGGTCTTCTCCCAGTGGGACATGCCCAAAACACCACACCAGGAAAGTGTTCAGGAGGCATTCCAATCAGATTCCCGAGCCACCTCAACTGGCTCAGCGGCGGTTCTACACTGAGCTCCTCCTGGATGAAGGAGCTTCTCACCCTATCCCTGAGGAAGAGCCCCGCCACCCTGCGAAGGAAGCTCATTTCAGCCGCTTGTATCCGCGATCGTGCTCTTTGGGACACTAGCCAGGGCTAATAGGTTTTTTCAAAGATATTGATATTGATTGATGAGGTCACTTTGAAATTATATTTATGTTCCCCAAATTAGAGACTAAATGGAAGTTGTTATTATTTAAAAATATTATTTAATCATTACAGTGCCCCTAACCTTGTCATGTCAATTCAATTTGTATATCTGCGATTTCCATACTAGAAGTTATTTCAAGGTTTGTTTAATCCTAACATTAATGTTCACTAGTAAATATTTTATGTCTTATCTTCCATTAATGAAAAAAAAAAAACGTTTCTCAGAAAAACCAACCCAGCTCACAGGCTTAGTATCTCCTATTCAAGGAAGTGGTGAGTCAGTGTAGCAAGACAGTAAGGCGCTGGTAGCTCAGTGGTTAAGGCTCAAAGGTCTGGACATCATGTCCCTAGTTCCACCAAGGTGCCACTCTTGGGCCCTTGAGCAAGGCCCTTAACCCTCAATTGCTCAGTTGTATCAAAATGCTAAATGTAAGTCACTCTGGATAAGGGGGTGTCTGCCACATGCCATAAATGTATTCATCTGTATTACACATTTTTTTTTTATTCTGTGCCTCTTTACAATAATAAGAATAACAATAATAAGACCGCGTGATTGGAGGAAAGATCTGACATATGTACGATACCTTAGCAGTGCAACACTGATTCGTAGAACGTGAGAAAAAAAATAAATCAGCAATCAAGTGTTCTGCACACACGCTCGCCTCAAGATGGACGATTTTACTAATATCGTCCCATAGCCCATTGCAGGGGTCATTGACACCCTTGTACAGGAGTAAGCAGAGAAACATCATGACCGATTCCATTTTATTTCCAGGAGATAACACTGAATATAATATTTATTTCATATGCTTGGGAAGTCAATGGACCCCTTTCAGCTTTATATGTGCTAACTGGAGCCACAGTCTTAGAATCACCAGTGTACAGGATTTATTAGGGTTGCTTTGCATATATTAGCAGAAAGCGTGCACACACACACACACACACACACACACACACACACTGGTAACTGGTAAAATCTGGTTTTGATTTTGATCTAAAAACAGTGGCGAGTTAATCTTCTATTTCTGATGACTGTTTTCTATTTAATGTGTTTTGTTGATTCGAACAAAAGAAAGAAAGAAAGAAAGAAAAACAGAAAAAAACATTTTGCTTCATAGTCAAACATGACAATAAACTTCAGGTCAGATATCCAATTGGGGTGAAATAGAGTGTAAAATGCAGCCGTTTACATGGAAATCTATCCAACCTTATGCTAAATGAACGAGACACATTCCTGAAAGCATTCCAGGGTCTTTCAGAAATGTTCCAGGGATCAGTATATAGTGTCTCAGTGGTAACTTGGGTGGAGTGAACCAAACCCTAAAACCCTTAAAAAAGAACTGGCTGTACAGCTTTTTTTTTTTTTTTTTTGCACACATTGCAAACTATTTCCTGTAAATGCCAAGATGGAAGATAAAAGACCAACAATGTGGCATCGACCACTGCTACTCAAGAACAAATAGTAAGCAATAACTCAGCCCCTGCGCCAAACTCGTAGAGCTCCTGTGATTTTGGAGCACCCATGTGGAAGCAATTTGGAGAGGCCCATAAGCAATTATAGATGAAACCATGCTTGCGGCAGCCTAGTAAGAGCACTTTCAGCACTTAAGGCGTGTTGTCAAGAAGCTTCCAGGGTAAAAAGGGAAAAGGGATCTTGGATTGGACGGAGCAGGTGGCTTTCTGACCAATAGGGACAAATTTACGTCTGTGAACTGATTTGAAAATGTGCTCATGGCATGTGTAGCAGGACCCCAGGTAATAAATAACTCATGAAGATTAATCATGTAGCATTGATGTGATGTAGCGTCTAACCCTGGATTACTTCTGTCGCATTCACCATGGCCTTGAGGTCGTACTAAAGACGAGACGGTGTGACAAATTGCATATATTATAAGCCCCCAAAGTAATACCACAGGTTTAAGGTCTGCTTCTTATTTATTTATTTATTTATTTATTTATTTATTTATTTATTTATTTATTTATTTATTTATTTATTTATTTATTTTTCAGGAAGTGATGACCTCATTTAATCTTTCATTCATTTATAGAAGTAATTGCATTTTAAAGTAACCCAGCAGCACAGGATTCTGTATACTTTTTAAGCTTTTAGACTGCAATGATTATCAAGACTGTGAAATCTAAACCCCAAAAAAAAATCCATGTTGATGTGTATAATTTGTATAAATAGCTTAAAATGAAAGGGGAAAATTCCAAACACATGTTTGTCATTATTTATAGGTCTCTAGAATTAAGTTTCTCAAGTTTTCAAGTGTGCTCACTTTAGATTGGTTAAATGCCGAGGCAATAATTTCCCTTGTGGGATTAATACAGTATAGAAAAATCAAAAAAAAAAGAAAAAAAGAAAAGAAAAAAAATGAAAAAGAAAAAAGGAAATAAAAGAAAGAGAGTCATCAGTGTACCAGAGCTCACATACTGAAATATCTGAACACCAAAAATTCCACATCATTTCAGTTATTTTTTGTTTTATTATCACACATACTTAAAAAGTGTTATTTATAAATGTATATTTTATATATAAATATATATAATATTTAATTAATAATAATATTATATATATATATATATATATTTATTTATTTATTTGTGTGTGTGTGTGTGTGTGTGTGTGTGTGTGTTGTATTTAATTTGTATTAACTGGGTTTAAATAAATTTAACAACAGACAAGTTGGATGTCGCCCAAGTTCCTGATTTCCCAAATTCCAAGTTGAATGACTGTTCCATTGCCCATTCATCACTACTTTAACTGCAAAAAGTTTTTCAGGGTTATGGGTACAGTGGATTACAGAAAAACTTCAGGAGAAGGAAAAAAAAGCGAGCCTGGTGAGGGAACAACTGTTTATAACAGTTGCTATCACATACAGTACCAGTCAACGTCTAGACACACCCACTCATTCTAACTGGACTACAAGGTCTTTTGACTGGTACTGTACATCACACTCTGTATGTAGGGCAACAAGTAATGAGGGCGCATCAAAAACTACCTAATTATAATATTGCCGTGACAAACTCAAGCCTGATGTTAAGATTACAGTTTCATAAACGATGGCCCCAATACACCGACTTGAAGACAAGAGAAAATGTCATACAGTAGCTAAAACTGTCGGCATGTATATGTTTAATGCCATGTATTAGCTATGTTTTTTCAGCTGGCTAGCTAAGCATGGAGGATTGGCGCCAAAAAAACCCAAACTTTCAAAGTACGTCTGTCACGGCGAAAATAGGTCAGATCTGTAATATTGTATGATGTTCATAAGAAAGTGTTACGGATGTTTATTCAGTCATTCATTTGCTGAACTGCTTAATCCTACTAAGGCTGCAGGGAGGCTGGAGCCTATCTTAGCCAACTCTGGGTGAAGTCAGGGTACACCCTGAACAGCTCACCAGTCCATAGCAGGGCCAACACACCACCATTCACAATTACACTCACACCTAGGGGCAATTTGGAAAATCCAATTCCAAATAGCCTAACATTCATGTCTTTGGACTGTGGGAGGAAACCAGAGTACCTGGAGGAAATCCATGCAAGCATGGGCAGAACATGCAAACCCCACATGGAAATGCCCTCTTCAAGCCTGGGATTGATACCAGGCCCTTCTTCTTCCTCTGAAGCATCCTATATACTACACACTGTGCAATCTAATACGTTTGTTGCAAGCCAAAGAAATCCTTGTATGATAATCCTGTGACACTAGATTGGTGTACGAATGCTATACATCATTCGAAATGGACCTGATGTCAAGAATTAACTAGAAGATGGGGAAAAAATTGGGTTTTGTCTCAACAAGGGACCACAATAGCATTTTCTGTCGCACAACAGGTGAGTTCCATTTGACACACAACTGTCATTAGATTTTTTTTCTTTGGACTTGTTGTATACCTGTTGTGACATTCGTGACAGGGGCTTTAGGGCTCGTTTTAAGGTTAACATCACCATATTTATTTTATATACTGGAAAAGAAATTATATTTGTACATGACATTGGAAATGACATAACATGACACCCGGCGGTTATGGGTTCAATAGGGTTTCTGTGTTTTCCATGACATGTTTGGCTCCTTGTTGCCAAAAAAGTATGCAGCAAAGCCACAGTGCTTACTGTTTACTCTAATTACTTCCTCCAAAAGGAAATAATAATAGTAAAAAAAAAAAAAAGCTTTTAAATGTAAACAGCTGTTTTGGAAATCTTGTATCATAGCCAAAGGGCCATTTCATCCCTGAATAATTTTTTTATGGCATTGTTTTTAATTCTTTAGGGCATTCTTTAAATTTCTGGGCCTTCTGCCTGGATCATCTTAGCCCCCCTTCAACCCCCGTCCATCCTCATATGGGCCTTGGTTAATAAGTTCCTGTCTGTATGATTATATTGCATAACAATGAGAGTGCAACTATTTCAGACTTCCTTATTTTATGATCCGGTCCCACCATATGTAAACACACATTTGTACACATCTGTCTTGTGTTGTCGTAAATCACTTGATAAAAAGAAACAATACCTTGTTGTATGTTTAAAGGCAAAATCTTTCTATTCCAGCCCAAAATAATAACCAGACCAAATGGCCCCAGACATGATGCACAAAGCCAAGCCTTTCAGAAAAGCACAGTCATGAGAGCAGTCCATTTGGCAGACTCATGCATTCACACAAGTTAGTTACTGAACCTTAAACCTTGCGAACAGAACTGTGTACGTTGCTAACTTGTCTCATTTTCATACCGACAATCTGTTTCCCATCTGGTGTAACTCATTTTAATTAAGACAGCGCTATTACAAAACAAGGGAGGCAATGGAGAGCCTTAGTCACGCAATTGTTCTAGTTTGAGGCATATCCTGGCGTACGATGACAGCGGTGCGTGCAGTTCTGCTGAGGTGGTGCTACAACACCTGCCAACGTCCGTCTTCATCCTCCCATGGGCCACAGCAGCGCTCCACTTCCAACAGCCGGCCTCCACGACGCTTCACTGCCCAGCTTCAGAGCCAGATGTTCATAACATGACGGAACAATCCATTATGGTGATGAAACTGTTGGAATGGGGCTCCATGTGCCTTCGGAACATGTCCAGGATCACACGGTAGGGAGCCTCTGTGGAACACTGCTCAGGTATCCTTAGGGGAATGTTTGCTCAGAGCTCACTTCAAGGTACAGTGCTTCACTTCTCTGGAGGAGAGAAATGAAATGCTTTGACAAGACCAAGTGCTCACAGATTAGCTTGTCAAAGATATACACATGAAGCAGTCTTGGAAACCTGAGCTGACCTGCTTCAGGGTGATGAGATCTGTGACCAAGTCAAAAAACAACAATAAACAAAATATTTTGTGCCTCCCAGTGAAAATCTGCACATACATTTTTGTGTAATCCTGCTAACAAACACACAAACAAACAAACTAGAAACAATCAGAATGCACAAACCTTCACCAAGCCAAAAATCATACTACTACCACTAATAATAATAATAATAATAAAAAAGTTCACAGCACCTGTCTTACTGATCTGAAGGTTGGAGGTTCAAGCCCCACTATCACCGGGTTGTCACTGATCAGCGTATTTATGCCCTGCGGTGGCCTGGCGAGCTGTCAAGGGTGTACTCCGCCTTCGCCCAGAGTCAGCTGAGATGGGCGCCAGCCTCCCCGCGACCCTAATTAGGATTAAGCGGTTCATAAAATGAAAGAATGATTACACAGAACCTTCTGCTAATCTTGCTGTAATACCACAATTCCATACTATCTCAAAATGTTAAAGAATCTTTAAAAAAATTCCTGGATCCAGAATTTGATTCAGATCAGCTCCAAAATCTAATATAGTCTTCCTTGTGCCATACTCCGCCCCTCCCGAAAAAAAAAAAAATCTCAAAACCTGTTCATAGTTTTTTGAATAAAGTTGCTAACAAACAAACTGAAGGTAAAACAACCTTCTTGGCAATTAAAAGCTTCCCCTTTGCTCAACCATCTCATCCTGCTCTGCTGACACTAATCATACCCATCCACTAGATTGCACATAATGGGAAGGGGTGCTCAGCTGTTATGGGCCAGAAAAAATAAAACATTTGGATGAAAAGATCTTGCCTGATAGTCTTTCAAACACCATTTTTTCTTCAGTATTAATTAAATGATATGATTACTGATCTAGAAGAACATTGCACACTACAGCTTTAAGCCATACTTTATAATGTTATACAGTTTTCATTAACATTGTTAAAAAATGTTTAATATTAATAGAATATGCTTAAAAGCGGGGATGTCACTAGTTGTTTTAACCCCTTGTTAATGAGCTGGCCCACAAATCTCATGCAAATTTTATTCTCCTGGACATCCTGGACTTCCTGTATACTCAGAGCATTGGAATCATTTGCTCCTGTACATAACTATTACTCAAACGAAGAAAGATAATACACTTAACAGTATATTCCAAGCTCAGAAGCAGGCAGTGGCCTATATGAAGTAGGAGCACTGCTCTGGATCTTGGCGCAGGCTCTCATGGCCTGTTTCTTTTGGATCAGGCTTGGAGAAGTTGGTCTGACCTCACGAGCTGGCCAGTGTCTGCCGTTTCTTTCCCTTTTTTTTTTTTTTTTTTGGAAGGCTGTGGTCTTGCCCGCTGCTGTGACAGCAGACAAAGTTAAAGCAGAAAAGAAGCGAATTGTGGAACTGCAGGCTGAAGATCCGGTGACTCATCGAAAAACAGCAGTAGTGCAGAACCGCATCTTGGCATAATCACAGAAGATGGCCTCCCAGCATTTTGGTGACAGATGAAAGAAGTCAAAGGATGTAATTGAATACAGGAAAATCAAATTCAGCCTCCTTGTCATGTAAAAGAAATGTCATTTATTTTTTTTTTTCCCCCAAGCTGGGTGAATCTCACAGAAGCAATAATCACTAGGCTGGTATAAAAGCAGGAGTTAGGACTCCATCCCTCACTGCACCCCACTGTCTTCAGCCTGCCAAGCCATGTGTCTCTTATCTACCCAGAACAGCCCTCTGCACTCTGCCAGAGCTCGGGCGGTTCAAATTGGGGGTAATGTCTTCCTTTTCTGTGCGCCAGCCCGATCACATCGCATGGATAAAGTGATTATGGAAATGCTGGGGTGGTGCTGGAAGCAGCCTTTAGGGAGCAGGAGACGGGAGCTGACATGGAGTCCTTAGCACGCAAAGAAGGCTGTGCTTGATTGTTCTGTAGCTATAGAGAGTATTTGTGTACACATTGTTTTCATTTAAAGAGAGGCAGACTGATTGTGATTGCCATTGTTCAGGCAGACAAGAGAGGAAACAGGAGCTGGATCTTTTTTCCATCCCTTTTCCTTCATCGATCAGGTTTTGTCCAAAGCCTACGTCCATCAACAGTGTCATAGTCCTTTCTAGTCGTGATCAATGGACCTGTGCAGCCAAGCATGTGATTGACATTTAGAAATGGCAGTTTCTGTAGTAAGAAGGAATACGTTGACTGAGTTAATCAAGCAGCGCTGGCAGTTACTCATTCCATTTAAAAGCTGAAATGAGTAAATAAATGTACGAGACAGCGACGCGTACTGTGCTGTGCTGCTGCCATATTTGTTCTTAGTTTCTCCTCCTTTCATATATCTTCCACCCTAATAAAAACGCAGGGTACATCTACTAACTGTGGGTGACGGGGGACACCGATAAAGCACATGAAAATGGAGTTTTAAATTAGCTCAGCCACTTTTTATGAATAATCTGCGTCATTATTTCTCATCCCGACGTAAAAATATTCTGCCTGAAAAAGGTGATAAATTTCTTTGATTTTTGTCCTAATTGGTTGTGGTTGTGCGGGAATGCTTTTTCAAATGAAGGATTAGCAAAATGCAATTTCAAAGAGCAGACGTGTGTGACTGCACCTAACACTGTAGGGAGTGTGTGTGTGTGTGTGCGTGCGTGAGAGAGAGAAAGAGAGAGAGAGAGAGAGAGAGGTGAGCTAAGCTATTCCCCATGCAGCAGAAGCGATCAGAGGGCCATTAGGAGATTTTGGTTTGGGTGTTGGCTTTTCTGCTGAGCCACTCCGCTTCTGTTCTCAACATCCAGACCAGAACGGATTCTCCGGTCAACATTTGCTCAAACTACTCTTCAAAACGATGCCATTGAAACGGGTTTAAGTCCCATTGTTGAAACTACATTAGGACATTTCAGATGTATTTTATACATTTCATGCAGTGACTGACAACTCAAATTACATTCAAATCCAATTGACTTGCACAGTGAGTTGGACTTCGCGTATGATCATGACTTGACTTGTACATCTATCTAACTGCTCCGTGATTCGTGTTACATAGACTTGTGTGTAGAAAAATCCATTCAGTCATGCATCTTTCAGGTTTTGGTGGATCCAGAGTCTGAGAACGCAGAGTGTGGAGAAGGAATATACCCAGAATCCACCGCAGGGCACCATGCACACACATTCACACATCTCGAGGCAATTATGTGCAACCAATCCACTTTTTGGCAAGTTCTTGGAGAGCCCACAGGAAAGTCACATGGGTACAAAGAGAACACGTGAGATTCCACACAGACAGCAACCTGATGCATACTGGGAATTCAGGATTTCCTCTTTCCTCTCAGAAGTATCAACTGGAAAGCCTACTGACTTTGTGATTCCTGATGTGAAAAGTTGAGGGAAGCTCACCAACCCTGATCCTAAAATCCAAGATGGCTGCTTAGTTCGTCAACAGAGTGACAACAGTAATAATGTTCATTAGCCCTTCTGTCCATTTGGTTCTGAATGAAGCAGTCGTACACTCACAGTACCGTCCAACTTCTATTTTATGCAGCACAATGCACTGTTAACTGGTATTGCTAACAATGGCTGATAATAGCTAACTGGTTGGAAATAGGTTCTTCTCTACTGGAACACCGTACACTTAGGTGTTCTGTTATTTCCAGCACTGACTCCAGGGTAACCTGAGCAGCTGTGGCTACTCCACTGTGGCTACTACCCTGTAACAAAACGTCAAATCCCATCTACTCAAGAAATTATTTACGAATATGAATATCCTTGAATATCTGATTCCCTTGTATGCATCTGACTCAAAAAAAACACCGATTTCCTTCAACCTCCTTCCAATACCTTGTGTCCTAGCACACGTCGTCCTCGACCGCTAACGTTGATGTTTTTAAGCACTCAGTTGATGCAGAAGCTGGAAATGAAGAACATTACAGGAAGATTGTGATCAAATATAATGAGCTGATTTTTACGCATGACTCAGCAATCAGATTCATTCTGCTTAGCTGGAGATGCATTTCATTACAAGTATAAAAGCATGTGGTAAAAGTTTTATCAAGATATAATTGAGATACCAGACGATTAGAGTCCCACTAGATGCAACCTAAAAAGCCTTTCTGAAAGGATTCGACATAGGAATGATAATTCATTCATTCATTCATTTTCTGAACCATTCATTTCTGAACCACTTAATCATAATTAGGGTTGCCGGGAGGCTGGCGCCCATCTCGGCTGACTCTGGGTGAGGGCAAGCAATGCAGCCTACTCTTTACGAAAGGCAGCAATGGTTCTTTTACATGCCTCTCACCACAGACACATGGCTGGCCTTTGATAACCCAGTTTGCTGTACTAGGGGGACAGCAGTGAAAACCCGGTGGCAGTGGGGCTTGAACCCCCGACCTTCGGATCAGTAATGCAGCACCGGCCCAGCTGGCCACCACTGCCCCGGAATGATAATCACACATTTAAAAAACTGAACTCACAGAAGCAGAATTTGGGTGACATGGTTGCACCGTGGTTAGCACGTCCGCCTCACAGCAAGAAGGTCAAGTCCCTCAGGTGTATCTGTAAGGAGTTTGCATGTTCTACCCACGCTTGCACGGGTTTTTTGTTGGTACTTCGGTTTCCTCAAACAGTCCCAAAGACATACACATCAGGCTAATTGGCTGTTCCAAATTACCCGTAGGTGTGAGCATGAGTGTGAATAGCTCTGTGTGTTTTGGCCTTGTGATGGACTGACAAGCTGCTCAAGGTGTGCACTGCCTTTGCCCAATGTCAGCTGAGATAGGCTCCACCGCGACCTTACTAGGATGAAGGGATTTAGCAAATGAGAATGAGATGAGAAACTGAATTTAATGCCCCAGGGGTGACCCCACTCATTTCTAGCATTTCATTACTATTTCTAGCCAATTGATAATACACTTATATACATGTACATATACATTTATATATATATATATATATATATATATATATATATATATATATATATATATATACACA
>JAQMYF010000015.1:5214669-5226905 GCA_030014195.1 Neosilurus mollespiculum
GCTCCGAGTTTGTTCTCGCTTTAGATGGTTTAAATGCAGAGGAAATAATTTCCCTTGTGGTATTAATACAGTATGGTAACCAACCCCCCACCCCAAAAAAAAACAAAACAAAACAAAACAAAACAAAAAAAAAAAAACAACAACAACAAAACAAAACAAAACAAAACAAAACAAAACAAAACAAAACAAAAAACCAAAATAAATAAAAAAACACCCAAAAACAACAACAACAACAAAAACCAAAACACCCCAAAAACAAACAAACAAAAAAGAAATACACACACACACACACACACACACACACACACACACACATATATACATATATACACATGTGCGAGTGTGTACACTTCAGCTCTTTTTCTCAGCTGTATAAGATAAAAACTTTGAATGTTAGAAGGAGAATGGAGCTATTGTATATAATTATGATCTAGGAGCCTAAAATAATTTGCTTACAATTCCCATCTCAAATTACAAAATCCTCAATGATTCAGAGGGATGTAGAGCCTAAGTCTGACATAGCTTTTTTTAAACATCAATACAGCATGTCAATATGTTTATGTGAGCACGGTAAACACATGGACTCATGGATTGGCAAACTGCCGAATGCACTGATTAGTTGTATGCTCAAAAACCGATGGACTGCGCATGGTAAAAGTTGAAGGCTCTGGGAGCTAAAGGCAGACGCGATTAGCTTACTTTTCTCTTCAGTGTTGTTCTGTTTCTCGGAGTATTCATCCTGACATCTGTTGAATAGTATGTTACACACGTAAGCGCAAATAGTCACTGTTAATTAAGCTATAGCATCAGAGTAACTGCAGTAGGGAGCTCCAGACAAGAAGAAAGCCACAGACACCGGCACCAGTTACTCATTTCTCCTGCTGCTACTCGCTGTAATTATTTCCGAAGGCTATTTTATGAATTAACCGCGACCGGCCTTTATGCCTTCCTCTGAATGTATTGAGGCTGATTGAGAATACCTGTGGCAGGTGACTTTTTAAAATGCAATTACACTATTAGATGAAGCTTCTTTCCTGATTGTAATAAAAAAATTGAGAGCTATTAAAGGCCATTGTTCTTGTCCCTGTAGATCATATTTCTCATATTGCTCTCCTGAGAAATTTGGGGATTTTGAAATGTTCCTTTCTAACATGCACTCTGTAATTAATAAAAGAATTAAAACAAAAAATGATATAAAGTATGATGTATGATGATTTGAAAAATTGTAACAGGGGCAGCTTGCTACAGGTGGTAGTGTATAAGAGGAATAAAATATTTAGGAATAATTTCAGGATACTCTTTTATTATTATAAAATTATTATATATAATAATAATTATTATTATTATATAATTATTTATTATAATTTCAGTACTTACATGCTGATTATTTTCCTATGATGGCATATTTTAGTATTTATTATTTTATATCAACATTTTGAACTGAGTGTGAAGTGGCTAGGATGAAATACCTCCAAGTCCAAAACCAAGGTTTATTTTTGGAAAAGAATTGGGATAGTCCATTCAGAGGAAGGGTGAGATCTTTCCAGTTGTTGGAAGAGTTAAAAATACCTTGGGATCTTTTTCCTACATGCATGACAAAGAGGAAAAAAAGAAAGTTTAAGATTGACATAGATTGGTTCAACCATATTACAGTTGCAGGGCTGAACTATAGCGATAATTCAAAAACTTGGTTTTCAGATGAAACTTTCTGTTGATTGGTCAAACTACAGTCGAATCCCAAGCCGTAGGTAGTGACCATAAGAGTACGGATGTGAGCATGGCAGGTGGAAATGCTGTTCCATTGCAGGGTTTCTAAACATATGCTCCATGATAAATGATTCTCATGTTCTAGTGGACCTCCAAATCAAGAGCAACCTGTTGAGGTGATACCCCATGATGAGCTTAATACACCATGATCAACTCCTGCTAGACCCCAGGTCAGACCCAGGATGCATGGGTGAGAGATGGCTTGGTATAAGGAACATCTGGCGCTCCCTCAGGAGGAGCAATATGTGGCCAGCCATGTTGCTAGAATGACGCAACTAAAAAAGGTTTAAGAAGAACAATTGAATGAGAAAAATAAATTGGCCTTCTTTAGGGGTTACATTAAATCCAGAGCCTAGTGGAACAAAGTGTACCTGTGGTGAATGAGTGTTACTAGCTATTTAAAACGATCATGTATAACATCAGCGGTTCCTTCCAGCAACATCAGTTCTTGCCCAATTTTAAAGTGTGCCGGTGTTACGACTTTAGGCATGCTCAGAGGCATGTCGACTTTCTGATTGGCTGTTCCTGCTTGGTAGTGAGCTACGTCACTGACCCATGTAGCATAACACATTATCGGCCAGTGCCGAGCTGCACAAACAACAAGCGCAGAAATTGCAGTAAACATTCATTTTTGTTCCTAAACCAACAGACGACAGGAAAGCTGAGTTGGCAAAACATTGGCTGCATGAGCCGTTTTGGATTTACCATCACCGTTATCTCTGGCAGCGTTCTCATTCTCAGAGTCACTAGAATGTGACATCTCACATCTCCACAAGAGACGTCAACCCCGCCCGTTGACATCACCTCCAGGGAAAAACTGCTAACCCCTGTAGTTCAGCACACTGCTAGAAATCCAGAAGATAAAAATGAGCAGTTTTGTGCTTTTTATGGTTATTTATGTTAAAAAAAGCATCTGTATCACTTAAACGTATTACATACACACAAATCATGCTGTAAGGATGACCAATACCGCTACTCTTTAATGCTAAAATTTGCTGTTCTAAAAAAAGTTTAAATCTCACAAATCTCTGGATATAAGTCCTACTCTACCAGACAGAAAAAAAAAATCAATCCAGCAAGAATCCGAAGGAAACAGATGGGTCAAGCCTGTAAAACTCCACCTTGTAAAACTCCTGACAAGCAAAAACCTGAAAGCTGATGCTTGCACTCTAAGGGCTACAGCATGGCATTTATGACGGGCAGAACAGGAGGCAGCTTTTAATTTTGCAAAGTGGCTCTCAAAGCAACGTCCGACGCCTCTGGATTGGGATTAGATTAGGCCTTCGATGATCGAGTGCCATGTCCGGATTCACAGACCCCATTCATCATGAACCCTCGGCACTGTTTGAAACCCAGCTCTACATAAGTGGACCGGACATTAAGAGCAGGGGTCATTTGTCAAATGGGCCCTTAGGAAAAAATTTAACTTGCATTGAGCTTCAACGTGCAGCATGGATACGAAGTACGAGATGAAAAACAGCAGTGCTGACATAATGTATTGCGTCTCAAACCAGTCCTCAGGGTCTTAAATACACTGCATTTTCAGAAATATAATATCGGTTGAAAAAAGCAACCATATTATATTTTTGAAGGAGTTTAATTCTAAGAACCATTTTTAAGAATAATTACGGTAGACAACATAGCTACAATTTCAGCCGTTATGGACACTTATTAGCATAATCATAGCAGTGATTGGACATGATAAAACACCATATAAAGCAAATTACAAGGCAGAGAAGGGCAAATTCATAATTATGATAGAACTCCCTCTTCCACAACTCAAGGTTTTCCTGTCAGACAGAGGCTCAACTATAACTCCTTTTAGAAAGCCACAAACTTCAAACTGTCCAAAAGAACCCTTTTGAACACTCGGAAATGCCTCTAGGTGTAAATGAGTTTAGGTGCAGAATTCCCCCGATAAGCTCCAGATCCAACACAACCCTCAACAGGATAAAACTGTAATAAAGAATATACAGGAATTAAAATGGAGCATTCATTCATTCTCTAAACCACTTAATCCTAATTAGGGATGGCTGGCGCCTATCTCAGCCGACTCTGGGCGAGGGCGGGGTACACCCTGGACAGCTTGCCAAGACATCGCAGGGTCAACACTCACACAACCAGTCACACTCACACTCACACCTAGGGGCGATTTGGAACAGAAAATTAGTCTACTGTGCATGTTTTTGGACTGTGGGAGGAAACTGGAGTACCCGGAGGAAACCCACACAAGCACAGGAAGAACATGCAAACTCCACACAGAAACTCCTGGGCTGGGAATCGAACCCAGGCCTTCTTGCTGCGAGGCGGACGTGCTAACTACTACTCCACCGGGCCGGGCCCTAAAATGAAACAATAAGTGTTAAAAAAAAATACGGAAAATAAAGAAATATGAAAATAATAAAAACATATATTAAAATTTTCAGGAAAATAAAGATAAATAGAATGTCAAATGAAGAAATGCAAAATACTGAAAAGAAAACAACAACAACAACAACCCACAATGGTAAAATATCATATATCAGATATACCATATCAAGTGCTACTAAAATATAGGCAAAAGCCTAAGAAAATAACAATAGACTATTTTAAATGATAAGGAGCCAAATAAATGGTTAATGGTAATGTTGGTGTCTATATTTGTGTAGCGGAGGACATATTTCAGTGTGTTTCCCTCCCTGATACATACCTAGATCATTTTTTATTTTTTTGGCAGCATGATGCTGTAGTGGTTCGCACATCCACCTCACTGCAAGAAGGCCTGGCGAGTAGTGCTTGCATGGGTTTCTTCCGGGTGCTCAGGTTTCCTCCTACAGTCCAAAGACTTTCACATTAGGTTATTTTTTCTAAGTCTAGCTTGTCCCAGGTGTGAATGTGAGTGTGAATGATTGCGCATCTGTGTTGACCCTGCTATGGTGTGGCGAGCTGTTCAAGGTGGTTCGCTTTCACCTGGAATGTTTTTTTTCTACCATTCTTGATTACCTGACGGAGGCATCTGGATGACTGACACAAGAAGGAGTGCTTTATCGAAGGGGAACCGCTCAACTGACTCCTCCAAACTGAATCGTGACAAATCCAACACATCAACATCAAGGCATCAGCGTTGCCTGCTTATCATTTCTTTCCTTCTAGTTCTTCTAGCTCATGCTGCTGAATATTTTATGGGTTTTTTTTTTCCTTTTGGTTTTATATCTGTGCCAAAGTTTCAGACGAATCCTGGGAACAAATCACGCTTTAAATTCAGCTGCTCCTGCAGCAATTTTGGAGAAGTGGAGAAAAGAGATGTCTTCAAGCAAAAACACCAACACACTAGGATCATATACTGCTGAGGTTAGTGAGTAATGGAAAATGTTAGCTCTTCTCACATGTTGGTGGAGTTCAAGGGTTCACTGGTTGAGTTAGGGTTGTGACGGACGTGTTTGTAGTCTTTCCCTACTTTACACACACACACACACACACACGTCATTGCTGCAGGATAGAGAGAATCAGGCTAATAAGCCTCCTCTCCTCCTTATAACACATTACTTATTTATAGGTTTTGTACACCCCCAGAGGCAGGCTGCCTCTTTGCCTGCTTGTTTTCCCCCCATCTTTTTCTTCAACCCTTCCTTTCCACTGGTGATACCTACACTTCTGTTGATCCCTTTCAGATGTTACACCTCTCTGATACATAAATATTCATGCACCCTAAAATATAACTCAGTTTAAAATAAAAAAACTTCAGAGAAAAAACAAAATAAATTGCACTGTATATTAGTGTATAAATCATGGAGCATCTTCTTCCACAGCAGATTCAGATTTCCCAATCGAGAAGCGATGTTTCATGTTGCATTTATGCATTCAGACCCCATAATGGCGCACACAGTCCCAGGTGCCATTTTGGTTGTGTGTCATATAAAGTGGTTTAGGCTCGACTAGGATTAATACATTTTAAAAATAAATAAATAAACAAAAACCCCTCGATCTCAAGCATCCCAGTGAATCAGACATTACGCATAAAAAAGGTTGTCAGAGAATTTTGTTCACAGTGGTAAAAGCAAAAAACAGTAATTTGATGTTACTTTGAACACTAGTAGACTTGCTCTTGCATTCATTCAAAATCTTAGTGATCAAAGGCTTTTACCGAACGGCCAAGTGCTTCTCAAGAAGAGCCATCAAAATTAAATGCTAAGTGCTGCCAGGGTTCAGTATGGAGCACAGGTTTGGTGCATCTAACTTCCTCAACTCAAATTTTGTTTTATTTTTTTATTTTATATTTATTTAATTTTTCACCAGACTGACATTCTGCCTGCTATGATGCTGGACAGGACAGGTTTTTAAAAAAATAATAAAATAATTAAAAAAAAAAACTTCCTCAACTTGGAGAAGGTCAATTTATCTCCAAAAAAATAATAAAATACAATAAAAATAAACAGAAAGAAAGAAAGAAAAAGAAAATCGGCCTTTAATCATTACAAATGTAAACTCGGTGACAAATGGGCAATGATCACACATACATGTGAACCTGCTGAAAACTGAATGTATAAAACGTAAATATACCTGCTTGCTGTTTAGGGTTTGGGTGTGTAGCTCAGTTCAATTCAATTCAGGTTTATTTGTATAGCACTTTTTACAATTGACATTGTCACAAAGCAGCTTTAATAGTAAAAGTAATTTAAGGAGGAACCTAAACATTTTTCCACGGCGACAGTGGCAAGGAAAAACTCCCTCAGTTAACACGAGGAAGAAACCTTGAGAGGAACCAGGCTCAAAAGGGAAACCCATCCTCATTTGGGTGAAACCGTAAAAATACAAACCATATAAGAAAAACTTCATTACAGTCCAACATGTAGCCTGGTTGGATATACCACAACTGTAAGTCCTGAATAATTGTAGCAAAATTTTTAATGGTAGCAACTTGACCTTGAGTAGTAGTGACATTACGTAGTGACATTACGTAGTGACGGCGAATTTAGCATGCCCACCTCACAGCAAGAAGGTCCTGGGTTCGGTTCCCGGGCTCGGGCGTTTATGTGCAGAGTTCGCATGTTCTCCCCGTGCTCGCATGGGTTCCCTCTGGGTACTCTGGTTTCCTCAAACAGTCCAAAGACATGCACATTAGTCTAATTGGCAGTTCCAAATTGCCCCTAGGTATGACTGTAAATGGTTGTGTATGTAGTCCCTGCGATGGTCTGGCGAGCTGTTCAGGGTGTACCCCACCTTGGTTTGGCAAAGGAGTGAGATGAGAGATGTAAATAAATTAGCTTCAACATGCTTATTTCTTGAAAAAATTACCAATAATTTAGTGAATACACTTAAAGGTCACTCTAACCAGAAGGCAGGTGTTCCTGAGAATTTAAGAGGCCCGAAAGTGTCTCCTTAACGCCTGCAGTGATGAAACTAGAGCAGCAAAGATTGACTTTCCTCCTGGGAGCGTTTAGTCGTAGGATTGCAACACAGCGACTTCTACACACTACAAGAGCTCCTGTTCAAGCTTCCCCTTTAAAAGCGCCCTCCCATTACTACCTTTATTCATTACTGCACTAATATAATGAGTGGTCACCGGGGAACAGTTTAACTGTTTAATGGTCTGGCGAGCTGGGGTGTACCACGCCTTCGCCCATTGACGGTTGTGATGGGCTCCAGCCTTCCTGAGACCCAAATAGGATTAAGCAGTTTTTACCATTACAACATGACACGATTAATATTCTTAGGTTCATTCATTTTCAATTAGAAACCAGAACGTCATGACACCATACTCACCCGCCACCTGTACAAGACAGAACTATGCAATGTTCAGCAAGTGCCCGGTATTTGACCGAATATTGATAGGGACAAGTATCCAGAATTTTACTCATTTGTGTCGTACTGCATTTGATGAATGCATGAGAGAAAACATGATGGGTAAATTTCGATAAACATTTTTAATTCTGCAGGTAAAAGAAAGATACAGAGGAAATGTTGAGAGTTCAGACTTGTGGGAATAGAACTGAACAGAAACATGCATGGGGCTGGGCTCCCAAGTGGCGCGTCGACAAGGCGCGTGTCTATCAACTCGGAGATCACAAGTTCAAATCCAGGTTGATGCCGTAGCCATCTGTAACCCGAAGTCCACGGGAGTTAATCTTGTCCGAGCTCTCGTGCACTTTACTGTCATTCACAGCAATCACCAGCCAATCTGTGAGCACATTCTTACAAAAGGGGTGTATCCTATTGTGTTAGGCCACCTCCAAATGAGCATTCGCAGCAGTTCGTAAAGAGGCAGTTGGAAACATCTCATATCACGGAGGGGGCATGTGTATGCTTATGCCCCTCCCTGGTTGGTTGTATGGTGACAGGGAGGTAACACGTGAGAGGTGGGAATTAGATCCTGCTATATTAGATAAATAATATTCAAATTGAAATCGGTCAAGAAACATAGGAGAAGAAGCACTTTTGCTGATTTTGAGAAAGATTGCACAAATGTACATAATTAATGAATTTCCTAATTCTGTGTAGAATTGTAAAAGCCCACACCCAACCCTATCAGGTAAAACAAACAAAACTAAAATCAATCAACAAGTAAAGGAGGGGAAGCATTTTCAAAATTGTCGAAGGACGGCGGAAAGAAGGATGGAGGCTGCATCGACGCGGAATAATCGGGTGTATGGCCTATGGCTGGATGACCTAATAAAAACTAGATTACTGTGACGGAGTGACTCTTAATAGCTGTTATAATGTAAACAATAAGAACTAAGAGCTTCTCTCCAGACCTTCCTCAACATTAAATGCAACTATAAATATGAGTAAATACAAGAATAGCTATATGGGTAATTAGTTAAACCAACATTGTAATCATTGGTAAATCACTCAGGTGTAACAGAACTAACATACTTCAGTATATGGTTGTGTGTTCATTCTGCATGTTGCATTTTATTCTTCACTAAAGAGAACCATAATGGAAGGTGTTACAGGATGGGGGCTTGTTCCTCTAATGGAGCTCTTATTTAGAGAGATTAAGATCTGGATGCAGCCTGTGACAATGTTTACACAGACTCTATTTACTTATTTAATTTTTTAAACATTCTTTTAATTGCCTTTTTGTTTTGTCTGTGGCTCACTGGCAAAATCCATAACAAGTTCTAGGTGTTAAAAATCTTTCACACTGTCTGTGTACATGGACACATTGCTTAATTTGTGTTAGTTGTATTAGTTTGTTCCCCGGTGACCACTCATTATATTAGTGCAGTAATGAATAAAGGTAGTAATGGGAGGGCGCTTTTAAAGGGGAGGCTTGAACAGGAGCTCTTGCAGTGTGTAGAAGTCGCTGTGTTGCAATCCTACGACTAAACGCTCCCAGGAGGAAAGACCATCTCTGCTGCTCTAGTTTCATCACTGCAGGAGTTAAGGAGACACTTTCGGGCCTCTCAAATTCTCAGGAACACCTGCCTTCTGGTCAGAGTGACCTTTAAGTGTATTCACTAAATTATTGGTCATTTTTTTCAAGATAAACAAGTGAATAAGCATGTTAAAGCTAATTTATTTACATCTCCCATCTCACTCCTTTGCCGAACCACTTAATCCTACTAGGGTCTCAGCCGCCTCTGGGCGAAGGCGGGGTACACCCTGAACATCTCGCCAGACCATCGCAGGGCCAACACACCCACACCTAGGAGCAATTTGGAACAGCCAATTAGCCTAATGTGCATGTCTTTGGTCTGTGGGAGGAGACCAGAATACCAAGAGAAAATCCATGCAAATATGGGGAGAACATGCAAACTTCCCACACAGAAAAACCTGAGCCTGGGAATTGAACCCAGGTCCTTCTTGCTCATATTTATGTCAGTTTTACAAACATTTTTGGCTGTTCATAGCTAGACAGGATGTAGAATCAAACAGTTACCTCACTGTTTTCATTTTTTTTTAAATGTCAAATGTAAATTCATTTGTGTTTTACCATGTGTTTTTTGATTTCCTCAAGGCGACTCAAATTTTTCAAGCCTCCCCATCTGGACAGGAGATGTGACTACACTGAAAACCCTTTGGCTGAGTAATTCATTATTGTTGTAATTACATTACATTGCTACCTCTGCTGCCATTCCTAGCATGTTCATAATTATTCTACACAGGGGTTATTAAATACACAGAAACACATGGCGGTGCTGATCAGAACGAAACAACTTGTGGTTGATAAAAAAAAGTGTGTGTGTGTGTGTGTGTGTGGGGAGTGGGGGTGGGATTATGTTTTACCTTCAGTTTGTTTGTTAGGATTATGCAAAAAGTTATGTGTGGATTTTCATGAAATTTTCCCCGAGGTCGAGATTTGGACAAGGATGACTTCATTATATTTTGAAGATCAAATTTAATATCCAGGAAGGATTTTAAAGGATTTTTTAACATTATAAGACAGGATGATTATTTGGCAGTGTGGTATTACAGCATTTCCAACAGGGGGTGATGTGTACTTTCTGTTATTTTTTGGGGGGGGACTTGGTGGAGGTTTGTGCTCTTTGAGTGCCCATGCTTTTAATCATTCGACTACACTAGTGTGGTGTTAATATTTAACTTTATCTCACTCTACTGTAGAGCATGACCTTACTATACCTGAAAATGATATTGTATATATATATATATATATATATATATATATATATATATATATATACACACATATATTCAGTATCTGAACAGCTTTGTGAATTTGTTAGCTTTGTGAAAGATTTAGCAAAAAAACAATTTATTTTAAATACTTAAAAAAATGGCAGATCTTTTTCCATATCAAAAGAGAAGAAAAATATCACTCAACAGTGAAGACAAAATTATGGATCATTTTCATTAAAAAGGAAAACTCACAATCAGTACTTCGGTGTTCCTCCTCAGGGGCTTTTATAGTGGCTGAATTCTTTGAGACAATAATCAGTCTTTCATTCTGGTGTTAACTTTCTTAAACAGAAGTTCAGATCACTTTTGTAAGATTGAGCCTCACCATGGACCATTGTTTTATGTCATGTCATTTTCTGAACCGCTTAATCCTAATTAGGTCACGGGGGGGGCTGGCGCCCATCTCACCATTGTTTTATTTCCACCATAAATTGTGCTGATTCCTTCGTTTTTGCCAAGGGTTGCACTATCCACAATAAAGTCAACCTTTGAAGGTGGTTTCCTTCCAGAACCGTGATTATTGCTTTTAGTTGCTCATTCTAATTAGCATTTAGCATAGTTTACCCGTGTCCTGTTGTGTTTCATTCATATTCTATGCATATACTGTATACAGGGAGTCTTGGTTAGTGTGTTCCACTTTATTTTTAGTCCCTGAGGTTCTTTTGTTTGCTGTAATTCCCCTAGTTTCGTGCTCAGGGACAGAGTTTCACATATGAAACAACACTGAACAACAACAACAACTGTGAATATTAATAAGGTTCTTAAACTTTATAAAAAGGTTCCCGGAACTGACATGATTTCCTATCTTACTTAACAGCACTAATACACTCACTTAGTCTCACTCATTTGCCAAGCCGCTTAATTGTACTATTAGGGTTTCAGGGAGGTTGGAGCTTATCTCAGTGGGCGAAGGCGCAGTACAGCATACCAGACCACTGCAGGACCAACACACACACAAAACCATTCATGCTCACAACTAGGGGCAATTTAGAACGGCCAATTAGCTGAATGTGCATTACTTTCGAGTTAGACTGTGTGAGGAAAATGGAATACCTGGAGGAAACCCACACAAGCATGGGGAGAACATGCATACTGCACACAGAAACTACCTGAGCCTCAAACCCAGAACCCTCGCTGTGAGGTGGATGTGATGACCACTATACCACCGTGCCACCCACATGAATACACTAACATTAAAGGTATGAATATGTTTGTATTATCAGAAGTTTTTCTCCAATAAATCATATAATCCATTAATGAATAATAAACGTCGGTGTTGGTTGTCGCAAGATTCAAAACTGTGCCAGAAAAGATTTTTAAAACTAACACCTGGACATTGATTTTTTGCAACACATTGATTTTTATCATATAGACTAAATATAATTATTATTTTATTATATATATGCATGTTCCAGGCTTCAGCTGCCACTGAGCACCAGATTCTGGTACCTGTGGTTGACTAGGTCTTAATCCATGATCTGCCTTTGCCTTGTTTCAGCACCCTACAGCGCCTGGTCTTCCCACGTAGTTCCCATCCAAGTACTAACCAGGTCTGATCCTTCTTAGCTTCCAAGATCAGATGAGATCGGGCATTCTTAGGACATTTTCGGGCACATCAGGATCATCAGAATCAGAATTAATCAGAATCCTTTATTGATCCCGGAGGAAATTGTGTAAAGTAAGTAAAAAAAAAAAAAAAGTAAAATAGCATGGGCTAACAAAAGAGATATTCATATATATATATATATATATATATATATATATATATATATATAATACCGTGTTTCCCCGATAATAAGACCTACCCTTACTTCTGCAGGACGGTCCAAAATAAGCCCTACCCCGAAAAT
>JAQMYF010000015.1:5227005-5238796 GCA_030014195.1 Neosilurus mollespiculum
CTACCCCGAAAATAAGCCCTATGGTGTTTTTTGAACCGAAAAAAAAAATAAGACAGTGTCTTATTTTCGGGGAAACATGGTACCATCATTATATAAAGTGTGCATTACAAAGCGTATTATTATTATTGTTATTATAATTATTATTATTATCATCTTCATCTTCTTCCACTTGACCTGGGGTCGGGTCGCGGGGGCAGCAGCCTAAGCAGTAACGTCCAGACATTCCTCTCCCCAGCCACTTCCACCAGCTCTTCCAGGAGGACACCGAGGCGTTCCCAGACCAGCCGAGAAACATAGTCCCTATTCTGGGTTGGCCCCGGGCTCTCTTTCTGGTCTGAAATGCCCAAAACACGACACCAGGGAGGCGTTCATGAGGCATTCTAATCAGATGCCTGAGCCACCTCAACAAGCTCCTCTCAACGCGGAGGAGTAGCGGTTCTACTCCGAGCTCCTCCCGGATGACTGAACTTCTCACCCTATCTCTAAGGGAGAGCCCTGCAACGCTGCGAAGGAAGCTCATTTCAGCGGACTGTATTCCCCATATTATTATTATTATTTTTATTATTATTACAACCTCCACTAAGGAAGTTAAGTTTTATTCGGTTTGTGTGTTTGCAGTTTGTTTACACAAAAAACGTGGTAGATTTTGGAGATGATCCAGATCAAATTCTGGATCCAGGAATTTTTTAAATAGTTTTTAACATTGTGAGATAGCGTGATTTTGGACATTGTGGTTCACAAGGGGATTGCTGTGCCTGGTAGATGTTTCTTCATCTTATTATTATTTTGTTGTTAAAGTTGTTTTGTTGGTAACGTTAAACACTAATGTTGAACATCATCAGTTAAGGTACGCTTAATGGTAAACGTTATCCATGGTGTCTTGACCGTTATGATGGATTATGAGAAAACCTAAGCAACTAGTCATTTAAATCAAACATGCTGTGACTCCACTTTAAGACACACACATCCAGGAGATAAAGGCGATTTGATCTGATCTCACGTCCAATCTGCACCGGGTTTTAACTGAGCCACTTTGTCTTTATTTGAATGAAAACATCAATCTGTTGAGAGAAAATAGTCCTTGCAGATGACAACATATACAAAGAAACATTCAAGAAATATACAGCATCATCCACAGATCTTTTAATTAGCGAAAACGGAAAATAAAAGAACACCATGCTTGTCATTTGAATGCCGTCAGGATTCCGATCTTTCAAAAACTGTTGCGCGTCGAGTAAAAAAAAGTGCAAATATATACAAAACACTTCATTGCAGCCAGCATTTGAGCAGACTCATTCCTACAATTTCTGTGAACTGACCTTAAACAAGAAAAAAATGTAAAAAAGGCAAAAATTATAAAACAAAGACGGAACTAAAAAATAATTTAAAAGAAACCATTTAAAACCAATAATTATACAAAATATATTTATATATTCATATAGAATTAAGGACTAGGCAAAGCATTCATTCATTCCTTGGTCAATCAGCCAGTCAGACACAAAGCTACTTCCTCTCCAGACACGTTGTTAATGTTAATAAACTCCTTTTATCTTTAGAAACTGTAAACAAGTCTCAACCATATAATCGATTATAACATTTGGGAGAAACAGACAAAAAAAACGACAAATAAATTAGAATCAAGTCATCTGAGACAAAATGTGTTTTTTTTTTTTTTGTTTTGTTTTGTTTTTTAAACATCTTTTATAACTAGAACACTGACGCTAATGTTGTTATGGATCAAAAAACAGACATTTTTTTTTCTTTTTGTAATTCTACAGAAAAAACAAATTTTCCCGCTCACTCACTCCTCTCTTTTTCACGAGTACAGGTGCTTTTTAAAGTATGCGCTTATTTTTTTTTCCACTTTACACACTTGAAGCATGATAGAACGACGTGCTGCAAAAAAAACCCCCAAAAAACCAAAACAAAATAAACCCCAAAGACACAACGTTGGATTGTATGGCTAGAGGAGTACTTAACGAGAAACTCTCCACTACGACTAAAAAAAAAAAAAAAAAGGAGAAACAAACAGAAAATCAATTGCCCTGATGGCCGTTAGTCTTACAGGCAGTGCGTACGTGGTGAAGGAGGCCCTTCCCGACCGTACGTTTGGCTTTTACTCACAGTTCAGGAATTCGGATGTAAACCTTGTGACGTGGTCAATGAAATTGATCTTGATATATAGATATATTTATTTCTATATATTTCATTATATTTGGTGTAGATTTATGATTGGGTTTAATTTTACTGAGTGGTTTCTCTGCTGACCTGGCGCCTTCGGTACTCGAGCATGCGAGTCGTTGCGCCTCCTGTTGCAACAGACCCAGTTTCCACACAAGCCAGCCCCCAATTTCTCCTCCTCTTCCTTCCGCCCCACGAAAAAACCCCAACAACAACAAAAAAGGTTCAAAAGAATTTGACTTCATTATAATAACTCTTGCTTTTTAAATGCTAATCAGCTCCAAATTCCGGTACAGACGCCTCACCCGGCAGAGTGGAGTTTTAACGTGATTTGAAACCATGCTAACTCAGTGTTGAAGCAATTGTGCCAATTTCTGATGACTTTTTCAAATCCCAAGCTTATTTTAACATGAGGTGGAAGTAAGACTGGTCTGAAGTACATTCAAGTACATTTCGATCAGTAACTCACAGTTGTTTTGGGTATTGATTTTATGAAACTAATAAATTCATATGGAATTAACAACCGATGAGCAGCAATGTCGCACGGGATCCAGAAACGTTAAATCATTCGAGGATGCATTCAGAAGGAAACAGGAAATCCTAATCATTTTTGGAACTTTTTGAGGACTTATTTTTCGTTAAAGGCCGCTGAAGCACATACATGTTAGACTTATTACCCAAATGTCCTTGTGCATTTAGAGTCCAACCGAAAGAATAATTAATAATCCTTGCTAGTTCCAAGGACAACTTCCTTCACACCAAATCCCACCTGAATTCTGCTTTCTTTTGTCTCTGGCCCCCTCTATCCTCCCGCCCTCCAGTCTTCTTGGATTACTTTGACCTCTCTTGACCTTCAAAATGTACACAGTATAATGAAAATAAGACTTTGACACAGCGGCAGCTGCATAAATCCTCATAGACGACTTTCAAAAGCGTTTATGTACGGTAAGTCTCAAGCGTTGGTGGCGTCTGGGAAACGATATGCTCAGTCACCGATACTGTACATCAAATAGCGTTTCGAACATTCTTGCGTTGGAGAATAATAAATAACACACAATAATAAATTAGAAAGCACAATAAATACTCCATTAAAAAGGGCAGAATTCAGAATCATGTACCAGGGGAAAAAAAAAAAAAAAACTAATAATGTTTTGCAATTTGCTGTGTCTTTGTTACGACTTCTTCCCAGGGTACCTTTTTCCTTGACACACTTTGAAAAAATGAAAGTGGACTGATGATGTAAGACCACGTTGTTTGCAAAACACATACAGAATTGACGCGCAAAGTTTGGATTAACGATACGTTTCTAAGGGGCAAAGTGAGGAGCTGTGAAAGAACCGCGGGGACGAATATCCGAGACACGCACCTACCACTGAATCTCAACTGCTTTTTAAATCAAGAAACTGATAAAACATTCAGAGATGATCGGTGTGACAGTTTTTCCTTGTTGTGCTTGGTGTACGGCTACCTTGATTTTTCAGAAATAGTGACAGAGTGAAAAAATAAAGGTTCTCACAATGGTAATTTCGTGGTTCGGAATGGGACGCTGAAATTTCGACTCATGGCTTCCGTTTGAACTCGACTTATTGCTCTTTGATGGATGGATCTATTACGTTGGGATGCCTGTTATCGAAGTACAACACTTGAAACCCTTTCCCATCAGGGAAGGACCACAGATCTGAGTTAAAACACTCCAACCCTCACAGTAACACAGTGGTATAATACAAAAATTAAGGAACTGAGGCTCAGGGAAGGGGGTACAGAGGATGGGGGGTGTGTGTGTGTGTGTGTGTATGTCAGTGTCAGCATATGTGCATATGCTGGGTAGGGGTTTATGATATAAAGGAAAGAGACCCCATTAGGGCAGAGATGGCCATCTTGAGGCCATGTTTAAGGTGGGGTTCAGGGATAAGTCCAGACGTAACAGAAAGGCAAGCTCTGAAGGACGCTGATTCGAACTGCTCAGGTCCATTTGGCCCCAGATTCACGAGAGACGAGGAAAAAGAACGAGAGAAAAGGCGCTTTTCGTTTGTCTATGGCGATTTCGTTGGAGACGAGGATGTGTTCCTGTATCCCGTATTCCATGCCCATGTGTGTTCTCACATTTTTAGGATGGAGGACTGTCATTGAATTTTCAGAGATTCCCTCGGATCACCGAGCCTCTCTCAGAGCTTACGAGTGTCACTGTTTTGCTTTCAGCTTTGTGATTCCCCCTTCATGGCACTGGCTTCACGATCCGGTACGGCTTCCACGGTGACGGCACACACCGCCTTCTCTAAATTGGAATGTATCTTAATGATCCACAGTTGTCCGATTCCAAAAGTTTCTATTCTTTTTTTTGTGTTTTTTGTTTTTTCCATTTTTGGCAGTTGGCCTTTGCATGAGATGGTGAACGGAAGAGAGAGAGAGAGAGAGAGAGAGAGAGAGAGAGAGAGAGAGAGAGAGAGAGAGACAGCAAGAGAGAGGGGGGGGGGATATGGAGAGGAGGAGTGACGGCGGCATTCGGCTGTGCAGGTTCTGGTCCAGAGAAACAGTGAAATATTGGGCGCCCGTGTGCTGTGGTTGCTCGAGTGTTGATTGTCCAGTGTGTTTAATCTCTCCTCTTCCCATCGAAAGCAATGGACGTTTCAGTACCGGTCAGTTCTACAGAGCCTTCAAACCAACCTCCTTCCCCTCTCCACCCCCTCCTTTCCTCCCTTTCTCCCTCCCTCCTCTTCTTCTTTCCTCTTCTCTTCCTCTCCTCTGGCTCCATCAGCTGCTGCCAGACATCAGGTTAATGGCTTGTTCCAGTTTGTGTCTCAGTTTGTGTTTGCGGCAGTACCCGTCTCTGTCCAGTGCCGTCAAGATCTGCATGATGAGAGAAGCCATTAGCTGATAGACACACACGCGCACACACACACACACACACACACACACACACACACACACACACACACACACACACACACGTACGTACACACATGTTCTAATTCAATATTCTGTAGTCAGCTTTCTTGTCACGGACTGTTTGAAAAGGCTGAATGGAACTCAGGATGAATATGAAGCATGATCTCATAAGACATGCACATCAAAATGGACCCAATATTACTGAAATGGAATTTGCAATTCAGGGATTTTTTCCCCCTAACCAACTTTCTTAAGCAATCTGGACAAATATATAAAACTCTGCTCGTCCAGTATGGATCCCCCACTCTCTGCTCATACTTTACCTTTGATGAAATATCCCTTGAATTTGATCTAAACAAAACTGATGATTTTCTTGAATGCTTATGGTTTATGTTCGGTATAAACGACTGTTTAATGGGAACACTGGTCTCGGTGAAGGATCTACAATTAATTATGAATCAACTCAATCTTTAATAGATGGATGGGTCGATAAATAGATGGATGTTGGTTGGATGCACAGATAAGTGGATGGATAGATGAATGCATGCCCTATGAATATACATAAATAATAGGCTATTAATTCCATAGAATAAAAAAGCCTTACAGGATATGGAGCTTGGTTTGGCGCAGCCACACTAATGTGCATAAAAATGTTCTTTTAGAGAAAAACCTGCAATTACCCCATTTCTGACATAAAACGACTGTTAGAGCAGGTAAAAGACCCTTTGCTGAGCTGATCAGACAAATTCTGTTTTAAGTTGGCACACTAACAAACACCACTGTGCAATGATAGTCATAAAAGGTGTGTTCAAAGCTAGGCTGCAGCACGTTCTCCGGATGAAGAGAAAGATAGACGCACAGACATTTGTAAACTGGAATGATAGATCTATGGTTTGATGGACATCAAGATAGATAAACTGTTGGTAAGATGTTCTGAGTATTCGAGAGATAGATGACTGGACATATTATTTTAGGGGTGGGCGGATGGTTGAATGGACAGGTGGATGTTTTGAGTATTTAAGGGATAGACGGATGGGCGAATGAACTAACCACTTCAGAGCTGGATGGCTGCCTGGATGGACAACATATTTAAGGGATGGATTGATGTGCTGACTATATGATGGATGCCTGGACTGACAATGTTTGGGGGATGGATGGATGTTTTTACTATGTGTGAGATGGTTGGATGGACTAAACATTTGAGGGATGGATGGATGTTCTGACTATGTGAGGGATGGCTGGATGAACTAAATATATTAGGGGTGGATGGATGTTCTATGTGAGAGATGGCTAGGTGAACTAAACAATTGAGGGATGGATGGATGTTCTGTGTGAGGAATGGATGGATGGATGGACTACATATTTGAGGGGTAGACGGATGTTCTGAGTATTTGAGGGATGGCTGGATGGACTAAATATTTGAGGAATTGATGGATCTTCTGACTATATGAAGGATGGATGGATGGACTAAATATTTAAGAGATAGACGGATGTTCTATGTGAGGAATGGATGGATGGATGGATGGACTACATATTTGAGGGGTGGACGGATACATTTTTGGGATGGACGGATGTTTTGACTGTGGCAGATGGATGGATGGATGGACAGATGAATGGATGTTCTGACTATGTGAGGATGGATGAAGGGATGAATGGATAGACTGAATATTTGAGGGATACATGAATGGATGTTCTGACTATGTGTCTGACTATCTGACTAAATATTAGGAATGGATGAAGGGATGAATGGATAGATTGACTAAATATTTGGGCATCTGAGGGACAGATGGACTAATACTTTAAGCGATTGATGGATGGCTGGATGGACTAACTCTGAGAGCTGGATCAACAGATACTGAATGAACTGCTCAAGAAATAGATTAAATACTTGAGGAATAAATTAACTGATGGTTTGATGAACAGATGGCTGGATAGCTACAGCAAAACAGAAACCAGAGCTTGACAGAGTATTTGTCTGACCTATAATCACCTAAAAAAAAGTTCTACAAACACCCCAAATTTCCAAAAGGATTAAAGCTGGTGACTGAAGAAGGTCTGGGATCAGTGTAGAATTGGTGTGAGTGGATCATGTGGGGACACCATTCGCTGGACCCACCTCCTCTTTGTACTTGTTGATGTAAAAATAGAGCTCATTGAGCGCGCTCAGTGTGTTGAACTCGCTGCCATGGAGACGGGACTGTTCCACCAGATAGGCGTCCATGTCTTGATCGCTGATACTCGGCATCTTACTGATGTCCCTGTAGTACCTGCAAACACACACACACAAATAGAATCAATGCCCTACTTATTCCATGCAATCAATATGAATTTGCCAGCAGGCCCAAATCAAACCCCATCTCACTGCCCCGCTGATTGTGAGGATTGTGAGGGTTTTTGCACAAAGTGTTCATTCCATAACAATGAGTCGTGGTATGTTTAGCAATTTTGTCTATTAATTGATCTACTGCAAGAAGTTTAACTACAAAATGTTTCCCTTTTTACATGCATCTTCAAGTTCCAGCCTTTTTTTAGCATATCCTAAAATACTCCATAACCCTGGCTCAGTATGGCTCATCGTGGAAATTTCGACAGCCAGTATCAGATTACAAAATGAACTGATTACACTTACGTCCATTTTACTATGGCACGTGGCTATACAGAAGCGGGATCAAATCGTAATGAATCCTCTTTATCTACCAAGATTTGAACCAGACTTTCAGTGGAGGAATTATAATACCCAGCATTTGTGATTCAGTCCAGCTGTTTGTACGTGAACAAAATCCTGACCACACCAGTGCATGGATTTTCACTAAACTTGGTGGGGACACAACTGTACTTGTGTCCCAGAGATGTTTTGATTTTTGAATGCCAAGGTCAAAGGTAAGGGTTAGAACAAGGTCACGAAGGTTACAACTTTGAAACGAATGCTGGTAGACATGTCATTACTATGCAACACTAATGGGAAACCATATATGAACTTTCAAAGGAGACAACTGACCTTGAGTGACCAGGAGTGACCTTGAAAGGTCAAACCCCAGCCATCTTGTAAAAGGAGAGTTTTTCACGTCCATGTAATACAGAACATATTGTAAGATGGATTGCATGGTTAATTAAAACCAGTACCCATATATGGCCTATTTGCTTCATTTTCTATGTTGTGTGGTGGCGTTAACTGCACTATATGAGTGATTCAAGTTATGCATTTGTTAAAGAGGCTAGTTACCCAACATGGTCATTACACAAAGGCAACTTATGCAAGGATATGAATTATTTCCAAACATATTTGTTAGAAGCAGAATAAAACCCATAGCTTTTAGCTACTGCTATCATTCCATCAAAATGTACTAGAAATTCAGTTCAAACAAATGTAATCCAACGTCCAAAATTGGCATCGGAATGATTTTTTTTATTTCCCTCCAGCAGAACCTGTAGCAACCAGTAAGCAAAACTTTATCACCATTTTACCAGCATCACACAACGACCCGAAACCCAGTAGAGATTTTCCTCATCTAAATCATATCAGCCTTTTTCTGGACGTGTATGATAGAGTTTTCTATTACAATGGCCAAAAGAATGTAACAGAATTAGAAATGGGAGAAATAGCATTCATTTTGAATTTGATATCAGCTTCAGGATAGAGCTGAACTATCATCAGTCACGAGTGGGAGATATGGCTCAAAGACAGAAGAATGAATTATACATTAGACATGATCTGGATGATGATAAAATTACAGTTTTAATGCAGAACGAAGCACAAGTGGTATGTACTGTGTTTACTGCTTTGCACAAATCTAAATTGGTTATAAGCCTACTTTAACTGTTAGCAACACTCCTAGATCTAGCTAAAAAAAAATCTTTTTTGGCCTAAATGTATGTCTTAAATATTAATCAATAAATGTTGATACACTTTTGAATCACCATGCTAGATGCAAGAGTGTCAAATAATGAGGTTAGTGCATGCTTAAGTTTTTCCTCTGGACTGTATGTGCTGGCTGGACACACAAGATTTTCACCAATTGAAAAAAAAAAAAACATTTTTCGGGCACATTAGTGTGCCACAGCTTCCTGGGCCGTCTAATTAGCTGGCCTTCCCTCCCAATGCGATACCTCCGTGCATCCTGGTGTGCCCCCAGCACACGGAACGTGGAGCTTTCAGGGAACCAATCAGAGCACAGTAGGCACAGAGAGTGAAAAGACCATAAATATGAGGAGGAAGCCAAGATGGCCATCCAGAATGGGCACACAAAATCAGCATTTCGGGGGAGCTTCCTGAAAAACCGTGGCGGTTTAGGAATTAGAAATTAGAAATTGATTTTGGTGCTCCACTGGTGTCCGAAATAAAAAATAAAGGTCTGAAAATGTGTATAATATCTAACCTTTGAATAATTCACTTTTCTTGCACGTGGCTAAGAAAAGTTATTCTAGGACTAAAAGTAGTCAAAGAAAATAAAACACTGTTGCTAAAGCAGAAGGGTTTAATGGTCTGGACCATGATCACACTGAATCCCGTACCTCTCCACCCAGCTCTTGTAATTGGGGATGTCTTTAGCGTAAAGCAGCTTGTTGGATGGTGAGTCTTTCCCTAGACGGTGTTCTGACGTTGAGCATGAGTCCATGAAGGTCTGAGCCACCACTGACAAACATGCATCCGTAATGCTGCTCTTATGGATATCGAACACAAACTGTGGATTCTTGATTACGTTCACCCAAAATCGTAAAGGCAAGCTACAATAGAGAGAGACAGAAAGAGAGAGAGAGAGATAGAGAGAGAGAGAGAGAGAGAGGACAAGGAATGTTAAGCACATCAAATGTGTGTTAAAATATAATGTAACAAGATGTGTGATGGGACAGGCTCACCAGTTGCTCTTCCAGGTGTGACGCACATCTGGGTCACTGATCTGCCTCTTGTCCGCTTGCTCATCCAGAAAGTCGAACATGTATTTGATGGCCAGAGGGAGGGCACTGCCACGGTGAGCTGTACTAAACACCGTCTCAAACAAGTCATCCACAAACTTCTGCAGCGTGCCCTGACCATCCAGCAAATATGGCACAGGGTTAGAATTTTATGCTCCACTCAACATGCTCACTATCTACAATCAGTATTTCAGGCTTTATGAGGAATTCTGTTATCGTTTCTCTCGGTGCAGCTTCTTAGTTACGCCTGCTTGGTGCCTTGAGGAAGACGCATTATTCACATACAGTTCAGCTTCGTTCAGCATCATGCATTAAATACATGCCATATACCATAAATACTGCCTCTCAGTGCACACAATTCTAAAACTTTGTTCTTTTAATCTCAAAACTGATTTGTGATCAGCTTTAACATTGCTCAAGAATAAATCAGGCCAAGTTTATATACAATTAACTCAGTTAGCCAGCAGTTATATGGGCCAGAATGCTTGACTGGGAGTGAATTTGCTAAAACATGCAATGGTGGTCTACGCAATAGAGACCACACTGGTCTGGATTGATGGATGAATGGATGGGAATATAGATGGATCAATAAATACTGAATAACTGGGTAGTTATGGAAGTAAGGATGAATGAATGATTGAAGATAAGAATGGATAAGTGGATGGATGGTTAGTTTGGTAGATGGAGCCTATGATTGAATGGATGAAGATAAATGTGGATGGATGGACAGATGATTAGTTTGGTGGATGGTTACATATATGCATGGATGGATGTGTGGATGGATGATTAGTTTGGTGGATGGAGATTTGAACAGATTGACGGATGATTGGTTTGGTGGATTGAGATTTGGATGAATGGATGGAAGGATGGATGGATGATTAGTGTGGTGGATAAAGCTTTTGATTTATGGTTGAAGATAAGGATGGATAGTTAAATGGATGAATGATTAGTTTGGTGTACGGAGAACTAAAAGGAAGGTTGGAAGATAAGAATGGATGAGTGGATGATAATTTTGGTGGATGGAAATTTGAATGGATGGTTTGAAGATAAGAATCAATGGATGGATGGATGAACAGTTTGGTGGATGGAAATTTGGATGGATAGTAGAAGGTAATAATGGATGGATGAATGGTTAGTTTGGTGGATGGAGCTTGGATGAATTGTTGAAGATGAGGATGGGTGGGAGGATGGATGAATGATTAGATTGGTGAATGGAAAATGGGATGAATGGCTGAGGATAAGGACCAATGGGAGGGTGGATGGATAGTTTGGTGAATGGAGATTTGAATGGATGGTTGAATATAAGAAAGGATGGATGGATGATTAGTTAGGTGGACTGAGTTTGTATGGATGGGTGGAAGTATGGATGGTTGGTTGGCCGATGGAGCTTTTGAGTACTGGTTTGAATATAAGAATGAATGAACGGATGGCTGGATAGATGGATGGATGAATGTTTAGTTTGGTTTCTTGGAGCATGAAAGAATGGTTGAAGATAAGGATGGGTGGGTGAATGGATGAAAGATTAGGTCAGTGAATGGAGATTTTGATGGATGGTTGGAAGATAAGAATGGATGGCTGGGTGGATGATTAGTTTGATGGATGGAAAATTGGATGGATGGTTTGAGGATAAGAATAAATTAATGGATAATGGGATGGATGGCTAAAGATAAGGACAAACAGATGGATGGATAATGTTGGTGTAGATTCTCAATCATCCAAGTCATGGTAATCCTAAAAGCTTGAGTCGAGGCAACTGGACTTCTTTTTGTGGTTTTTTTGAAGACGTTTCGCTTTCAATCCAAAAAGCTTC
>JAQMYF010000015.1:5238896-5277666 GCA_030014195.1 Neosilurus mollespiculum
GAGGGTGGTGTTAGGCTTGAAATTTACTGGAATGTCATGTTTAGAGAAAATCCTTCGAAGTTTCTCAGACACTCCTGACACATATGGAATGACAACATTTTTGCCCCTGCTCTTCTTCTTCTCTCTGTTGGAGGCAGTGTTGTTACTTCTGGATTTCTTTGCTGATTTGACAAAAACCCAGTTTGGATATCCGCAGGTTTGCAGAGTTTTCTTGATGTGTTTTTGTTCCATTTCTTTTTCCTGCTCCTTGGTGGGAAGGGTTTCAGCCCGGTGCTGCAGGGTTCTCATGACAGACTGTTTGTGTTCCAGTGGGTGGTGTGAATCAAAAAGCAGGTACTGGTCAGTGTGTGTTAGTTTCCTGTATACTTCAATTCTGAGACTTCCATCCTCCTCCATGTGTACAGCACAGTCCAAAAAAGGTAACTTGTTGTGTGCATCTTCTCTGATCAAACAACCCCATATGCAGAACAGGTAAATAACCCTAGTGGACAAAGGACCCCAACGAGCGATGGAATGGATGGGGGGGACAGTGATTTGCATTTGAATTGAGAGTTTTTGCTCAGCCTATATAAGGCTGGAATTTTCCACCAGAACTTCTTACAGATGAAGTTTTTTGGATTGAAAGCGAAACGTCTTCAAAAAAAACACAAAAAGAAGTCCAGTTGCCTCGACTCAAGCTTTTTAGGAGATGGATGGATAGTTTGGTGGATGAATCTTTGGATGAATAGTTGAAGATATGAATGGATGGATGGGTGGGTGGATGGATAGTTTGGTGAATGGACATTTGAATGGATGGTTCAATATAAGAATGGATGGATGGATGATTAGTTAGGTGGACTGAGATTTGGATGGATGGGTGGAAGGATACATGGTTGGTTTGTCGATGGAGCTTTTGATGAATGGTTCGAAGATAAGAATGAATGGATGATTGGATAGATGAATGGTAGAATGGGTAGTTTGGTGGATGGAGCTCGAAAGAATGGTTGAAGATAAGGAAGGATATATGATTCGTTTGGTGCATGGAGAATGGGATGGATGGCTGAAGATAAGGACAGATGGATACATAGAAGGACGTATGCTTTGGTGGATGAAGCTCTGGATGAATGGTTGAAGATACGAATGGATGGATGGTTATTCTGGTACAACCTCTGAAAATCTTGAGCATCTGGCATACCTAGTGTTATTTTGCAAAGACTTACAGAACTTTGAACTGTTTTAGCAACACATGTTTTTTAGGACCACAATCCCTTTGTTCCTGGTTTGAATAGTGTGTGAATACCTTTGTGGCCAGAAGGCGTGTGAGGTAAATCTCAGACACCATCTTGCTGCTGCGGTCCCCTTCGCGCTGGTCTGCGTGTTCATGGTTTTTCACGAGGTGCCACAGTTTGGTGCCAGTCTCCTGATCAGGGGTGATCATTGGCGCTCGGGAGCGCAGGCTGTCCGGACTGCTCGAAGTCCTGAGCAAGCTCTCTGTAGCGGAAAAGCACATAAAACCCATACAATGTCAGATAATTCCTCAGTACACAATGTATCATGAGTGAGGAAAATTTCTGTCTGGAGTCTCCGTCCTTTTTCAAGTTTAAAAGGGCTGCAGTGATCTTTCATCCCGAGTATTAAAATGTCTACAAAAACAAAATGTTCCAAGGAAGCTAAATTATTCAACACAGAACAATCTTTTTGATCGTAAAGAGCTTTAACAGTTTCAGTCCAGCAGGTGCTTTCGTTCAGGTATTAGCATGCATTTTCAAAAGATAGTATCAAGTCTTTGCGCCTCTTTTGGCTCAATAAGTGCCTTTCGGGATCCAGTGAACAAAAGTGAGCAGTGATAAAAATAGTCACAGTTACACTGAGCAGGACTTCAAGAAGACTGAATTGACCTTGTCACAGTGATCAGAGACGAACGGTGCTGTTTTTCTGAGGATTTAAATCAGTAGCGTTAGCTGGATCAGTGAAAAGAAGCAATTTCTTGCCAAGACAGCATATGATGGGTAAAAAGTGAAGACGACAAGGATGTGTCACGCTGCAAGTTGATGAGAAAAGAGGATAGAGCGTACCGTATCGACTGAGTGAGCGCGTAAATGTGAATGAGTTGGCGATGTTGTATGCAGACACTTGCTTCTGAACCAGAGCCACCACTGAGCCATCTGTCACCTGTGCAAAAAGAGGGAGAAGGGGGAGAAAGAAAAAAACCCAGATGAGAGTCAGTCAGTAACTAATACAAGAGACATCTGTATCTGTCACATGTTTGTCAGAGACTTAAAGTTATCCAACCTGGTAATGTGCCAGTGTGTTCAGTCTCTTCCAGTCGCTCTCAATCTTCGTGGTGACGTCTTCGTCTTGGAGGATGATTCTGGTGAGTCGGCCCTGTCGCCATTCTAATGAAAGAAAATGAGAATGAAAGTGAGAGAGCACTGACTGAAAGCTAAAAACTAATTACTATACAATTAATCATTCCAAAAACATGGCCATCTCGATTTATTAGGATAATTAGCATAATAACAGCCAAAACAAAGCGTCTGAAATAACAGACACAAACATCCATTGTCTCGGCCAAATCTGTTTACTAATACTGAGACCCTTCAGAGGGTGTTAGCAAACACCTATGATTAAAAAAAAGAGGCTTAAAAAAGTTTTGCTTAATCATACCTGAATGATAGGAAAATAGCAAACAAAATGACAATGTTTTTGCTAACCTTCCACGCTGACACCTCTACAGACCAACGAGCTACCATTATATATGATTGTTGTCATGGTTACAACTCAGCAGGAGGTCTTGTCGCCTTTCACGACATGTCTGTGCGCTATGGTGTATTAATAATTCCTTTCTGCGCAATTAAACATGAAGCTAAGGGGATTGCAAAGAGTAAATACAGGCTTAAATTGTTATATAGGCGTGTGGCCATGGCTACAGTCCAACAATTCGACATAATGTTAAAAGCAATGATTTAGAACTGATTTGATCTTCTATACATACATAACAAAGCATATTTAACGTTTATCCCATGACCTTGGATCTGATTTGAACTCACAGGCGATTACTCATACACGATCCATGGGAATGAAATAAATGTTTTAAACTCTCCAATATAATGTATATATACATTTTTATTTTATTAAAAACAAACAAACAAAAAAAAACGCTCTTAACATGATATTTCCCGGAGGAACTGGTTAGCATGGAGCTAGCTGATTAGCTGGAGGCCTGTTCCTCGCAGTAAGCCAATAAAGTTGCATTTGGTGGAAAAAACTGTCCCATTCTTGAACATTAAAAACACGTTCTTACCCATAAACACTTTAATTCCATATTTCGCAGTTTTGTTATAGAATAAATCTAGAAAAAAAATGGAACCAGTGTTACGGATAGCATGCTAGCTAACATCACTTCTGGGCTAGCACGTCAGGTATTGTGCGGTCTCCTTGGGACACTTTGGCATTAACTGAGAACGAGTATTGAAGGCCAGTGCCTAAAATTGCGTTTTGTGGGGGAAAAAAAATTCTGCCTCTTGGGAAAAAAGCAAACAAATACAGTCATTCTCTTTCCAAATACTTTTATTCCAAATGCTATTCATGATAAACATCTAGAATCAACAAAAGATCCGAGCGGCTTGTGTTAGCTTTTAGCTCAGATTGAGTTGCAACTGCTTCTGGTTTTTTTTTTTTTGTGACGTACCTAGTAATAGGATATCAGCTGATATTCTAGTAGTACAGCAGCCAATCAGAACACTTGATTGCTCACACATAAAATAAACATAGATATGTATATATAGTATGTGCATGAAATGTTTAAACACTGGATATTGGATATACTTATAAAAGAATGATGTGCTGCAATTTTTTTTCCCACTGGCTGCATTAAGGATAAAAAGCCCTGATTCTAGCTATTTATTAGCCGATAAATATTCCATGTCTGCATGAATAAAGTGGCTGTTGAGATATGTGGTTTACTCATACCGAGATCCATGTCATCAGCCTGTGGTCTCTGTGAGTATGGGATCCCTTTATACACCGCATCCAGCAGCTTATCTTTCACCTGAGTCACTGTGTCACAGTTGAGCACCTTCACCGGAACCTCCGTACCTGCGTCCCCCTCTGGAGGAATACACATGAGGGTCTGGGATGGGGGGACAGAAAGACAATGATGGAGTGTTGAGGTTTTAGTCAGTCAACATTACAAATGCATTACATCCAGAGGTACGCATGTGTTCAGGTCTCAACAAAGATCTCCGTCTGATGGCCTGCATTTCCATTCACAAGTAAACGTCTCTACAGACTCCAAGGCTGATTTATCCTGGCACACGCTGATCAATCCCCACTTCATCAATCATGATGAATTGATCAACATGTCGGTATAAACATCTGCATTAAATGCCCACTGCTGAATACCCAGTCTGCTGACACCCAACAGTCAAGGCACAGCACATTCAAAGTCTTTTAGAAAACATTTATAAATTAATTAAGGAAAAAAAAAGTCTATGCAAAGGCAATGAATAACAAATAAGAATATGTACTTTACATGTTACATGCAAAATAGAGGAGGTCTGAAATTCAAACAAGTCAAGAAGCCACTGAGTGACAGCTCTGATCAATATAAAACACTTTTCTTCCTTCATTTTTTTTTTTTAAATGAGGAACCTGGCAGGTATCCAAGGTGACGTAAAGGGGAATTAAACCCAAACTCAGTGCATAATTTATGTCTGTACCTAGAAATCACGCTATGCTTAACAAAACCTTCTTCATGAAAAAAATAAAAATAAGTAATAAATCCTTACACAGGGGGCACCATTGTACTGTGAAAAGTGGGACGTGCAAGACGTAGAAGAAACTGTATTTGGTTGAATTGCATTAAGTGCACTGAGCTATATACCAGGCATTCATGCGTACTTGCAGACGCTTTTCTGACGTATGTAAATGTAATGCAGTATTATGTACAGATGTGCCTAGTTTTATTACTTTCTTAAATTCAGTAGTTTATATCTGATTTGTTTGTTTAATATCTGTATGCTGTTATTATTGCCGTTATTTTTGCCTTACGGGATCTGATGCATCCACGTCCTATTTTCACGATTTCACACTCTCGTGGGAGCGAAACGGACTACGAATAGCAGCCTTTTCAAACTCGCAAACGCAAATTATCAAATGGATTTTAGCAGATTGAAACTTCGAAAATGTAAGTAAAAACCACCTGTTGAAGAAAATAGACATTTTCAGGTCACCAGAAGAGTGACTCTTTATTATTGTGTCCAACTAATAATTGGGCAAATAATTTCATATATGAACATATGCTGACACTGACACACAATTTTTCTGGGGGAAGGAATAAAAAAAAAAAAAGTAAATGATTTGGAATGAAATAAAGATTTAACCTAAAAATATATGAGTCAAGACAATCATAGGACTGAAGCAATCAATTTCACATTTGGAGCGGTTTTCAATTTTAAAACAACATTGTTTTTTTGGGATTTCGGAGGCGTGAGACTCACCCGCAGACCCAGCATGAGAGCCTCTTGTGGTTCACATGTAGACAGACAAGCCATGAAAAATCAGGTTAATATATTCCCAACAAAAACGAATTTCCGGTTGGTATTCAGGAGCATTTTGCCTTCTTTCTTGCATACTCTCTCTCTAAAACCAAATTTCTGGAACATTTTATATAATTTGAGGGCATCGGGGAGGGGTTATCGATATGCAGAAGACTCCAGGGTCTTCTGGGAGAGTTGGGATGTCTGCATTACCAGATTCTTGAAAGAATGGAATTCTGCAAACTTCAAACAAATGTACACTACAGGGCCAAATATTTCCAGACATCTAATCTGACCATCACATCCTTATATAGACCGACTATTGCCACCAACTTGGAAGCACAAACTGTATTGCACGACTTTGTAATCTGTAACCTTATAATTTCCCTTCACTGGAACAAAGTGGTGCAAAACTACCTGTTCACATCTAAACATCAGGTTCGAGTCTCTGGCGTCAGCGCTTTGTAACTTTAGGTTAACAACCACAGGAAAGTCTTCATAATCAGGACGCTGTTTTGTTTTCAATTTCTTGTTAAAGTGATAAGATGAATTTGTTTTGTCTTCTTAGCTTCATAAGAAAGGGAAAATATTCTGGTGAAGGAAAAACAGTTAATACCTGCTATACTGTAAACAGGAGCTAGCTTTTTCCATGAGCATTCCATTACATTAAATGTAAGTATTAATATTAATAAATGTTAATAATAAATAAGAAATATAACATGAATAAAAAAGCTTGCTCTGGCAATTTGTTATGAAATAATAGGAATGAAATGCCACTACATCGCAGTCCATTTCACACAACATGCTATATTACGTCCACCTCAGGCCAAATTGTATTAATAATGTTGTCACTGATCACGATTGCCAAGAACCTTGATATATTTACATTGTGAGGGTGTAGACACAGTGTTGTCTGTGTAAGGAAATTCTTATGAAGGCCCTGAGTGAAACGCTAATCGGGAAATTACAACAGTGCACTTAAGCACTGGCGACTCTCAGCATCTGCACCGTCGATGTCTTACTGATCATTAACAAAAGGTTAGAGCAGGCCACAGTGTCCTCTAGCTTCCCAGTGTGTCCCTTCTACTAATTTTAATGTAAAGTGTGTTTTATTCACCTTATAATTCTTCTTACTACTACTAGTACCACTTCTATTTCTACTAATACTTCTAATATTACCTCCTTTATTGTAACCACTTCTACTACTACTGCTGCTTCTACTACTTCTACCACCACCACTACTACTACTCCTAGCATTACTACTTCTACTAGTACTACTACTTCTACTAGTACTATTACTACTACTATTATTTCTACTACTAATTCTACTGCTAGCACTACTACTTCTACTAGTACTATTACTACTACTAGCACTACTACTACTGCTGCTAGCACTAATACTTCTACTAGTAGTTCTACTACTACTTCTACTACCATTACTACAACTACTATTTCTACTACTACTTCTACGTCTACTAGCACTACTACTTCTATTAGTACTATTACTACTACTGCTATTTCTACTGCTAGCACTATTACTTCCACTAGTACTATTACTACTACTACCACCACTTCTAATACTCCTACTACTACTGCTGCTAGCACTATTACTTTTACTAGTAGTTCTACTACTACTTCTACTACCATTACTACTACTATTTCTACTACTACTTCTACATCTACTAGCACTACTACTTCTACTAGCACTATTACTACTACTACTATTTCTACTGCTAGCACTACTACTTCTACTAGTACAATTACTACTACTATTTCTACTAGTACCACCACTTCTAATACTCGTACTACTACTACAGCTGCTAGCACTACTACTACTTCTACTACAATTACTACTACTACTATTTCTACTGCTAGCACTACTTCTACTACTACCACTACTACTATGTTTACTACTTCTACTACTACCACTCCTACTACTACTACTTCTACTACTATTATTAGTGGTCCAAGTGCCAAAAGAGTCTTAAAGAGACAAGCTGCATAGCTAGCAATTGACAGTGCCCCTTTACCATTAAAGTCACTTTGTGTCAGCACAGAGTTTGAGCGTGCACAGAACAGATTTTTATTGAACTCTACACAGAACGTTGAAAAGTCCCACTGTGTGCTCAGTAAAGTCTCACTGTATGCTAAGGAATGAGGCACCAAAAGAAAAGAATGGCAAAAGGGAGAGCATTTTCTCTACTTGGGTTCATTTATTTGGAAGCCAGAGGAAGATTTTATCAGGGCACGCTGACTACAAAGCCGTGTTACTGTGTACCTGCCCTATGCTAATTTGTGCTGCTCTTAGAACATTGTGTTGTTTATTATCTAAATCAACACTGCATCTGTGGTCATTAATTTGTGCTTTGTTGGTAGATCAGCCCCAGAATTGCCCTCTGTACATTTTTTTAATTATGATCTCATGGTAATTTTGTCCTGCTTAGTAAATCTGGCCCTTGCTATGCTTTCTCCTACTCACAAAAATCGATCATTTCCTTATAGATGAATTCATTATAAATGTAATTATGAAAATAAATGAATTGTTGACAGTATCTTGACGAAGTAAATTCCCTTCAGAACAAAGAGGCTTTCTGTTCATACATAAACACCATGTATTATTTCATACATAAGAAAACAAAGCGAAAAGGATTTTTTTTGGGAAAAAAAAAAAAAGATTTTTTTAAAATAATTTTCTATGACGTGACAGCACATGGATTTGCTGGACACATCAATGACTAACTAAGGTCAACTATAGAAAAAAACTACCCTACCAGTCAATATGAACAACCTCCCAGAACACACACCAATCTTCGACTCGCTGCGATTTCTACTGGATTCTTTATTCGAGATGTTGAAACTGTTACTGCGTCGGAAGTTAAACAAGTTTACTTGCGTCTTTTCACAGCGTCAGTAAAATTCTGGTGTGATGTTATATGCTTACCTACCTGAACAGGCAAATGTATGAGCACTAATTTGCACGTGCTCCAAAAGCCGTGTACGGATCCTCTGTCTCTCCTCTACCACATTATACAAATACATAGCTGGAAACAATCACCCAAAATAATATTTATTTATTTTTTTTAATTTTCGGATGAAGCCAGGAATGAAACCTGATCTGCCTTTTGAGTATACCGAAACACTCTGAAAGATTTGTGCTAATATGTGACTTATTTTTGAGTTATCCTGCTGAAACTGCCAGAGAAGCAGACAGAGGAGAAAGAAAATCAATAAAACCAAAGGATGCTGCCGATCCTCATAGACAAGCAGTCGTAATAAATGATGGAAACTATATTTGCAATAATTTCCAATACTTGTTACTTGCACAAGTACATCTTGGTGAAAAAAAATCTGATCTGGAACCTCTTAATGTCTTAATTCTAAATAAAATGGATATGATCGGTTCACTCATATGAGACCAGCCTTTCTGTGCACCTTGACCTTTACAGATACTCCCTGAGGAGCAGATGTTTAGGAGTAAAGTGCTAAGACATCTGCATGACTGCACTGCCGATTGATTCCACTAAGCTGATTCACGCTGAATAGACTGGCATTGAGCGGTTACTGATCTCCCACAGCTTTACCCGAGACGACTCAACTTCTCTCTCTCGGTCTCCCTACTTCAAACAGAATCTCTTGAAAAGATGTAGAAGGGTTGGTGTGAAAAGGTTTTTACCTGTCGTATTTTGATAAGGTGCAGGTCATGTGTGTTTAAATAAATCAGTAATGGTTTAAGTGCAGTGTTTCCTGGCAGGGCTGTTTGGAAGGAGACAGAGCCAGAGGAAAGGTCTGGTCTTCTTGAATAGGCAGCATGATAAATCCCCAAATTTTGTGTCATTAAAGGCTCGAGCAGGTTGAACTGCTCACTTTCCTTCTGAAGGGCAAGGTTTTAATCTCCAAATGTAGTTTTAACACTTGGAGGACAGTACTGAATAGTTGTGAGACAATATTTACCTTTGGGTTGCAGAAATTTATTATTTTTCTCTAACCAAGATGTTTCCCCATTTCACCAAAAATCAAACTGACGAATAAACAAAAATGGCTACCATCATCTTGACCCAGCAAATCCCCTTTTGGGAAAGAACAACAGCCTCAAAGACAAAACAAAACACAACAAAAGACACCCAATAATATAAAAACAAAGGATTGATCAAGTTGACAGTGAGTGCAATTTTATAATTATTTGGGGAAAAAAAAATTCTTGGACCCTGATGATTGCTCTTTGGTGGCTACAGATCATCATATGATATTCCTTCATTTTCTATTGATGAAACTGTGTACATACAGTACCTAAATGCTCAGTATAATCATTATACATAAGAAAATGGTCAGAAAAACAAAATAAATGTACATTTTATATATAATACAGGGGAAAGGTGCAATCGGATCCGGACCGCTATCAGTGCATTAAAAGACATTATTATTCATTCAAAACATTTTCTCATTCCTGATTGGTGGAAAGCCATCAAATAATTCTTAGTATACTTTTACGAGTCAAATTATCCATCGGATAAGTTGAATAAGTTGAAAATATTTTGAATGAATAATAATACAACCATGGAGTTCAGTTTTTGTACGATTATGGAGAATTATTCCGATCGAGGCGGTTTTATCTGTCGAGGCCAATCATTTATATCCGTCTCGTTCAATAATTGCTTATTATCCCGTGTGGATAATGCTTGAATTAAAATGATGGACACTCAGAGATTATCAGGGTCACTTGAACCAGGGGACGTCATCGTCATCACACAACAAACAAACAAAAAAACCCAGAAATATCTCATTAAACAAACAAACAACCAAAAAAACAATCAGCCGAATGCAAGGTGGATTTCACTGAATAATCCAGTCACAGTTCCGAGTCATGATAAAAACAATCAATTCATGTGATTAAGAAGCAGATGTTTGATGAAGTTTGTCCTTTATGTAAATAATAAATTATTGGTTTATAACCTAAATAGTTTGATATTTGCTACAAACGCTAAAAATAATTACAATTCTCCTTCAGCTATTATATGATCAATATTGTCCATTTAAAAGTATGTTGCTCATGTGACTCAAGCCAAGAATGAATGTCTTCCATTCCTTTGCTGTGAAATATTGTCTGGATGCTCATTCCAGCTTCTGCTACTGACCCTGAGAAGGATAGACTGCTTTCCTTCCTTGGTATCTCACAGACACATCCTATTACTATTATAATTTAATCTCCTGCTTATATAAAATGCAGTGATGGAACTGCAGAAATTGAGCATCTTCACTGTCCTACATACACTCCTCTTTCTTCAGCCCCGTCTGCATTCAGCGCACGGCCTGTCCTCATCTGTCTGGTGGGCGTCGGTGCTCTGGGAGGCATATATATATTTCAGTGGCAGCAGAGGAGCTGAAACCTTAGTAACTCATCTATCATAACGGTGGAGAAGGGAGAAGGGAGCATGCGCCGAGCTCTGAATAACAGAGGTTTAAGCTAACCTTCAGACTCCACCTGCTGAATGTTAATGGGAGTAAACGCCACTGCTGGAAAACGCTCCCATCGATCCGTGATCGCGCGCTTGTAAGATACATCATTTGCTGCCTATGTGATCGGGTGTGCATTCATGTATTGAACCGAAGTCAAACACCTGGCCTCAGAGGATCTGACGGGCGATGGGGGAGTAGAGGGTGGTGGTGGTGGTGGTGGGAGGGGGGGGGGGGGGCTGATGGGAAATGGCAAAAGCATTATGGGATGTGAGAGAGTGCACACACACACACTGACCAGCTGCTTGTAGTCGATCTGCTGTCGGATGAGCTTGTCCTCGCTGAGCGAGTAGCGCGCTTCTCCGGTGATGGCGTCGATCGGCCCTTTCTCCATCTGCTGCTTTATAGCGCAGTACAACATGAAGAGAGGCTCTCCTGCACATTCCTGCACAATGAAACAGAAAAGAGAGGTGAGAACAAGCAGGAATACATAAAGGGTCAATGGTCACAAGCAACACTCCGGAAAAGCAATCAAACGGCACTCAAGTGTGTTATTTTCAGTTTTAGGATGGCATGAAAAACAAACCAAATGCCATCGAGCCATTCAAATGCATTAATTTCATGATTTACAGACAGTGCAAGCAAACAATTTACAGGTACAAAAAAAAAACCTGGCATATATAAGAGGCCCAGAAGATTAAAAAAAAAAAGCCTGAGAGTGTGGAAGAGTGGAGGAGACGGAAGGACCACTGCACACACAGACTGTAGATGCCCAATCACATTCCTTTTTCAATGGCATTTGCAAGGAGCGAAGAACTCGCCAATTATCCACTTAAAAGCTATTGATGACTAAGCAGCGATACTGAAGGAAGGCTGTTATTTAGTCCTTAGGCTAGATCAGCTTGACATTATTAATTACAGCCTGACATCCTGATGCTCACTCGGCTACACATGCACACAGACCCCGGGCGGGGGTGCGACGGCGAGAGAAAGAGAAAGAGACAGGCAGATAAAAGGCAATAAAACAATGAAAGAATAATTAAATACTTTACAGAATGCTTTATTCTGGTTGGTCAGGAGGTGTTAATTGTTTTTTTACATAACAGCAACACTGACAGTAGTTACATACATTAATGTGCTTGTTTTAATATGTTATCGTTTCTACAGTAACCACAGATCTATATGGCAGACACACAACATAATCTGATTCTAATCATACAAGGCTGTCAAAAGTGTTCTTTGATTTAAAGCGGAGTAATCAACTCTGGAGTAAGACTGACAATATTTGAACTTGATACTCTCCTCCATTCAGTGTGCCTTCAGAAGCTCCACCCCCAAAATTCATGAATGCTCATAGGTCCGTGTTAAACATTATTAACATCGACACCCTCATCTCACCTCCAGCCAACCAGCAACAGAGTATGTTCGTGCTTGTGAGTCTGATTGGCTGGAAAAGTGCTGTGTGGCTCATGCCAAGCCACTTTATTTGTTTCCCATTTACACAGCCAGAGCTGTGTACAAATACCAGCCTTTTTTCAGCACACATTCAGAATGGGCAGCTAGCATACAGCGAGAAGATATTAGCTAAATTCGACAAGAAGTGAACTGGATTAGAACTGAGGACTTTTCAGTAACCTGTGATGTTACGATCGCATTAATGCACACAAATTCCCATGCATTGTGCACAACCTTAAAATTTTAACAATCACCACAACTTCTCGGCAAATTTAAGCAATCACAGTATTATACCAGGAGTTTTCCCAATCATAGCAGTCCCACGCTCAAACACTGAGACATATCTCACCATACAACATTTCCTTGGTTATACTTTAAAATGCAGAAATGTATGCAAGTATTTTTGCAGCTTTCACATAATCCTGAAATTTTATTGCACCAAATGCCTAAAAATTGAATTTTTCTTTTTATCCACTGCATAACTTGGCATTTTTTACTATATTTTTTTTATCTTCGGGGATTACGTAATAAATATCTAATGTGAATTTTGAACTTGTATTAGGAAAAAAACAAAACAAAACACACACTTCAGGCCATACAAATAGCTTCAAAATTATTTCTAAATAATTTCTAGATAATAAATCTGGGCTTCCAGTTGGTGCATCGGCAAGGTGCGTGACTGTCAACCTGGAGACCACGAGTTGATGATGCAACCATCTGTGACCGGGAGCTAATTGGAGAAGCTTTCAAGGGAGGAAGGGATGGCATACGCTCCCCTGTTACTCACAGCGGTCACCAGCCAATCCATGAGCGGACAAAATGGGCGGATAGCGTTTTCCCTCCTATTGTGTTAGGCCGCCTCCAAATGCACATGCGCAGCAGTTCGTAAAGAGGTGGGTGGCAGCATCGCATGTCACGCCCCTCCCTGTTTGGTGGTGGTCGTATGTGATAGGGAGGCAACACTTGATGAGTGGGAATTGGATACGACTAACGAGGGGAAATAAAAAAAACAAAAAAAAAAACATATCGTTCTGTGCAAATGAATGTTATAAGTTGCCAGCATGAGCTGTATAGTTAGGTTACATTAGCTAGCTTTCTAATTTGAATTTAAACTGAGCATTAATTTGAAGCGAGTTTATACCAATGCTGCCCCACATACTGTTCACCAAGAGAACAGAACACAGTGTAGCTTTAACTGTTCAAGTAACAATTCAAGGACGCTATTGATAATACCAAGCTAACTAAAAGGCATAGTTGCCTCCTGAATTCGAGCCCTGAGTAAGCTTGCGGAATCACTTCGATGTATTTACTCCTGTCGGGTGGGGGTGGTGGTAAGAATACATTAACATCTGCCTTGATGAGACTTAAAGATGCCTGGTATTGAGCCAGGACTGCATTCCGCATATCGTTTCTATCCCAGAGCGCACAATGGGCCTGATGTTAGCGACCTTACCAGGGGTTCATCCGAGCAGTGCGACCACAGATTTCAGATAATGCGATCCTTTGGCTCAGGGGGTCAGGGAGCACCTGGCAGGAAGTGGGTTTGGAAAAATACCCAACTGCTCGTTGAGGGATTGTTTTGAGACTGAAGGAGAAACTGTGGCATTCCTGAGGCTAAGCCTGAGCACAAGCCATACTATCTGCGCAGTGAGTCACCATGCGAAAACATTAGCTACCCAGCCAAGAGGACTGTACTGAGTGTTTGTCAAGCTTCAGAGATGAATAATAGATTTGGAGATAAAGGAAGGAAGAAAATCTAAGCAGGACAGTCTGGCAAACCTTAAGGAAGCGATGCAGAAGGAACGTGAACCAGTTGGTGAGCATCTTCTCGGCTACGGATTCCGTTCTGCAAAAAAGAAACGCAGCATGTTAACCTTCTTCAAATCCTTTCTGTTTTATTATTGTCTTCGTGCCTCAGCCTGTCTTTATGTATACTACTACATTTTTGTATTTTTCTTGCTAGCCTGATTTCCTGTTTGAGTCTGAAATAAGGCAGATTAGGCTACTCTGCTCAGTCTGAGAAACAACTGCTCCAAAAAGAATTCAAAATTTTGGACATAGATCAAAGGAAGAAGAGATACATTTTGGGAATAAGAAGCATACTGAAAAGATAAAGCATGTGAAGAAATAAGTACACAGAGCAGATATTTTAGTCTGAAAACTTCTGGAAACTTTAGTGGTTGCCTCAGGTGGTGTTTCTGTGTCGCTGGATTTAAACACAGTGTTTCATACTATTGAACACGGAACATAATCAGATTAGACAGTTCCGAGTGGGTTTGAATCTCACTTGACAATCCATTACTTATCTTTTCCCTCCAGGGCCTAAAATTGTGAAGTATGGGGTCCCACAAGGTTTTGTTTTGGGTCCTTTATTACTCTTATTTTATTTCCTGCCCTGTCACATATATGGCTATATTTTCAGGGAAGCATGAGGAAGGAATCTTCTAACAACTCTGGAATTGTGCTTGCTCTGCCCTACTAAGCCCCAAACCATAATGTTGTGTCTTGCCATTTCTCCACACTGCTTCTGTTCTTCACCCCCTGATAAATAATGAATTTCATCAGCATCTTTAAACAGGAAGAAATCTGGCAAAAGGGTGATACCAAATTGTCTTTGTCCACCTGTCTTTAATTAAAATAATAAATCATAAAAATCATATTTTAGTGTTTTTTACTTAAGTTCCCATGTAGTATATCCTAAAACAATTTTGTGCCTCAGGCTCAGTAGATGATGACGATGATGATGATAATTATTATTTTTTTTAATATTATTAATAACAATAATAAATTGGAAACTCTGATTGAACTTGAACTCAGCAAAGGATCAAATTAAATATTTGCGTTTGACTCTAATGACTTAACTAAGCTTTGAAACTAGTGTTGATCATAGCGAAACCACTCAAGGCTCTTTTTTCCTCTGGGGCTCCAGGAAACCTGCATTTTGTTTCCCAGAATCTATCTTTAGTAAACTATTACTGCAGGGTCACCCTTTCCAGACTCCCATCTATCACCCTGAATGCATCTTATACAAAGCCCTTCCAGAAACGTCTGTAAGAAGAGCCCCTTTAGGAACTAACCCTTGAGTAGGATCATTTTCCTTTTTTGGGGAGTTGCGAAATGGGATCCTTACCGTCTCAGGAGCAGCTTGGGATGGTTACGGTTCTCCAGGTTCTTCTCGATGAGGTCAGCCAGAAGCTGCTTGAGCACCACGGTGGCATACTCCATCCTACCCTGTAGTGCTGCCATTAGAAGAGATGCCACATTGCCTCGGTCGCGCATGGAGAATGACCTCTGGGCCTCCAGGGTGTGAATGAACATCAACAGGAACATCTTATTGTGGAGCAGCTGGCTGAAGAGACGCAAAGCCTTCTCCACATTAGCTGGAGACTGCGGAGAAAAAAAAAATGGGGGGGGATGGATGGGGAGATTAAATAATAAGCGAAACAAAGAACAAATAACGACTCAACGGAATGAATGAAACAACTGAGAACAATGGGACGAATGAATGTGCCATTTTTCGCTTGACTGCTTCCTGAATGTAGAATGTCAAGCGCTGTTAAAAATGCCACTGTCAAAGGGCTCGTTCTTTCCTGCTGACTATTTTCAAAACATTTTTCGGCAAGGCAAGTCGCTAGACACCTATTCCGCAGGGTCTTTGCATGGCTCCTGGTTTCGACATGTGTCAGAGGTTTTAATTAAAAAGCAAGCAGAATGCGGCATGTTTGCTCTGAAACACACTACTGAAGTAGTGCTGGAGCTTAGGGAAGCTTTGTAAAGCACATCCTAGGGCTTTTATCCTTTTCTTCTCCCCCTGGTGAAAGATTAAAAGAAAACCTGAGGAGAGGGGGGAGAGGCTGAGTTCTTGCAACCAACTCACTGCATATCTAAGTGTCAGACAACACCTGGGGACGGACAGACAGACAGACAGACAGATAGACAGACAGACAGACCTACACCAGGGAGATCTGCTTTTTTTTTTAAGGTTGTTTTGAACTCACGTCAAGCTCCTTTAGAACCGGGTGCTCCTCGATGCCAGGGAACATCACTCTCATAGTATAGGTACGGTACTCCAGGAAGGGGATCTTCACACCATCCATGTCATTAGTCAGCTCTTGGATGTCGGTCTGCAGTTCAGCAAATGCTGAAGAACAGGAAGGTCATATGGGTATCGTTAGCAAATCATCAAGACAGACAAATCCTGAATAATAATCCGAATAAAAAACTGCGCCAAGATGATTACGAGATGAGTAAAATCTCCCTCACGGCAAATCTGTAAACGGTACCGAATAAATCTCCCGGAATCAAAACAACTTCAACTTTCTCAATGGCTAAAAGCTCAAACCCAGAAATAAAGCCAGCTTCAAAAGATGAGCACACTGACATGACCCAGTTCAATCACTCTGCAACGCCTGCATCCAACCCTGCGTTGAGTTCAGACCTGCTGTCGTCTCGCACACATACAAATACATTTGGAGTCTGAGCGCTGTACAGTGACGGAGAGCAGAGCATGAATCCCGAGATGATCCGCAAAATCCGAGCCGATGAAGCACATAGAAACACGGAGTTTTTTGCGATAAACTGTAAAAGTACAACAGGTTTGGACTTCTTCTTGCGCATTAAAACATTAGCAGCCAATTATAAAGCTTTTAACTTCCTATTACGCTTGAGCGTTTGGCACTGCGAGGGCGATACTGTAACTTCCTGTACCAGGAACACTCCAGCAAGCAGCTAACACATGATCCACACTTCAGATTGACAATTAATTCACTTAGTGGACACTTTTGTACAAAAGTAGCTGTAGAAATTGGCAAATAAATGCTTCGGTTAAAGGTATAATAGTATTAAAATTCACCTAAAAAAAAAAAAAGTCATGAACATAGACGTATGATTGTTGACATATTGAAAATAAGTTTATGCTACTATGAAACTTGGGAGAAATGAGGGAAAAATTACCTATTTTATGTGAATTTAAATGTAAAACAACTAAACAAAGTCATAAGATCCCAGCACAAGTAATATATAAATAAATAAATAACAATTTGCTTATTATAGGTCTAAGAAACATACAGCACCTTAAAAAAGAACTGACAGTCATAAACTGCTTTAAACATCTTTAAAACCTACATGACTATTTAGGTATCCAATGTGCCAATACCTTCAATCACAATTACTACCTGGAATGAAGACCATCTCACCTTCCTTGCACTCCAGCGCTACCCGGGACTCCAGGTTGTCCATCTGAAGCTGCAGCCGTTTGAGCGTGCGATCCGCATCCCTAGTCTTCCTTTTGTAGGCAATCAGGACCGCTATGATGGCAATAAGAAGGACGCCTCCGCCCGCTCCGATGCCGATGATAGCGGGAAGGGTTAACGTGCTGTCCGAATAGATGTGGAGAATACCAGGGGAGTACTCTAAGCCACCAACCAAAATCTATAGAGAAAACCAAAAGAAAACATCAACACTCTAAGGTTTCACTACTGCTACCATGAATCCTCAGGGTCACCAAGTGCCAATATCCTGCTGCTCCTATCATCTCCTAATGGCTCTGTGTCGCTGACTGAGAGAAGTAAAAGTGCTATTCTTCACTGCTAATCAGTCTTTAATGGAGGGATGGTGCTATCTACCAGCTGACCCCGAAGGACCAAAGCCCTATAACTGCCTCTATGTTCCCCAAAGCACCCCCCCGCATCTGAAAAATTCACACTGCAGAATTCTTGAAATAGGCAACCATTCATTAAAATAATAAACAATAAACAAAACAAAAGTAATCAGTAATTTCACTCCTAAATTTATATCACTTCTACTAGACTTTCCTCTTTCATGTGCTTGATATAGTGCTTAGCATAAATCTTGTTCTTAAGAATCCAATTAAATAGTTAGGAATATTAATTAAAATAAACAGCTATAACAAAGTCAGACCTACTGTAGCCACTACTTTATTTTAAGTAAGTAGCCAAATTTGCAATTAAGCCAATTAACACTAATATTTATCCACTGCATTTATATGCATTTGTTGTATCTACACCTTATTTTTAAACCTTATTTTTTATTAGAGTTATTTACTGAACATCCATGCTAGTTAACAGTTTACCATGAGATAACGTCAGGCTTTACTGCACAATTTAATCCTGAAACCAAGTTAGCAAGCAAGTTAACATTTGTCTAACTACAACACTGTGTAACTAAAACCAGGAACTAATTTAGGTAGCTAGGAAATGTTAGCAAAATATTACAATAAAGTTATTCAGGTAATATTAATTTACTGCAATGATAGTTGCATTTTTGTTAGTTTGTTTTGTTTAGTTTTGTAGCATTTGTTTGATAGTTGTCTAATTTTAGCATACATTTTAACATCCAGGCTAGTTAACTATCTTGCAAGTCAACCTTGTTGATATTAGGGTAACTGTGATATTATGTAATTAAAACTAGGAGCCTATTTTGCTAGCAAGTTAATTCATGTTAACAAAGTTATTCTGTTCTTTATGCTATGACTGAATTTACAATCTTGCAGGGGTGGACAGAAATGAACTAGCTGTACATTTTATATATATATATATATAGTCTTTTATTTTTTCAAAATTTTTACTCCATACTTTCTATGTTTGCTTTCAATCCAGAGTTGATATTTTAGTTGTAATGCATTAGAGGCCTATTGATGTCGTATAACATAATACATAAAGAGTTTATTAGTTGTGCAGTGGCTTTGCACACAGCCAGTAGAAATGTCCTTTAAAGAGGTTTTTCGTTTTATACTCTGAATACATTTTAAAGCATATACTTATTAACTTTTACTTGTGTAAGAAAGTGAAACAGTACTTCTACTTCAGTAAAGAATGTGTGTACTTTGAACACCTCTGCAATTTTCTCATGACATCATTAAAAAAATATTCAGTGCTTTTTATATATCAGTACCTTAGTTATATGACATTTCTTGAGTGTTTTACATAATACTTATTTTATAGCTAAAATCTAAGCTAGCCAGCTAGGTACTTAGAAAGTTAGAAAAGAGTTGTGAGTTTTTATGATTAAAAAAGTTTTATGAATAAAAAAGTAAGATATGTAATTTGAACTAGAAACCATGTTTGCTACCATGTTATTAACCATGTTTGCTAGTTAATAACTAGCATTATGGTGGTGTCACATGACAAGTTGTCCATTCAATGCTAAAACGGAACTTACTCTGTATCGTTAGTGATTGAGGGAAATATTCCTCACCAGAAACTTCTACTGAAATGAAACTATATTGAATTTACATGAACTTCATATTTCACTGACTAAGGATTTTGGTTTAGTCTTTCTCAGTTGGAGAACTGCCGATGTGCCGAATTGAATGATACAGCTTATATTTGTTTACCAGAGGTTTAGAAATCCCCCTCTGCTCTTTAAAGGCAGCTAAAGCAGCAATGCAGCCCATAGTGATAACACACCAGCAGAGCAGAAGCAGAGTTTAATAACAGCTTTTTGTGATGCAGCTCGAATCCCTCTCAACAATTGAATCCCTGAGGATTATAATCAATGGTAAATTATGTGATGCTGTTAAAAACACCATGAGGGGGGGATATGCTAACAATCAGCTCAGCTGGCTGTGTGGCAAAATATATCGCTGCCAAATGACAAATATCAATTATACAATATATTCTGCAGACGGCAAAATACCATGTTGCACAAAGAGGTCATTTATTATGTTGCTTAGCAGATGTTAAAGGAGGGATTCGAGCGCCGACAAATTCGGCTTGGTTCCATCTCCACAACTGAACAGTGACGTGAGGGACTTGGGGCCGACGTCGTTAAGTTATTTTTATGTGCCTTCTTCTTGGTCATTTTGTTACCATGACAACAGTCTCACTGGACAAACCTCTAACTCAGAAATCTGGTACATTTTGTCAATAAACGATGCCAAGAACGGCCTACAATTTGAATGCCATGTCAGAGGACCAACCACAAACATTTCGCCATAGTCTTTCAGCCAACACATGAGTGTTTCTCACCCACTCACCACTATGGCCTTCATCCAAACTCCTTTACTTAAAAAAAAAAATTACAAACTTTATATTTTGCTCAAAAAAGCTCACAGTGTTAAGGTGTTCAAGAGATTTGCTACCGTCACAGTCATGAAGCTTGCTGCTAGAAACATACACCAAAATACATCACCAGCTCACATTAAGTGGGTGGAGTATCTGAGCCTGAGACTACCCTAAGCAACCTCTATTAAAATAAAAGGTGAACAGTGTGGATTTTATTTTTATTATCTGTTGTTTTATTATCTGAAATATTAGGTAAAGTTAAAAAGTACCACTAGGAATCAACATTCTAAAAGTGACCCACAACCACCATATGAGCTACACTAATAATGCCAGGGCTTCTTTTGATCAGCTGCACAACCAATAAAAAGCTGAAGGCAAAAAAACCACATAACAGCCATGGAAAGTTTTTTAATGGCGATCCCTATTAAAAGTGGTTTCTTAATTTCTTCCACAGCTCCTTAGTGCATATATGTTGCCTATGGCAACATCTCTGTGATGTGAAGCTTATAGAGACTAATGAATCTGACGACAGAGCAGAATATCCTATATGATCTCACAGCCAAAAGTATTATCAGAATTCCAAAACCCTCAAGTATTTCAGTTCACTCCTCTTTGTCGCACCATATAATAGCGTTTCTCCATCAGAACAAGTTCCATGTACAACCCTTTGAGGAAGCCAAAAACTTGAACCTTATTTTCATTAGGCAGTAGTAATTTTTATCTCTGACATCATATGCTCATCAGGCATTTGTAAATTTTCAGTAATGATTAGGTAACTAATTGTTCATCATCATCATCATCATCATATTCCTACTGGTGACCTAATAAGGTCCTTCTAAACAGCTCTGTTTGACATGGCAGACGAGAAAGTCTTCGTTCTGCGATTCATTGTCCTCCTAGATCAATTTCTTGAGTGTAAAGGATGGTTGATGGCACCTTCTCTTGTCATTTGGCTTCCACAGCAAGATCTTCATAATTAGCTTGCCTTGACACTTCACATGGCCAGCAAGGGCAAGATGGCAGTTGGGGATGACGCTTGAGATTTTTGGTAGGCCATTGCCAAGCTGCCTGCTGGTGATGCAGCTCTTCCAGGAAGAATTTACAGCTTCAAAGGAGGTGAGACTAATTTTCATCCTGATTTTGTCATATCCGTGATTCAGACATATAGAGCAGGATCGCCTTAACACACGACACGAACACTGACAGTTGGTTGACTTTTGAATCAGAGCCTTCTGTCTAATTGCGGAGAACTTAGTATGTTGGACTAGCAAGCAAAAACGATACACTAAAGAAATGGTGATGTCAGGGATTTGGGTGCAGTATGATTTCATCACCATGACACCAATCTGATCCTTTCAACTGAGAAGACCTTAAGGGTTTTTTTCCCTTTTTTTCCCCCACTTTTCTTTATTGTAAGGTAAAACTGGGCACACACTCTTTGTCTTCTTATATTTCTGAATCAAATGCACACATATAGAAATCAAAGTGACGGCACTGTAATCAGCCACGCCTCTTTTGATGACCACACTCCCTAGCTAGCCTATCCTGTGTGAACAACATGTAGTTCCTTCTTTAAACTCTCCAATCCTGTACTGCCTTACCCGAGTGAATATAAACTAAAGTGTGAAGAATCATAAAATAAAAGGGAACACTGTCGACCACAAACCCGTGTACTGTGTTCTCCTCAGGCCTGATGAGGTAAGGTAATGTCTGAGCGGGGGTAGGAGTATCTAAAACCGGGAATTTCTTTGTTTCACTTAATATTTAGTGTACATAAAACCGAAAGGTAGATAATATTTATCTACGATAACAGCGTCATGGACACTGCATTGTTTTTCCAGGCCACCAGTAGTGAGTGTCTCCTTTCGTTCTTCTTTTAGCCTATTATAAGAATCAAATGGACATTTCTAAACCTAAATTTTAAACAATGCCAAGAAAATCAAATCTTTGAAAATATAAGTGGCCCCCTTGTTGTATACAGCAGAGTGCTCACATGCCAATCATATGACTTCATGAAAAGCCACAGTGGCACAGGTGAGACTATAATGAAGTTCCAAACGGAAAGTGCCACAGCGCTGCTTAGAAATGGAGGCCAACTGCGGCGCGGTTATACCGAACTTAGCCTTTCCGTGGTCACACGTCAATTACGTGTTGCGTCCTGTTGGCTTTTCTAACGACTTTCACCTTTCCGGTGCTGCCTGGGCTCTGCGTGGCTGCATGAATTATAGAGGTAGGGGAAGAACGAAGAACAAAGGAGAGCTCGGAGAGCTGTCGATATGTGTCAGGTCATTAGACGACTGACTTCTGTGCACTATTACTCTCTCGATCATTCTCTATCAGGCTCCTCCTTTCCCCCCCTTATCTTTCTTCCTGGCATTAATAGAGAGGAAGAGTGAGAAAGAGTGAGAGAGAGAGAGAGAGAGAAAGAAGAACATCCGATATCTCACAGGATCCTAATCTCCTCTTTGATTTGCACCTGGCTCGTGACTCCGCTCATCGATCCCGAGGAAGTTGGATGCTGTGCAGAATTAGCCAGGCAGATGGAATCTGAGAGCTGGGGTGAAGAAAGAAAGGGGCGGAGACAACTGCGCTGGGTGGAATTGATCCGTTTTAATGGCACTGAATGCCTGGGACTGTAATTACAGGGATACCTGACAACATTCTGGCAAATATTTACAAATATTTAATTTAAATATTTAAATAAATATTTAACGTTAAAAAAAAAAAGATCACGAATCCTTCCGTCACTCCTCATTCCCTTCCTCTCTTTCTCTTCATCTCACTCGTTTTCTCACAAACTTGTCTCATCCTCTCTGAGGGACATATTTTGAAGGGATTCGACTCGTGGCTCCAAGATTATAAGGGTAAAGTGCTTGTATCAGCGCGTTTCCTCTAATCATAATAAATACTTAATGTGCAGCACGGTTGACCTTTACGTGCTGCGGATTAGCATAAAAACATTCCCAATGTAAAAAAATGCCATGCTGTCCGGCCCTGTTACAGGTTTTGATGAAGTGAGATGAATGGTGTTCCGCGCTCACGCAAATTAAACATTCAGCGGTTCTGTCCGCTTGCAGCCATACATTTATTTTCTGCCATGTTGATTAGTGAACACAGTGAAATAAAAGCATGGTTGTAAATTCAGGCTATATTGCTGACGTTGCGCACTGCGTCTTCGCAACTCACCAAAACACGCTGCTCGCCAGTGAGGTCTGGAGAATCGCAGAGCAGTTGAGACTCTGAGACGGTTAACAGACACGGGGTTTCTCCAATCATCACAGAGTAATTCAGACGGGCGTTCCCAGGGGCAGGAGGAATCAGGTTTTTACCCTGGTGTAAATAAAACGGAGTATGCATTAGCTATTAGCACTAAACGCTATTACATTTGCTTATAAGATTAGAAATCAGAAATAAACGGCTACCTTGAGGATTATAGGAGATCCTGGCTTAACCTCCAGTATCCCAGCATTCCCGAGTGGGTCGAAGGTCGGGTTCGGATAATATGTAAAAGGAGTGCCGTTCAGGACAAGGAGGGAAGACACGTGGTCCAGGATGAAGCCGAACTCGTCTGGATGAACGCCATTCTCAGGGGGCTGCCGCTTTGTATAGACAATAGGGGGAGCCAGGCAGGTCATGGTGGAGTCGTTTACCAACGTACACACCTGAAAGAGAACCAAAAAGACCCTTTATGGCTGATGAGAAGTGAAAGCAGTACCCGGATAAACCCAATCACATTTTGGTCCAAATTAGAATACGTTCTGACTCACAGTATTTTGGGACTTACTGGGTTTTGACCCGCACTCAAAATATTTTGATTATGAAATGTTTGAATTATTGAATATTTTGAGTTGCTTAGCAACTCTTATAAGCCAATCAGGTTTAGCTATTTTGCTCATGTGACCTGCATACTATAAACCAGTCTCAACATTTCACAAAAATTCAACCCATCCTCATGCACCCTGGGTGGCCTATCAATTTTAAACAATTGCCACAACTTTTCTGCAAATTTGGCCAATCATTCGCCCATGGCTCTCGTTCTACATAAGTTTAGATCTCAAACGTATTAATATATTCATAAGTACTTGCTGTATGGATGGATTTTTCAGCAAAGACTTAATTGACCAAACTAACTAGGCTTTTGTTATTGAGAGCCTGACTGGAACACTGACTAATCCTACTGTTAACAAATAAATAATGAAAGCAAGAGTACTCAGAGAGTGCAAACCTCTACCAAGACCACCAATCCCCCATATTACCTAAAATGTCAAAAGTCAGGGCTCTAATTCTATCAAACTCAACAGCGCTAGGTAAATTTTACATAAGAGGTATTCAGTGTCAAACACCTTGTCAACATGTTGTGGACAGTTGGCACTAGAAGTCTTACTCCTCCATGATCAGAATCACATGAAACTTGGCAGACTTGTTCTTGTGGACAACAGGTAGCGTTCCATGGAGACCAACTTTGGACTTTCGGACCAGATACAGAATTATGACATCACAACTAAGAACTAAGAACACTTTTTGACCCGGATGTAGAGTCATGATGTCACGGTCATAAAAATTTCAAAGTCCTACTCCTCCATTATTACTGAGCGGAGTCACACAGGACCTTCAAGGCTTATACTAGATGACCTGATCTACAATTCTATGGAGCCAGATTTCTGATTTTCAAACATAAAACCAAATTACTGGCATTACCACTTATGTAGCCAGAACCAAATGTGTCACAGATATACAACACACACAAGGATGCAAAAAAATAGATTCACATTAATTTCTTTCTTATATTATTCACTCCCAGCTTGTGAGTTTAATTCAGTCCTTCTACTGCTTTGAGTGTAAAGAACACAGGAATGAAATCAAGTTTGTATGATGCACAGCAGGAGTCATGTTTCATCCCTCAAACCCGCTAAAGCAAGGCAAGCTGTTGTATTTTGTTAATAAAACCAGATGCTGTCTTACCTGAGTAGCATTACATCGTCAATATTACAATAACAGCTATGAGACATGCGTTATTAGCATCGCATGATTTCCTGAAACACATCTGGAATTGTAAGAAACTCTCCCGCTTCTATTTTCATTTCCTTACATGAAATTAAAAGCTACTGGCTCCTGCTTTCTGCTCTTTGGGTCTTTAATAAATGTAAAACACATGGAAGGTTAGTGATAATTAGCCTTCAAAACCCAGAAGGTCGTTTCAGTGGTTTTGCTACTGCAGAAATAGCTGGAGGGTGTGTGCTTACGTTCGTGGTCTCCACTCCGCCGTATTTGGCCCGGACTTTGGGCTCCTGGATGGTGAGCAGGTGTGTTCCAGTCACGGTCAGAGGCGTGCTGCCGCTGCAGAGATGAAACGGAAGCTGTTGCTGAACTGCTCTTTAGATTTCCCATTCTCTATGCATGCAAGTATGTACAGGATGTGCATGTGTTTAAGTGTGCGTGCCCAAAGTTCTCACTTGATGATGCTCCAGTTGGGATCGACGCTGAGGATGCTGGGATCCTCGGTGTAGATGTAACGCAGGTCGCTGTTGATTCCAGCTTTATCTATAAACAGCTTTATGGATGAGGCTTCCGGGCCCACGGCAGACGATGGGGTTATACACACAATCTCGTGCATCGTTCTCCTGTTCGAAGAAGAGTTGAAGAATTTCATGAATTGTATTTATAATATTTCATACACAGGGTACAGAAGCTATTTTATTTAATTAGAGAAGCTGTTTTGGTCTTAATATTTACAATATTTTTCAGTCACAGTTAAAAAATATAAATATATATATAAGGATGTGTGGCTTACGTGCCTGTCAGTCCATATGCAAAGAGGCATTACCTTTGCAACTCAAAGATCCAGGAAATGAAGGCAGAGGGATTTAACGTGAGTGTGTGATGTTGATGCTCAAGTGGTGGCTGTAAGCCGGGGTTAATGTAGCTAATTGAAACAAAGACTAAAACTAGCTGTAACTAAATAATTTTGGTAACTAAAAAATGTAAAAGTATTGCATAGGTAAGTCTGTTGCCCTTTTACACCAGAGCCTAGTGGCTCATCAGGCCGGTGCTTATCCCCGGTTTCTTTTGGAATATGAACCCACGACCTCCTGATCATGAGCCCAGCACCCTAACCACTACACCACCGGCCCCACAAAAAAAAAATGTAAAGATGAGAGTTTAAAAATAAAAACTACAACAAACAATACACAAACTCAAACAAAATAGAACTGTAAGTACTTTACTTTCACCCTCAACTTACAAGGTGGGTGCTACAACACTTGATGAAGTTGAGACAGTAGTGGGTTCGTTTCAGAAGGTGGGAGTAATATGCAGTAAAGTCACTCACTCCCTCATTTTCCGAACCGCTTAATCCTATTAGGGTCGTGGGGAAGCTGGAGAATCTCAGCTGACTCTGAGCAAAGGTGGGGTACACCCTTAACAGCTCACCAGACCATCGCAAGGCCAACACACACACACACACACACACACACCCACCCAACCATTCACACTCACACCTAGGGGCAATTTGTAACAGCCAATTAGCATAATGTGCATTACTTTGGACTGTGGGACGATACCTGAGTATCTGGAGGAAACCCACACAAAAACAGGGAGAACATGCAAACTTTCTCGCCTAAAACCAGTCATTTCTTCAAAAGAAGAATTACACTAAAACAAGAGCAATCGGAGAGCACAAACCTCCACCAATCCAACCCCCCCCCAAAAAAAAAAACAAACAAAAAACAGACAGTACACTGCACCCCCTGCTGTGTCTGCTACAATACCACTTTCCAAACGTCATCTTTCCAACGTTAAAGAATCCTTACAAAAATTCCTGGATCCAGAATTTGATCGGGATCCTCTCCAAAATCTAATGGGGTGGTACGTGGGCTGTACTGCACCCCTCTAAAAAAAAAAAGGAAAAAAAAAAATATATATATATATATATATATATATATATATATATATTCTGAAAAAAGCTGCTAACAAACAAGCAAACAAATAAACAAATCAGTGCTGACAAAAACCCCCATAAGAGGTAATAAAACTGTTACTGACAGAAGTATAAAATTAAAAAAGAATAAAAATTAAAAACTATAATAAGTCTGCTGTAAGCCGAGTCCAAAAAATTGTGTACATTTGATTTTTAGCTGGTGAGGTTCTTTTGTTGCGCGCTATAGTACGATATCACTTCAGTATTCTGCGCTCAGCATTTGTTCCGGATTTGTTTTGTTTACTTTTACGCCTCCAAACCAACTGTTTGTCCCTGACTGATGTCCTGAACCGCAGCGGGACGAGTCCATTCATGCAGGGCCGTGTGTGATTACATCCAGCCACGCAGCAGCGCCCCCGTGTTTAGCCCTGCTATGACATTTACTCTGACTGACAGACAGCAGTATCAGTGTGGACTTCTTTTTGCTGTTTGTTCTCACTCTGTATATTTGTCTCATCATGACACGCAGCAGTGAGCTCGAGGAGGGGAGTGTGAGCGGAGGTTGTGAGCGCTCTGGTTGTAAACAGACAGCAGAATGAGCAGCAGAGCCAATCCCTCAGGATGAACTCCTCACCTTACAAACACGCACGTCTCCTGAGCCAAAAACACAGTGACGGCGCTTCCTGCGTCCAGATGCTGGCCGCTGATGGTCAGCCTGGTGCCTCCTGACACGGGCCCCTTGTCCGGCTGCACACGACTGAAACTAGGGATCTGTCAAAAAACACACACACACACACACACACACACACACACACACAGATCCAAGTTCCTGATATTGATAATAAATAAATAACTACAAATAAATTAATGGATAAATAATAAAGAAGTTTCATTAATCAGCACAATTGCATTTGAATATTAATTACTTGAAACACACACGTTACTGAGTCTATAATCACCGAGAGGAAATTAGAACCAGAAGGCGAGGTACACCCGGAACAGTTCACCAGTCTATCGCAAGAAACACACACACACACACACACACACACACACACACACACACACACACACACACACACACACACACACACACACACTCATACTTACCAACACACCTACGGGCGATTTGGAACAGCCAATTAGTCTAATGGCATGTGGGAGGAAACCGGAGTACCCGGAGGAAACCAACGCAAGAACAGGAAGAGCTTGCAAACCCCAAACACAAAAATGCGTGTGTGCAGAAATGAGTATGGAAATCGATCCCAGGACCTTCCTGTAGGGAGGCGGACGTGCCAATCGATAAAAATCACCGTACTGCCCAAATACTCAACAGTCAAATGCAAATTTTTTGTTTGCTGGAAAAATACACTAAATATGTTGAAAACTCAAACAGTATTTGAAGAGTGAAATTGATTTTGAGCCCGAGCGCACACGCAAACATACAACACACGGTTCACATATCTGTAACATCAGGCCTGCTAATTTCTGTAATGAAAACATTCTGGCTGCTCCTGTATTCTGTTTAGATCATCTGTTATGTGACTGTGAAGTGTGTGTCTGTGTGTGTGTGTGTGTGTGTGTGTGTGTGTACTCCTACAGGCCTTTACATTTGTCCCTAATTAGTTGCCTGGCTGTAGTTCTGCCCTCAGCGCAGCCTTCTGAATGAATCTCTGCTATTCATTAAAACCTTCAGGAGTCAGCCATGTGTGTGTGTGTGTGTGTGTGTGTGTGTGTGTGTGCGTACTTTTACTGTACCAGTTGTGGCTATGTCTATACTCAGTGATGAAACATGTCGGCCTAATGTATGTAATAACAGCAACTAACTTGTCACGTTGACATTAAATAAGTACTGTATACATAAATGTGTTTCTTTTAGCTGCAGATGTAATGATTTAACTGTAATGTCATAAAACACATCACTGCTGGGGTTAATATTAAAAGAATTACCATTTCTAAACAGAACTGTATTTTACAGAGTTGAAAATGTCTAGAAAAATTCCATCTACAGGTTATAATCATCTTGCTGATGTAGATTTAGCCGTTTGGTACTTCTATACTTCATTAAAAACCATTCATTCATTCATTCATTTATTCATTCATTCATTAATCCTAATTAGGGCCGCGGGGGAGCTGGCACCCATCTCAGCTGACTCTGGTCAAGGGCAGAGTACACCCTGGACAGCTTGCCAGGCCATCGCAGGGAAGAAACACGCTGACGACAACTCAGTGGCCGACTCTTTACGAACGACAGCAATGGTTGTTTTACATGCCCCTCACCACAGACAGTGAGAGACATGGCTGGCCTTTGTTAGTTGCAGTGGGGGGACAGCAGTGACAACCCGGTGATAGTGGGGCTTGAACCCCCGACCTTCAGATCAGTAAGCCAACATGCTACCACCGGGCCAAACATTTCATAAAAAACATTTCTAAAAAAGAAAATCAAAAGTTAACGCCTACTAACTGGAAGTGGGTGGCCTCCACCCCGCCTGGCCCCACCCTTCGGCACTTACATGAGTGTTACTGAACTCACGTACACTCATTTTCATAGAGAAGCTGATCAAGACTCATCACTGGGACAAATTTAGCAGTTGGTTATCATCATCAACATTATACATCTCATCTTCCATATAATATCCTGAAAATATTTTCAGATTTTACATCATATTTCATCTGACTCTGTGTGTGTGTGTGTGTGTGTGTGTGTGTGTGTGTGTGTGTGTGTGTGTGTGTGTGTTTCTGTACTGCTTCCGGGCTTAATAGATTAAATGGCCCAATCAAGCAAGGCAGCACTTAAAACTCAGCAGGGTGAGTGTGTGTGTGTGTGTGTGTGTGTGTGTGTGTGTGTGTGTGTGTGTTTATCGTGCCACCCTCTACATTACTCTGCTTTCCCACTCAGCTGCTCAGTAACAGGAGCTCTACGGGACACCTGATTGGCTAACAGACTGAGGAAGCAGGAATCCTATTGATTCCCTGAATCTGAGCGTGCAATTTGATTGGCCCACAACCCCAGGGAGGGGGATCCCTTATTGGCTGATTGGGGCATTTATCTCTGACTCAAATAGCAAAGTGTAATTGGAGGAGAGGATATACCCCGACATGTACAAACTGAATCGAGGCTATCAGGTTCACACATGACTTAATGACAGAATGTCTAGATGATAGAGTTTCCATTTCCTAATCTTTCTTAATGTAGAAGCCATGCGCTTGATTTCCAGTTCACTACTTAGTACTCACTACACAGGGTGCAACATAACTCAGGGCTCTAAATATCCTATAAAATTCCATTTTGGGCTTAGCTGTAAAAAAAAAAAAAAAAAAAAAAAAAAATCAGGTAAAAAAGTATGCGGATGTCTATTTTATTTGAGTCTATTGGTTAAAAATGACCCTATATTGAATCAGACTATTGCTGTCGTACAGTGTAATTAATTAATTAACTCCCTAAAGTAAAAATATATCCTAAGGTAACCCCCAGGACTCATTATTTAACCTCAGGGTAACTATGTGTGCCCTTCTAGCACCAAAAACAGGCATACGGTATTATTAATGTTCTCAAATAATAAATACTGTAAATGGGTGTTTTACAAAGTCCTAGTTTGTACCAGTGAGAAGCCACATCTAAAACATCCCAATGTGGATTTTTTTTGGCTCTGAACTCAAAACAATAATAAAGTGAAAGAAGTAGCATTTAAACATTAAAGTTTATTCTGACAGCCCTAGTAAATACAGCTTAAAGGAAATCAGTTGTCTCAACATTGCCCGAGAGCTAAACACATCATACCACACCATAGTTGACCGCAGCACACACACTTACTACCACCAAATACCTACGCAGACTTTCATACATGCGGCCACATGTATGCACAATACATGATTTCTGTGGGACCTAGTGAGGTACTTTGCCGTGGTAAGTGCGTGCTGCGGTCAGTTAAAGCGTGGTTTGATGAGTTCAGTGCTGGTGCATGGTTAAAGGGGACCGGTTTCCTTTAACAATACCATAACAAATACACAAACATGTTGAACAAATTATGTAGACCTGAATAATGCACACAAAAAAACAAACAAACAAAAAAAGCGGTGATGAAGGAAGTATTACGTACCACAAACGCATACATCTGAGATGACTGAGTGCGATAATCAGCACTACAGTCTCCAATACAAAGCTCCACTGGACCGCCCGGGGGACTTGCCATGAGAGACTCCTCCATGTCACACACGATCCTGACACACACACACACACACACACACACACACACTAAAACAACACTGAAAATAAAGGGTCCATTTCTGATCAGGGAATTTTTTCCCCACTTCCTGATAAAGACGCCTGTTATTTGTACTTGAATGCCGAGCGTCTCATTTCAGACACACACTCTCTCGATCAGACTGCAAGCATTTCATCAGCATTTCATCATCGATAATGGCACAGTGAGAGCTATTATAAACTCCTGATGTTCTGAGTAGACTGGTAGCCATGGTAGATGTTATATGGAGTATGAGAAGTGTGTGTGTGTGTGTGTGTGTGTGTGTGTGTGTGTGTGTACACGTGCTTGTGTGTCACCTCTCAGCGCTGATGTATTCCTGCGCCACAGCGTTACAGCGTACACCGGCTACCCGCACATGTGTGATCTCTCTCACATGCAGCCCCAGGTTCTCACCCTCAATCGTCACCCGCGTGCCCCCCTCTTTAGGACCAGTCAAGGGCTGGATCTGCAAACACAGACACACACACACACACACAGACATTAGACATTCTGTTCCACATTTTAAGAGCCATCAGTCAATCAATAGCATTGAATAGAAAAATGTGGGTGGAGCTAGAAGACTGCTGATTGGTCAGCAATAGTGTAACAATAATAGTATAAGGGTGCATAAGGAGACAGAAACCCAAGGCTGTGTTCTGAATCACATGTCTATTCTGGTCCACTAATCTGATTGGTCAAACAGTGTTCTAAGGGTGCCTTTACCAGGACATTTCTTTGTGTGTATCCCTCCACTCGTCTGTTTTCGCTAATCCACTTCCTAGTTCAAAATCGTTACTATGGTAGAGTTAGCGACGCCAGCAGACATGACAGATGATACATTTTAGGAATGTACGCCTAACCTAGTTCATCAGATGAAGATAAAAAGGAAGAAGTGATGGGAAAGTAAATTATACTTATCTATTTTGCCCCGCCCACTCACTGTGATCAACATTTGCTTTCTAGAAGAGATGGTTAGGTTCACTGATTTGCATCAGTGGACACATTTAAACACCACCTGTGATTGACCTCATAAAAAAACTCTGCACTGGATTTATGAAATGTGTTGTTTTTAACATCTCTGCATCAGTAAATCTGATTTATTAATATGTATGAATTATCAAAGGCCCTGTGCTTTTATTAAGAGGGGCTCCCCGCAGCGCTTCACCACACTTGGGAGAAATAGGTATAGCGGCGATCTGATTTTTTTGTGACCGTCCGTCCGTGTGCACATGGGAACCCTGTGGTGATATTTCGCATGCCCATCTCCGTAATGGAAATGAATGTCTGAGTGATGGTAACTTCTTCTACTCTATCTTACCCTCCAAACTGCTACTAGTTTCAAGCCATAAAACAAAACACACCTTTTAACAACGTAATCTTCGTTTTCATTCATTCATTCATTCATTCCTTTATTTTCTAAGCTGATTAATCCTAATTAGGGTCGCTGGGAGGCTAGTGCCCATCTCAGCCAAATATGGGCAAAGGTGGGGTACACCCTGGACAGCTTGCCAGGCCATCGCAGGGCCAACACACACACAACCACTCACTCTCACACCTAGGGGTGATTTAGAACAGCCAATCAGCCTACTGTGCATGTTTTTGGACTGTACAAGGAAAGCGGAGTACCAGGAGGAACCCACGCAAGCACAGGGAGAACATGCAAACTCCACACACAAATGCCCCGAGCCCGGGAATCGAACCCAGGACTTTATTGCTGTGAGGCGGACGTGCTATCTTCGTTTTTTTAGCTGTCAAAATAAACTATTACTGCCACGCAATGCATTGCTCATCTGAATAGAAAGGCTTTAAACCCAATCACACAGAGCAATCGCATGACGTTGATGGCATCTCGCGACCCTGTCTTATCTCAATAGCGCAACACTTTCAGATAATGTCAAAACTTTGAGGAGGGGGCGGTGATAACGTGATGGCTACATGACGTTACATCATCGATGGTGTCATTAAAACAAATTCTAACTGAAACCTTGCATCAGGTGAAGTTAAGTTTTTTGGAGCTCTGCTTTTAGTCAGTGCCTAAATCTTTATATTATTTAAAAACAAAACCAAATACTTTTTGACCAATAATTACCGTTGCCAAGGAGGTTATATTTTAACCCTCAGCTTTTGTGTTTGTTTTCATGAAATTTCTACCAGAGGTTGGGCTTTGGACAAGGCAGGATCCCTTCAACATTAGAGATGATTTTTAAACGATTCTTTAACACTGTGAGAAATAGTGATTTTTTTTTTTTTTTTTTGATACTTTGGTTCATATGGGGGGAAAGCTGGGCTTGGCGGTGGTTTGCACTCAGAAAGCGTGTGTTGATTTCTTCTCTCTTAACTGTTTCTCACGTGCATTCTGTCATCCCAATTCTTATCAAGTCTCTCAGCCAAAGTTTCATGCGAATTTGAGGCATGGCTCCAACAGGATTTTAAAATAAAAGGCCCAGCGGAGCTCTCTCTCTCTATCCGCAGCGCCAACAAAATTTCAAAATAAAAGTTCCCGTGGGTCTCTCAGCATAGCACCAGAATTTCAAAACAAATATCCCTGTGGCTCGCTCTCTAACACTACACCACCAACAATTTTTCAAAATAAAAGCCTATGTGGGTCTCACTGCATAGCGCCAACAGATCAAATCAACAAAACAAATGTCCCTGTCTCTCACCACAGTACCAACAAGATTTTAAAATAAAAGTCACGTCTCACACCGGACTCTCCTCACATAGAGGATTATTAAGAAGGACAAAGTATTATCATACTGAACTGCATGGCATCATATTCACATCACATTATACTCTGTTGCGGTAGGGGTGAATCGTATCGTATCACAATTAGAGTTACTTTATATGTATTTTAACATTTCAGAGAGGTGGCGGTACATCGATGGAGAGGTGAATCCCTATTCTCCAGCTGTTAGTGAGTATGAATGTTTTCCAGGTGCTTTGTTGTGAACTCGGGGTATTTTTTTATTATTACAGTGGACACGTATGCATTTTGATCTGTGTGTATGTATGCATGTGCGTGTGTGTATGTATACGTGTGTGTTACCTTGGCAATGCGAGGATGGCTGCACCGCACATTGCGGCGGCCCTGGTGCATCCAGTTGTGTTCGGGCGAAGGGCAGTGCTGCTTCAGGAGACAGCGCTTATCTGCCAAACACCAGCCACACTCGAACATGCTGTTCGCCTTCAGACACAGACCGCAGCTGTCCCTCTGAGCCTCACACTTATACAGGAGAGCTGTGTGGAGAGCACATCCAGCAACACCATCACACACACACACATGCCCCAAGAGAGTGAGAGAGAGGAGGGAGGAGGAGGGAGGAGGAGGGATAAAGTGTTGCACTCTTCTGGCTGGATGAAGGCAGGTCAGCAGTGGGAGCGGAGCCAGAAGCTCGCACTAAGTCGATAATTGAACTGTAAGGGTGAAAGCAGCCAAGGCAAAGCCCACGCCTGCATTTACTGTACTCAGCTTGCTGCTCTGCCTCTCTCTCTCTCTCTCTCTCTCTCTCTCACTGACTCACACACACACACACACACACAGACACACAGAGAGGCCCCTGCTCTCTGGGTAATTGCAATACGCAGCCATGCTGGGGTAAGTGCAGGTGGTTGAGTTGGTGTGTATTGATTGGATGAGGCCAGAGAGCAGGAGGATGCTGGACACAACAGTCCCTACTACACACACTCACACACACACGCACACACACAAAATCATGTCTGTTAGAAGAACTGTAGGAGGAATTCAGATGTATCCACATTTGTGAGTTTCTGTTTTCCTTGCACGTTCGCCTCACAGCAAGAAGGTCCTGGGTTCGAATTACGGCTAGGCCATTTCTGTGTGCGGTTTGCATGTTCTCACCGTGCTTGCGTAAGTTTCCTATGGGTACTTCGGTTTCCTCCCACAGTCCAAAGACATGCACAGTAGGCACTGGTTGATCCAAATTGCCCCTAGGTGTAAGTGTGAGTGAGGATAGTTGTGCGTGTTTTGCCCTGCAATGGTTTGGTGAGCTGTTCAGGGTGTACCCCATCTTCGTCAAGTGTAAGCTGAGATGGGCACAGCCTCCCTGCAACCCTAATAGGATTAAGTGGTTCTCTACACCAATGTGCCTCTTGTAATTATCACAGCACTTCAATCACGTAAATGTTAGGTTTATATAACTTGATGGGCTGTAAATGTAAAGCTAAAGCTAGAGTGTTAAAACTCTTAAAAAGTAAAAAAATTTTAAAAAATGTAATTACAATTTTTTTTTTTTATGTATTTCATAGTTAGGCAAGGAGGTTTGACAGTCTGTACTCCTTACAGGCTTGCTCACAAAAAGTTATATCATATATTATCATTATATATTTCAGCATGAGTGATGATTTTAAGTCATTTAACGAGCAGACTGTTGCAGTTTTATATATATATATATATATATATATATATATATATATATATAAAAAAATCAAATTAGGAATATTCAAATGCTTGCTCTCTCTTTCAGTCTACTCGCCACACAAAAGATCAAAAGCTTCAATAAATCAGTCTGTTCTCATTTTCCATTTCACTTTGAAATATAATTTGTACATGACGCAGCGAGGACAAACGAAACTTTCCACAAAAAAGAAAGAAGCCATGAAATAAAAATAGACACTGAAGTAATCTATTAATAAAATATGCTAGTCTAGATGAGAACATGTCTATATGAGGCTGAATAGATGGAAAAAATTCACTTCTGTCCACTGCAGCGGACTTGAAGCACTAAATAAACTATGAACATAAAGAAGAGAAGACAGAAAAGCTTTATTTTTATTTTTAAATCTATTTATATTTCTTCTTCATTGGCACATTTCACCACTAGGGGGCTTCAGTGTAGGCTTGATTGCTAAACACAGTCATGATGTGTACACTGTCCATTGACACTTAAGATTTATTTTTTTTTTTGGCGGTTTAAGGATATTACATTACACTAAAATGACTGTCTGACTGATAATATCTCAGGATCCTGCGGTGAAAATTAAGCGAACACTGATTTGTTAAGTTAAGGAGGTGTGCCTGGATATAACCAGATGTTGGGATTCTTCGTCCATAGACTTTATCGAGAGTTTCAGAGTAATACTCTTAATATAATTCTTTAATTGGATGGAAAACAATCTTTCTACAGAGAAAATATGAAAATGGTTTTTACCCCTCAGCCAGTTATGCCTGGAGGGGTATTGCCGTTGTTCCGGCTACTGCTTGTCTCATGCACATGCCAGCTTTCTGAACTTTTGCACAGGCACTCCCTATGACCTAAACTTGTGCGTGGGGTAGCTAATTTGCATATCTGACCTTTGACCTTGACCATACACATTTTGTTCGGGCCATTGCTCGGCTCATATGCATGACAGCTTGCATAAGCACTCCCTATGACCTAAACCTGTGCGTGGGGGGGCTAATTTGCATATGTGATGCAAATTTTGCATATGGCTGAGGGGTTTCGAGGTTCCACAGAACGGCAATTTTTCTTTATGTGGTTGATTTGAATGGCCAACAGTACTGCGGTGTAGATTTAAAATCTTCAAGTAAGTGTGTATTAACCTGCTGCTTCCTCTCTGATAGGTCTGAGTGCACAAATAAACACAGATATACAGAAGAATGAACCAGGCCACAATTAACCTTCAGTAAATCCATGCAAGGCTCAATCTACACATCGGTCCTTAAACTGGCAACAAAGAAATCTCTTTTGTTTTTCCTGAAGCTAACAGATTCTTCTGATTACTTAAATCTCAAGATTGTTCAGTGTTTTTAATGGGGATGTTCAATTTTATTAGCAATCTGCTAAGCCTGAGCTTATTCTGGTTTAATGTTGCAACATTAATAATGAAATTTAGCATTTTATTACTTTAATTAATCGCCCTGACTTTTTGTTACAAATGATAAATGTTACAGCTAATTATTTATAGGCCAAAATGTAAATCACAACAATCATATAATGTATATAATAATTTTTCTGTCAGAGAAAATGAAAGAAAATTTTTTTTGTTATTTGCTCACCATTTAGTTACAAGTAAGCAAACTATACAAATTGCATGTGTATTTATCTATCTACATATATATGTACACACACACACACACACACTCATACACAATATTATCTATAATAAAAAGTTTTATTTTAGTTTAATTATAAAAAAATTATTTTATATAATATATATATAGTTACATATAGATAGATAGACAAATAGATAAGACCCAGACATGCAAACAAAGAAAAAACACCATATTTCTCAGTCTTGTCTTGTATGTTCTGATATCAGGACAATTTGCTGGCCGTTCTGAAAAGCCTCTGCTGAAGACAGTTCTCGATTAAGGCCTGTGTTCAGGTTAGAAAACAGAGGAAACGTACCTCTCAAAGCAGGTGGTTTGTCAATAGGAAAGTCTCCGTCCCAGACAATGGAGAAATCCACAGGCAGGTCCCCCATCTCATTACCTTCATACCAGTACTGCCCAAGATAAACAGACACAATATAGACACTACATGAGTGGAACAAGTTCCTCCCAGGCATTATTATATACAGTTATGTTGAACAAAGACAGACAGTAAGGTAGCATGGGGTTACAGACACCCTGAGGTAAAGCTAATAGAAAACAGTGTACCATCACGTTGCCGAGAATAGTATGGAGTTTAGAGTCTGGGACAGATTTGCGTTTTAAATGTAGTTTTTGTGTAGCTACGATTTAACTATTTATTTATTTATTTATTGAGGAAAAAAAGGAAATCTACTGCATGCTTTTCATTAAAAGAATGCAACCTGCTTCAAGTCATAATACTGAGCTCCGTAATCCCGCCCGATCACATTATTTTACAAAACAGTAGCGTTAGCTTGTGTTTGAACTCATCCACATAACTTCCAGCTTCCCAGTGCAGTTTTGCGGTTACTGTTGAGGCAGAGCAGGCGGATAGGGGAATGATAACGACATACACTAAGAAATAAGTGGTTGTATATCATGGCTGCCCTGTAGTCTCAGAAGTTGCATGTAGGGATACAGAGTGGTTAATATCTTTTGTACACTTTTCTGGCTGCAAGCTTTAGGATCGGAGAGGCTCTATATGCATTTGGGTCATTCACCCAAATGAGGATGGGTTCCCTCCTGAGCCTGGTTCCTCTCAAGGTTTCTTCCTCGCGTTTATTGAGGGAGTT